>WAAF01010725.1:0-23694 GCA_013400475.1 Tricholaema leucomelas
CCTTGGTGATACTGTGAGACTGTGAAATGCCCAGGAAGCCTGAGGGAGGGAGCAAACGAAAGGCAGGATCTGGCTGGCTGGGGGAGCCATAGGAAAAGCTCTCTCCTCTCTTTTCAGACCAAGTGCGGAACAGCTACTACATCGGTGCCGATGGCTCCCTCCGACTGATGCTCGCTAACGGCATGGAGGTGGCCCTGCAGACAGAACCGCACCTGCTGGCCGGCACCGTCAACCCCACGGTGGGGAAGAGGAATGTCACCCTGCCCATCGACAACGGCCTCAACCTGGTGGAGTGGAGGCAGAGGAAGGAGCAGGCGAGGGGGCAGGTCACCGTCTTTGGACGTCGCCTGAGGGTGAGTGAAAAGCCTGAGCGGTCTTGGACACCATTGCCCGGCTCAGCAGTCCTCACTCTTGTGACTGGGAGGAGGGGAAAGGGTTGATTTGCACTGCTGCAGTAAGGGTGAGGCTGCAGGACAGAAAACTGGATCTTCATCTTCAGAGACACAGCCTTTGTGACTTGAGTATGTCTCCTTATGAGCTGGTGAACAAGGGGACACAGTCACGAGGATGACCAGAGGGCTGGAGCACCTCTCCTATGAGGAGACTGGGTGAGGCACTTAGTGCCATGGTCGGGTTGCTTGGCCAGGGCTTGGTGCTAGGTTGGACTGGATGTGCTTGGAGGTCTCTTCCAACCTGGTCGATTCTATGATTTAAGCTGCATCAGGGAAGGTTTAGGCTGGATATTAAGTAAAAATTCTTCACAGAAAGAGTGGTTGGCTGTTGGGATGAGCTGCCTGGGCTGGTCCCTGGAAGTGTTTAAAAAGAGACTGGATGTGGCACTTGGTACCATAGTTTAGTTGGTTAGATGGTGTTGGATGATAGGTTGGTCTTGATGATCATAGAATCATAGAATCAGTCAGGGTTGGAAGGGACCACAAGGATCATCCAGTTCCAACCCCCCTGCCATGCCCAGGGACACCCTACCCTAGAGCAGGCTGCACACAGCCTCAGCCAGCCTGGCCTTAAACACCTCCAGCCATGGGGCCTCAACCACCTCCCTGGGCAACCCAGTCCAGCCTCTCACCACTCTCATGCTCAACAACTTCCTCCTCACCTCCAGCCTCACTCTCCCCACCTCCAGCTTTGCTTCATTCCCCCCAGTCCTGTCACTCCCTGACAGCCTCAAAAGTCCCTCCCCAGCTTTTTTGTAGCCCCCTTCAGATCCTGGAAGGCCACAAGAAGGTCACCTGGGAGCCTCCTCTTCTCCAGCCTGCACAGCCCCAACTCTTTCAGTCTGTGCTCACAGCAGAGCTGCTGCAGCCCTCTCAGCATCCTCCTGGCCCTGCTCTGGACACACTCCAGCATCTCCACAGCCCTCTTGTCCCAGGGGCTCCAGAACTGGATGCACTACTCCAGGTGGGGTCTCAGCAGAGCAGAGCAGAGGGGGAGAATCACCTCCCTGGCCCTGCTGGCCACACTTCTGCTGCTGCAGCCCAGGCTCTGCTTGGCTTTCTGGGCTGCAAGTGCACACTGCTGGCTCCTCTTGAGCTTCTCCTCCACCAGCACCTCCAAGTCCCTCTGCTCAGGGCTGCTCTCCAGCCACTCGCTGCCCAGCCTGGATTTGTGCTTGGCATTGCCTGACCCAGATCTCAAAGGTCTTTTCCAACCTGATTAATTTTGTGATTCTGTGTGCTCTCTTAGCCATCACAGATAGTGATGAGTCACTGGGAATATGTGACCTCCCATCAGACACCACAGGTTTAACCATCAGGTCAGGCTGTTTAAGCAAGCAAAGGATGATCATAACTATGAAATACAGCTCCATTATAGATCTTTTCTGCCTGTGCTGCTGGCAGTAATAGACCTGAGCAACAAAAGCTTTGTAACCATACGAGGACAGGATGAGAGAGTTGGGGTCATTCAGCCCAGAGAAGAGAAGGCTCTAGGAGGACCCTGTTGCTGCCTTTCAATACTTAAAGAGAGCAGGTAAGGAAAGTGTGGAGGGACTCCTTGTTGGGGACTGTAGTGATAGGACAGGGGATAATGGTTTTAAACTGAAAGAGATGAGATTTAGAATAGGTTTTATTACAACATTATTTGCTGTGAGAATGATGAGAAACTGCAAGAAGTTGCCAAGAGAACTGGCAGATAACCCATCCCTAGAAGCATTCAAGGCCAAATGAGATAGGCTGTAGTGGAAGATATCCCTGTCCATGGCAGAATTGGAGCCCTTTAAAGGTCCCTTCCAACTCAAACCACTTCTCTGATTCTTTGGTTAGTGTTGACTGGGCAGCCTCAGAAAAATCCCTGTATTCCTGAACCTTGCTCATCTGTTGAAGATGCAATCATCAGGGTTTATATTGTTGCCTGAAGTTGTGTTTCAGAGAGCTCCAGCCTCCATGGTTCTCTCCTCCAGAAGTGCATGCTGCTGTTTGTGCTGGAGAGTGATGTGTTTGTAACACCTCGTTCCGCACACTGCACCGCAGGCTTGGCAAGGCTCTTTAGACATCTTGCCCAGTAAGCCTCTGATGCCTCTGCTAACTGCTGGCAAGGCTGGTAACTGGTAATAACAAGTCATAGAACCATAGAATCAACCAGGTTAGAAGAGACCTCCAAGCTCATCCAGTTCGACCTAGCACCCAGCCCTGCCCAATCAACCAGACCATGGCACTAAGTGCCCCAGCCAGGCTTGGCTTCAACACCTCCAGGGACAGCGACTCCACCACCTCCCTGGGCAGCCCATTCCATTCATAGAATCAAGCAGGTTAGAAGAGACCTCCAAGCTCATCCAATCCAACCTAGCACCCAGCCCTGGCCAATCAGCTAAACCATGGCACTAAGTGCCTCATCCAGGCTTTGCTTCAACACCTCCAGGGACAGCAACTCCACTACCTCCCTGGGCAGCCCATTCCAATGCCAATCACTCTCTCTGACAACAGCTTCCTCCTAACATCCAGCCTAGACCTCCCCTGGCACAACTTGAGACTGTGTCCCCTTGTTGTGTTGCTGCTTGCCTGGCAGCAGAGCCCAGCCCCACCTGGCTACAGCCTCCCTCAGGCAGCTGCAGACAGCAATGAGCTCTGCCCTGAGCCTCCTCTTCTGCAGGCTGCACACCCCCAGCTCCCTCAGCCTCTCCTCATAGGGTTTGCATTCCAGGCCCCTCCCCAGCTTTGTCGCCCTCCTCTGGACATGTTCCAGTACAGCTCCTGTGCAGTCACCCTGTACCTTGCTAGTCTCAGAGTCATGGGCCCATGAGCAGCTCCTGGGAAGCTGCTCAGCACCTGGCAAATGCAGTGCCTCTGAGGAATACGTTTGCTGCTGCATAATGCCACCGGGGCAGGAGGGCTGCATCTATTTATTCACACTTAAGCTTTGTGGTCAATATTAATGATCTGGGTTTGGGATATTTGTTTCCCAGTCCTTGCTTTTCACCTCTCCTTATTCCCTGTAGCATGACCCCTGCCACCTTGATGTGATTTTCTCCCATCTCTCCTGACTCACACTTGGCAATTTTTGCTCCTCAGCCTCCCCAGCCCAGCCTCTGTTCTTTCCTCTTGCCTCAGTAACCCCTCACCCACACTTGGCAATTTTTGCTCCTCAGTCTCCCCAGCCCAGCCTCTGTTCTTTCCCCCTGCCTCAGTAACTCCTTATTCACACTTGGCAATTTTTGCTCCTCAGCCTCCCCAGCCCAGCCTCTGTTCTTTCCTCTTGCCTCAGTAACCCCTCACCCACACTTGGCAATTTTTGCTCCTCAGTCTCCCCAGCCCAGCCTCTGTTCTTTCCCCCTGCCTCAGTAACTCCTTATTCACACTTGGCAATTTTTGCTCCTCAGCCTCCCCAGCCCAGCCTCTGTTCTTTCCTCTTGCCTCAGTAACCCCTCACTCACAGTTGGCAATTTTTGCTCCTCTACCTCCCCAAACCAACCTCTGTTCTTCTCCCCTTGCCACAGTAACCCCTCACGCACACTTGTGAATTTTTGCTCCTCAGCCTCCCCAGCCCAACCTCTGTTCTCCTCCTGCCTCAGTAACCCCTCACTCACAGTTGGCAATTTTTGCTCCTCAGCCTCCCCAACCCAGCCTCTCTTGTTTTATCCCTTGCCTCATATTTTGTTATCAGGATTAAACCTGCAAACTCTACTGAAAGCCAAAGCTGCTCCTTTCAGTGGGACCTGCTGTGGACCCACAGACTGGTTGGCATCTCCCTTCTTATTTGCTTTGTCATGGGGGAGGAGGGGGTATTTTAATAGCCAAAGAAATGATCAGGAAGGTCATTTTCTGAAAGGAGAGTGCCTACTGAAAGCTGCAGCTGTGTCACAGCTATTTGGTGTTCAAAGCCTTTTCCACCAGTTTAGCGGCAGCTCAGCTGCCCACATCAGTTTTCCTCTTCCCGGATTTTCACAGTGGATCCAAACACTTTCCTTTTATATTGTGCTGCTGCTGGAAAACAAAAACCAAAGCCACTTGCAAAATGAATTTTCAGGCTGGTTCCTTGTGTCCCTATAAATCTGCCAGCATTTACTCACATTTTGAGCCCTTCTAGTGAAGCAGAAGAGTATCTTCCGTGGTTGAAGGACTCAGTTATGGCTCTGTTTGGGGGTTCAGAGCAGATGAGGTTGTACAAGACATTTTAAGCTGCCTGTCTGTACCTGCATGGAAGCATCTGCACCCCTAAGACATAAACCTGCAAGGTGCTAATTGCTTCCCTGGGGATTGTCTGGCATTTAACATAGTCTATGTGTCATGTTCTCCTCTTGCCTCATAGCAGTAATTGCTGCTTTCCCTGGCAAGGGAGAAGCTTAGGGAAGTTAAGTTCAAGATGTTTATGTTCATTTGGGGAAATGTTATCCTTTTCTGCCATATGTGAGTAAACCACTACTTTCCTTCTGCCCTCACCCCACTGCTCCCATGAGACAGCAGCAAAGAGCTGCTGGCCAAGAAAGCCAATGGCATCCTGGCCTGGCTTAGGAGTAGTGTGGCCATCAGGACAGGCCATCAGGACAAAGGAGGTTCTTCTGCCCCTGTACTCAGCACTGCTCAGGCCACACCTCAAGTACTGTGTCCAGTTCTGGGCTCCTCAATTCAAGAGAGGTGTTGAGGTGCTGGAAGGTGTCGAGAGAAGGGCAGCAAAGCTGATGAGGGGCCTGGAGCAGAGCCCTGTGAGAAGAGGCTGAGGGAGCTGTGGGTGTGCAGCCTGCAGAAGAGGAGGCTCAGGGCAGAGCTCATTGCTGTCTGCAGCTGCCTGAAGGGAGGCTGTAGCCAGGTGGGTTTGGGCTCTTCTGCCAGGCAAGCAGCAACAGAAGAAGGGGACAGAGTCTCAAGTTGAGGCAGGGGAGGTCTAGGCTGGATGTTAGGAGGAAGTTGTTGGCAGAGAGAGTGATTGGCATTGGAATGGGCTGCCCAGGGAGGTGGTGGAGTCACCGTCCCTGGAGGTGTTGAAGCCAAGCGTGGCTGGGGCACTTAGTGCCATGGCCTGGTTGATTGTCTAGGGCTGGGTGCTAGGTTGGGCTGGATGATCTTGGAGGTCTCTTCCAACCTGCTTGATTCTATGATTCTGTGATTCTAAATGCATTAAAGCAGCCCCTTCTCCTTCTCCTGTCCCACACTTCCCATGGAAGGCTGTGTTGCTCTAATCCAGCAGTGAGATAGCTTTGCAAATTGGCTGGCTACAAATTCAACCCATCACTGGCCAAGAGCAACACAGAGCTCATCTGCAGTGAGAGAGTTAGGTAAACTCTGCTCCAAGAGACAGAGTTCCTTCCTTTTTTTTTTTTTCCATTAAACAAACTTGAGTTTTTCAATTAAGAAGGGTGTAGAATAATCTCTGACAGTGGAGCAAATAGGACAGCCAAAAGAGACAGAGCTGCTGGCTCAGCTCCTTCATTTGTTTAACCATGGAAACTCAACTGTAAGTCACTTTGTTTTTCCCAAGTCCTTGGCAGCAGGTTAATGGTGGCATCAAAAACCTGATGTCCCACACACCCCCCCCAGAACTGACATGGCCAGAGGGGTCTCTTGGGATGGGCTGCTAACCGTTCATGGTGTGCTGATTAACAAGGACAGTCCAGCATCATCTCTACAATTTCCTTAAGGTGTCAGGGTCTGGATGTAGCCATCCCAACAGCTCCCTGGGGAAATTGCTTTGTAGGCAGTCATTTATCAGATGGAGGTGGTTGGCTCCTGGAGTTCATAGAATCATAGAATCAGCCAGGTTGGAAGAGACCTCCAAGCTCAGCCAGTCCAACCTAGCACCCAGCCCTGGCCAAGCAACCAGACCATGGCACTAAGTGCCCCAGCCAGGCTTGGCTTCAACACCTCCAGGGACGGTGACTCCACCACCTCCCTGGGCAGCCCATTCCAATGCCAATCACTCTCTCTGCCAACAACTTCCTCCTAACATCCAGCCTAGACCTGCCCTGCCACAGCTTCAGACTGTGTCCCCTTGTTCTATTGCTGCTTGCATGGCAGAAGAGACCAACCCCACCTGGCTACAGCCTCCCTTCAGCTAGTTGTAGACAGCAATGAGCTCTGCCCTGAGCCTCCTCTTCTGCAGGCTGCACACCCCCAGCTCCCTCAGCCTCTCCTCACAGGGCTCTGCTCCAGGCCCCTCCCCAGCCTTGTTGCCCTTCTCTGGACACCTTCCAGCATCTCAACATCTCTCTTGGATTGAGGAGCTCATAACTGGACACTGCAGAAGGATTGTTTGCCCTCCTTGGCTGAAAGCTGCCAGAGTGCTGTCATGAGGAATCATGCCTGTTTTGTGCTCTGTGCTCCCAAGGAGATCAGTGCCTGTTTAATTTTAATGTAAGCTAAAGGAGCTCCATGGAAAGGATAGGGGAAATGGGAGACAGTGGCAAGTTTATGCTCTTGATTTTCCAGAGCAAGCTAAGGGATTGAGTAAGGTACTGTGGAACATGAGCTTGGGGTTGAATTCAATCTCTCACGTATTATAAAGAGGGCATCAAATACACTGTGAACTGTGGACTTAAATTTACCTTGTCTTGAGCCTGTGCTGATCAAAACCCTTGCCAAATGCTCTGAGGGGCAAAAGCTTTTTGCAGGAGCTTTTCAGACCCTGATCCAGCATAAGAACACTAGGATGTAGGATGGCAGCTTATTTAACTGCTCACCATAAAACACAGCTATGGGTCTGAAGCCTGCAACCCCGTCAATGCCTCAGCAGAATACTCACTTCTACACATCCTGGAGAAGAGAAGGCTCTGGGAGACCTTAGGGGTGTGTTTCAGTACTTAAAGAGGGCCTACAAGAGAGCTGGAGAGGGACTTGTAACATCAGGAGAGTGATTTGCTGTTGGAATGGGCTGCCCAGGGAGGTGGTTGAGTCGCCGTCCCTGGAGGTGTTGAAGCCAAGCCTGGCTGGGGCACTTAGTGCCATGGTCTGGTTGGTTGGCCAGGGCTGGGTGCTAGGTTGGACTGGATGTGCTTGGAGCTCTCTTCCAAGCTGGTTGATTCTATGATTCTAAGGGTGTGTGGTGACAGGACAAGGGGTGATGGTTTTAAAGTGAAAAAAGGGAAGATTTTAGAACAGGAGGAAGTTCTTTAATGTGAGGCTTATGAGGCACTGGAGCAGGTTGCCCAGAAAGGTTATAGGTGCCCCATCCCTGGAAGTGTTCAAGACCAGATTGGATGGGGCTTTGCACAGCCTGCTCTAGTTGAAGATTCGATGATTCAAGGATTTCATCCTTGAAGAAGGATGAAAGAGGTTTAGACCCTCTTCAGAGGCTGTCTGGCAGGGAGTTCATTTTGCCCATCATCATGAGGTCTGGCTGTTGGTGCTGCAGCACTTCTCAGAAAGAAGAGAGATTACACCAAGAGAGCAGCAGAAATCACATCATAAAAAAAAGTAATGAAAAAGGAGATTGGTTCCAGCTAGTCCTGCAGAAATTGCTTGCCAGAGCATGGGGAGGGTGGAACGACTTAGGGCACCAGTAATGGGATGCAGAGACTTGGACTGAGCTTAAGAGCTATCCTGGGAGCTGTTATTTGGTCCTTCCAGCACGGTGAATGGCAATGCTGCTGGCGTGGGGATTAAGGGGACCATTTTCAGCCTGGATTATTGTCCCAGCCCTGAAAGAGCTCTTTCCACCTCTCTTGGCAGAGGCCAGTAGTGGAAGAAGCTGCAGCTGCCAGGCTGGAGCTGCTCTGTGAATAGATGGAAGGCAGAGATCCTATTCCTTGCTGCTTTGCTGGGTTGCTTTTTTAGCAAGCAACTGACACTGGTGTTTCTTTATAGCAGCAAGGACCTAGAGGAATCAAACAGCTTTGTTAGTTACTCATGGGCATCTGTACTTACCTTTTTAATTGTCTCTTACAGTGGACTGTTGGCTGATTCCCTTCCTCCTTCTGCCCATTTACATTCTATTTTAGATGCATTTCATTGGAGCACCATCTCCTTTTCCATGCCATTTCTTTCTTTCCTCGGCTCATACCTTCCTTTTTCCACTCTAATTCATAAGCTGAAAACCATTTTCGTACTTGCCTCTTACATCATCTTCACACTTACATCATGGCACAGATTCCTTCTCTCTTGGCTGGCCACATGCATCCTCAACTCATTTCCAGTTGCTCAGCTGTGATTTTGCCTCTTCCAGCCCCAGCTCCTGGGTTAGCTTCATTTGAATTCTGACAAGGAGCAATGGGTGTAAGTTGCAGCACAGGAGGTTCCTCAACACAAGGGGGAACTTTACTGTAAGGGTCCCAGAGCACTGGCACAGGCTTCCCAGAGAGGTTGTGGAGTCTCCTTCTCTGGAGCCTTTCAAGGTCTGTCTGGATGTGTTCCTCTGTGACCTGTACTAGATTGTGTGGTCCTGCTGTGGCAGGGGGCTTGGACTGGATGATCTCCTTGGGTCCCTTCCAACCCCTGATACCCTGTGAGCCTGTGATTTATGTGTCTGTGAGGACTTGTCACTTAATAGGTGGTGGAGTTGCCATCCCTGAAGGTGTTCAAGAAAAGCCTGGATGAGGCACTTAGTGCCATGGTCTATTTGATTGGACAGGGCTGAGTGCTAGGTTGGACTGGATGAGCTTGGAGGTCTCTTCCAGACTGGTTGATTCTATGATTCTATGAAGAGGAAAGGCTGAGAGCACAGAATTTGTACAGCCTGGAGAAGAGAAAGCTCCAGAAAGATGCTATGGCATCCTTTCAGAACTTAAAAGGGATCTACAGGAAGGATGAAGAGAGTATAGTGATAGGACAAAGGGTGGTGTTTTAAAACTGAAAGAGCGAGGATTTAGACTAGATATTAGGAAAGAAGTTTTTAATTCTTCACTGTGAAGGTGGTGAGACACTGGAACCTGTTGCCCACAAAAGGTGTGGACACTCCCTCCCTGGAAGTGTTCAACCCAAGCTGGATGGGGCTTTAAGCAACCTAGTCTAGTAGAAGGTATCTCTGATGATGACAGGTGAGAGTGTAACTAGATGACATTTAGGGTCCCTTTCCACCCAAACCACTCTTTCATTCTGTGATTTTGCAATGTCCCCTTGCTCTAAGTTTCAGCACAGATGTCTGTCCACACACCACAAAGGCATTGCAGTGGTCCTGTCCTTCCCTCTCCCATCCCTCCAGGGCTGAGCAGCCCCTTAACTGTTTGCTGTATCACATCCTTTCTTCTGCTGTTTGGCTCTCACATACTCACACATCCCTCAAAATATTGCAGGAATCAAATCACATATCTTGGTGTCTGTGACTACCTAAAGGGAGGCTGTAGCCAGGTGGGGTTGGTCTCTTCTGCCAGGCAAGCAGCAACAGAACAGGGGGACACAGTCTCAAGTTGTGCCAGGGGAGGTCTAGGCTGGATGTTAGGGGGAAGTTCCTGACAGAGAGAGTGATTGGCATTGGAATGTGCTGCCCAGGGAGATGGTGGAGTTACCATCCCTGAAGGTGTTCAAGAAAAAGACTCTCTCCAGTTTGTATCTCACACATCCACTCCTGGTTGGTGTGTATTCCTGGATATTGTCATGTCTGTTTCTCCCATTTTCCCACCTTTCTCTTTTTGTATCCAAAGTAATGCTGCCCAGGGAGGTGGTGGAGTCACCATCCCTGGAGGTGTTGAAGCCAAGCCTGGCTGGGGCACTTAGTGCCATGGTCTGGTTGATTGGCCAGGGCTGGGTACTAGGTTGGACTGGATGATCTTGGAGGTCTCTTCCAACCTAGTTGATTCTATGATGTTGAAGTAATGGCCAGAATAAAAGCTGGACAAGGACTGAGAGCTGTGCTTAGGTCAGGATTCTTGGTTTTACTCAGCATCGGAGGCAGCAGCGTGTTTGACTTGCGCTCCGAAGGCCTTGCAGCAGCCTACAAAGCCCAGCTTACTGACTGCAGCTGAAGTGCTGCAAGGAGCACTGAAAACCAAGTCTACTGTTTGGGGTTTGAAATTCATCCCAGAAAAATCTGCAGCTTGAAGAACCCTGCAAAAAGTGGGGTTCTCCAGCTGAAAGAGGTTCAGAACTGGTGGGATGGAGAAAGAGCTGTCTTCAGTGGCAAGCTCATAGTGGATTGTTGGGGCTTTTGTCCTTGCCGAGTGCTTTGCTGCTGTGATGAGGTGGCTTTGTAAGTCTCCTTGCTCACGTGGCTGAACATGAGTTGAGTTATCAGCTTCTTTTTGTATCCCTGTGAGCTACAATCCCTGAACCAAAATGTGCTCCTGCTCCTGCCTTTGAAGTAGATACCTTTGATCATTGCAAATGCAGAGGCAGTGAAGGTGGCAGGAGTGTAATTATGCAACACTGAATAACCCCATGACAGCAAAGCTAAGACTCCCAGCTCTCACCGAGAGTTCCTGCCCTGCATAACATCTACACTGATCAGGGCCTCCATATTTTATCTTGAGGGAAAAGCTTAACCTCCAGTGCCTGCAGTATGTTAGTAAACTCACATATAAAACTCTGGTTCCCGCTATGATCATAGAGTCATAGAATCAGCAAGGTTGGACGAGACCTCCAAGGTCATCCAGCCCGACCTAGCACCCAGCCCTGACCAATCAACCAGACCATGGCACTAAGTGCCTCATCCAGGATTTTCTTCAACACCTCCAGGTAGACAGCAATGAGCTCTGCCCTGAGCCTCCTCTTCTGCAGGCTGCACACCCCCAGCTCCCTCAGCTTCTCCTCACAGGGTTTGTGCTCCAGGCCCCTCACCATCTTTGTTGCCCTTCTCTCAACACCTTCCAGCACCTCAACATCTCTTTTGAATTGAGGAGCCCTCAACTGGACACAGTTCTCAAGGTGTGTCCTGAGCAGTGCTGAGCACAGGGGAAGAATAACCTCCCCTGTCCTACTGGCCACACTGCTCCTTAGCCAGGCCAGGATATAGAATCATAGAATCAACCAGGTTGGAAGAGACCTCAAAGATCATCCACTCCAACCTAGCACCCAGCGATCATCCAGTTCCTACTCCCCTGCCATGAACCGGTACACCTCACACTAGATGAGGGTGCCCAGAGCCACATCCAGCCTGGCCTTAAAGACCTCCAGGGATGAGTCTTCCAGCACCTCCCTGAGCAACCTGTGTCAATGTCTCACCACCCTCATGGTGGAGATATGTTCCATTGCATCTTCTATAGGTCTGTGTAGGCATTTAGTACCATGATCTAGATGACTGGGTAGGGCTGGGTGCTAGGTTGGATTGGATGAGTTTGGAGGTCTCTTCTAGCCTGGTTGATTCTATGATTCTGTAATCACATCTGCTGTGTCCTAAGCATAGCTTTGGGAGATGGGCAGTATTCCTTCACTGTGGTGATGTTTCACAAGTACCCTGCCGTTCCACCTCCCTCCTCACTGAAGTCAACAGAAGCAGCATTAGGAGAAGTCTTTGCTGTGAAAATTGCCTCTTACCCAGAAGCAGTGAAGAGCTGGATACTCTCCAGCATGCTGCAAAGAGGTATCTGGTGAAACAAGGATAGCCTTTGCAATTTGAATGGTTCTACCTTCCTAATTCTGCATCTCTTTCCTGTAGGTTCACAACAGAAACCTGCTGTCCCTTGACTTTGATCGTGTGACAAGGACAGAGAAGATCTATGATGACCACCGCAAGTTCACGCTCCGCATCCTCTACGACCAGGCAGGGAGGCCCAGCCTCTGGTCACCCAGCAGTCGACTCAACGGAGTCAACGTCACCTATTCCTCAGGAGGACACATTGCAGGGATTCAGAGGGGCACAATGTCAGAAAGGATGGAGTATGATCAGTCTGGCAGAATTACATCAAGGATCTTTGCTGATGGCAAGTCGTGGAGCTACACTTACTTGGAGAAGGTAAGGGTCCTCTTATCTCTCAAGAAGAAGGTGCTGATCTCCTTTCAGTGCTGTCCTGTGACAGGACAAGGGGCAGTGAATATAAGCTGGAAAACAGGAGGAAAAGCTTCTTTACTGTGAGGATGAGGGAACACTGCAACAGCCTTCCCAAAGAGGTTGTGGAGTCTCCTCTGGAGACTCAAGATCTGTCTGGATGCATTCCTGTGTGACCTAGAATCACAGAATCATAGAATCAAGCAGGTTGGAAGAGACCTCCAAGATCATCACACCCCAACCTAGCACCCAGCCCTGTCCAATCAACCAGACCATGGCACTAAGTGCCTCAGCCAGGCTTGGCTTCAACACCTCCAGGCACAGTGCCTCCCTGGGCAGCCCATTCCAGTGCCAATCACTCTGCCAACAACTTCTTCCTAACATCCAGCCTAGACCTCCCCTGGCACAACTTGAGGCTGTGTCCCCTTGTTCTCTTGCTGCTTGCCTGGCAGAAGAGCCCAACCCCACCTGGCTACAGCCTCCCTTCAGGTAGTTGCAGACAGCAATGAGCTCTGCCCTGAGCCTCCTCTTCTGCAGGCTGCACACCCCCAGCTCCCTCAGCCTCTCCTCACAGGGCTGTGCTCCAGACCCAGGAGAGCTGGACTTGATGATCTCCAGAGGTACCTTTCAATCCCTAACACTATGATTCTGTAGTGCTGTGTTTGGTGCAAGAGAGGTTTACTGCTTTAACTTCAGTACAGCTGCACTCCTCCAGCTGATTTATGTTCCTTATAGCCCAGTACTCCTCTTCTGCCCACACTGGGGTGCACACAGTAACTTTGATGCCAGACCACCAATGAACAGTTGAAAACAGCCTGAGAAGCTTCTTCCCAGTCATGCTGGGGACATGTCTTATTGCTGTGAAGCTTTGACATTTCATTTTGTAAGCACAGCATCCCTTTGTTGAGCTAGCTGCAGTATCAGATATCTTCTTGAAAAAATAGAGGAGTGAACAGTAGGAATTTGGAGCAGGATTTTCCATGTGAGATCAACCCATGCAGTCTGACATCCTGCCTTCTTTAAGTGGCCCATTCCTGCCTCATAGGAAACTAGTACATAGACTCATAGAATCAGCCAGGTTGGAAGAGACCTCCAAGATCATCCAGCCCTGCCCAGTCAACCAGACCATGGCACTAAGTGCCTCATCCAGGCTTGGCTTCAACACCTCCAGGGACAGCAACTCCACCACCTCCCTGGGCAGCCCATTCCAATGCCAATCACTCTCTCTGACAACAACTTCCTCCTAACATCCAGCCTAGAACTCCCCTGGCACAACTTGAGACTGTGTCCCCTTTTCCTGTTGCTGGGTGCTTAGCAGAAGAGCCCAACCCTACCTGGCTACAGCCTCCCTTTGGGTAGTTGTAGACAGCAATGAGGTCTGCCCTGAGCCTCCTCTTCTGCAGGCTGCACACCCCCAGCTCCCTCAGCCTCTCCTCACAGGGCTGTGCTCCAGACCCAGGAGAGCTGGACTTGATAATCTCCAGAGGTACCTTTCAATCCCTAACACTATGATTCTGTAGTGCTGTGTTTGGTGCAAGAGAGGTTTACTCCTTTAACTTCAGTACAGCTGCACTCCTCCAGCTGATTTATGTTCCTTATAGCCCAGTACTCCTCTTCTGCCCACACTGGGGTGCACACAGTAACTTTGATGCCAGACCACCAATGAACAGTTGAAAACAGCCTGAGAAGCTTCTTCCCAGTCATGCTGGGGACATGTCTTATTGCTGTGAAGCTTTGACATTTCATTTTGTAAGCACAGCATCCCTTTGTTGAGCTAGCTGCAGTATCAGATATCTTCTTGAAAAAATAGAGGAGTGAACAGTAGGAATTTGGAGCAGGATTTTCCATGTGAGATCAACCCATGCAGTCTGACATCCTGCCTTCTTTAAGTGGCCCATTCCTGCCTCATAGGAAACTAGTACATAGACTCATAGAATCAGCCAGGTTGGAAGAGACCTCCAAGATCATCCAGCCCTGCCCAGTCAACCAGACCATGGCACTAAGTGCCTCATCCAGGCTTGGCTTCAACACCTCCAGGGACAGCAACTCCACCACCTCCCTGGGCAGCCCATTCCAATGCCAATCACTCTCTCTGACAACAACTTCCTCCTAACATCCAGCCTAGACCTCCCCTGGCACAACTTGAGACTGTGTCCCCTTTTCCTGTTGCTGGGTGCTTAGCAGAAGAGCCCAACCCTACCTGGCTACAGCCTCCCTTTCGGTAGTTGTAGACAGCAATGAGGTCTGCCCTGAGCCTCCTCTTCTGCAGGCTGCACACCCCCAGCTCCCTCAGCCTCTCCTCATAGGGTTTGTGTTCCAGGCCTTTCACTGTCTTTGTCACCCTTCTCTGGACACGTTCCAGCACCTCAACATCTCTCTTGAATTGAGGAGCCCAGAACTGGACACAGCACTCAAGATGTTACGTGACCAGTGATGAGTACAGGGGCAGAATAACCTCCCTTGTCCTACTGGCCACACTGCTCCTGATCCGGGCCAGGATGCCCTTGGATCTCTTGGCTACCTGGGCACACTGCTGCCTCATCTTCAGCCTACTATCTACCAGTACCTCCAGGTTCCTTTCTTCCTGATTGCTCTCAGCCACTCTGGCCCCAGCCTGCAGTGCTGCTTGGGGTTGTTGTGGCCAAAGTGCAGAACCCTGCACTTGGCCTTGTTGGATCTCATCCCATTGGCCTCTGCCCATCATGTCATTTCAAAGTGTGAGGTAGGAATGCAGCAGCTCACTGTGCAGGGTTTTCTGTAGTCTGTGTTCTCTGGTGTAGGGCAAAAATTCTTCTGGTTATTTACCACTGTGCAGTGGTCCTACAGATCTGGATGTTGAATACCAGGGGCTGGAGTTTTTGATCTCTTAGTTTTCTATATAAAGCTTATCCCTACAGCAGTTGAAGGAAACAGCAGTAGCATAGCTTTCAAAAAGCAAGTATTGGCTTGCTCCTTGTATTATCCAATACACAAAAAACAATCCCAGAACAAATAAGCATGCAGGCAGACAGAAGCTTGCAGTAAGAGAGTAAAAGAAGATACAGAGACACAATGAATTAATTGGGCATGGGAAGGTGTCAGGGGACACTTTTTTTCAAGCATTGTTTAAGTAGCTCCAGCAGTTTTATTTATTTAGTCTGTAAAGGCTGTTGGCACAGGGAATTTGGGTAGAGACAGCTACAGGGTATTGATTTGATCAGATGAGCATCCTGAACTTAGCCCTTCCTCACTGCATTAACTGCTTCTTCCTCTGCCCCATTCCTACCTGGGGATGCTCATTGTGCTGTGCACCTCTCACCACTGAAGCCTGGGGGTGCAGACTTCTATCTCACTTGCCACACGTTTTGGGTAGAATCATAAAATCCTAGAATCAGCCAGGTTGGAAGAGACCTCCAAGCTCATCCAGTCCAACCTAGCACCCAGCACTGTCCAGTCAACCAGACCATGGCACTAAGTGCCTCACCCAGGGAGGTGGTGGAGTCACTGTCCCTGGAGGTGTTCAAGCAAAGCCTGGATGAGGTTGGGCTTGGAGGTCTCTTCCAACCTGGGTGATCCTATGATAGCACATGGGGCAATGGTTTCAGACTAGAGAAAAGCAGACTTATATTGGATGTTTTGAACAAGTTCTTTACCATGAGGGTTGTGAAACACTGAAACAGGCTGCCCAGGGACCTAGTTGAGGCCCCATGCATGGAGATATTCCAAGTGAAGCCTCACAGGGCTCTGGGCAACCTGATCTACTTGGGAATGCCCCTTCTGACTGCAGAGGGGTTTGGACTAGATGACCTTCAGAGGTCCTTCTAACCCAAACCATTCTATTATTGTATTATTCTATAGCTTGTGTGCCCTGCTGTGAATATAAAGAAAAGCCTGGCTGGGGCACTTAGTGCCATGGTCTGGTTGATTGGACAGGGCTGGGTGCTAGGTTGGACCGGGTGAGCTTGGAGGTCTCTTCCAACCTGCTTGATTCTATGATTCTATGATTCTTTTCTTGAACACCGCCAGGGACATCAACTCCACCACCTCCCTGGGCAGCCCATTCCAATGCCAATCACTCTCTCTGCCAACAACTTCCTCCTGACGTGCAGCGTAGACCTCCCCCTGGCACAACTTGAGGCTGTGTCCCCTTGTTCTGATGCTGTTTGCCTGCAGGATTGGAGAATCTTGCAGGTTTTGCAGGCGTTGAGTATAACTCTGCCCGAAAGCCAAGAATATAATCTGTGCTTTTCTCCTCCCCATCCAGTCCATGGTGCTGCTCCTTCACAGCCAGAGACAGTACATCTTTGAGTTCGATAAGAACGACCGCTTGTCGTCGGTCACCATGCCCAACGTTGCCCGTCAGACTTTAGAAACCATCCGTTCCATCGGTTACTACAGGAACATCTACAGGCCGCCGGAAGGCAACGCCTCAGTAATTCAGGACTTCACAGAGGACGAGCAGCTCCTCCACACCCTCTACCTGGGCACGGGGAGGCGCGTCATCTACAAGTACGGCAAGCTGTCCAAGCTAGCCGAGATGCTCTACGACACCACGAAGATCAGCTTCGCTTACGATGAGACCGCCGGCATGCTGAAGACCATCAACTTGCAGAACGAAGGCTTCACCTGCACCATCAGGTACAGGCAGATAGGGCCCCTCATCGACCGGCAGATATTCCGCTTCACCGAGGAGGGCATGGTGAACGCGCGCTTCGACTACAACTACGACAACAGCTTTCGGGTGACCAGCATGCAAGCGGTCATCAACGAGACACCTTTGCCCATCGATCTCTACAGGTACGACGATGTGTCAGGCAAAACTGAGCAGTTTGGTAAGTTCGGGGTCATTTACTACGACATCAACCAGATTATCACCACCGCTGTCATGACTCACACTAAACATTTCGATGCCTACGGCAGGATGAAGGAAGTCCAGTACGAGATCTTCCGGTCTCTCATGTACTGGATGACCGTGCAGTATGACAACATGGGGAGAGTGGTCAAGAAAGAGCTGAAGGTTGGCCCTTACGCAAACACGACCAGGTACTCGTATGAGTATGATGCTGATGGCCAGTTGCAGACGGTGTCTATCAATGACAAACCCCTCTGGCGCTACAGCTACGACCTGAACGGAAACCTCCATCTGCTGAGTCCGGGGAACAGCGCCCGCCTTACGCCGCTCCGGTACGACCTCAGGGATAGGATTACTAGGCTGGGGGATGTGCAGTACAAAATGGATGAAGATGGTTTCCTGAAGCAAAGGGGCAATGATATTTTTGAGTACAATTCAGCTGGCCTCCTCGTCAAAGCCTACAATAAAGCCAGCGGGTGGAGCGTGAAGTATCGCTACGACGGCCTAGGGAGGAGAGTCTCCAGCAAAACCAGCCATGGCCATCACTTGCAGTTCTTCTACGCAGACCTGACCAACCCAACCAAGGTCACACATTTATACAACCACTCCAGCTCCGAGATCACCTCTCTCTACTATGACCTCCAAGGCCACCTCTTTGCAATGGAGCTCAGCAGCGGCGATGAATTCTACATAGCCTGCGATAACATTGGCACTCCTTTGGCTGTTTTCAGTGGGACTGGCTTAATGATTAAGCAGATACTGTACACAGCATATGGGGAGATCTATATGGACACCAATCCCAACTTCCAGATCATCATTGGCTACCATGGAGGACTCTACGACCCCCTCACAAAGCTTATCCACATGGGACGGAGAGACTATGATGTGCTGGCGGGTCGGTGGACAAGTCCAGACCATGATATGTGGAAGCATCTGAGTAGCAATAACATAATGCCTTTCAACCTGTATATGTTCAAAAACAACAATCCCATTAGCAACTCTCAGGATATCAAGTGTTACATGACAGGTAAGACGTTTCAGTTAATTAAGATGTTCACAAGCTTGCCATCAGTGAATAGGTTTCTTCTCTCTCAGTACCCTGCTCACCATGAGGATTTCCAGTGTTTAATATGATCTTGGAGGTCTCTTCCTACCTGGTTGATTCTATGATTATGATTCTATGATTCTAAGTTCTTTCCAGTGAGGATGGTGAAACGCTGGAACAGGTTGCCCAGGGAGGTTGTGGATGTTCCCTCTCTGGAGGTGTTCAAGGCCAGGTTGGATCAGGCTTTGAGCAACCTGTTCTAGTGGGAGGTGTCCCTGCCTATGGCAGGGGGTTGGAAGTAGATGATCCTTGAGGTGCCTTCCAACCTAAACCATTCTGTGATTCTAGGGACACAAGTTTTTTCCTTACCAATTGACCCTTGCATCCAGGGCATGACTAATTCATTAGCATCAATGGAGACTTCAATTCCCAAACCTATTTCTTTTTCTTTGCCTTGCTGCTTGTTGTCTTTATTTTGCTTCCAGTTTTTCATTCCTTCAGATATCCCAAATTTAACTCCCAATTAATGGCCTGATAACCCTTCTCTTTGTAAGAGGAGCAGCTGTTTACACAGCTTTGCCTAGAGATTTATTTGCAACTAAACAAATGGCAGATTTGTTTTAGCTGAATAGCAACAACGACTTCAACCTTTTATTACAGAACATGGGCCAAAGCCCAGTTAGAATTTAATCTGGCTACTGCTGTTAAAAAAGAAACCAATACAAACTGTTTCCATAAACACATTAGCAGCAAAAGCAGGGCTAAGAAGATTCCCCATCCTTTATTGAGTGTGGAGGGAAACATAGTGACCAAGGATAAGGAAAAGGTTGAGGTGCTTAATGCCTGGAGTTCGACTAGATGACCTTTGTAGGTTCCTTTCAACCCAGCCTGTTCTGTGATTCTGTGCTTCTGTGATTCTGTGCTTCTGTGATTCTGTGATTCTGTGATTCTGTGATTCTTCACTTCAGCCTTTAATAGTGAGATCCGTTGTCCTCTGAATGCTCAGCCCCTTGAGCTACGTGAAAGGGCTGGGGAGCAGCATGATGGCACACCATCCAAGGGAGGATGGTGAGCAACTTGCTACTCCAGTTAGGCACAGAGAAGTCTAGGGAGCCAGATGGGATCCTGCTAAGAGAACTGAGGGAACTCACCAATGTGCTCACTGAGCCTCCTGGCCTCCTCAATTCAAGAGAGATGTTGAGGTGCTGGAAGGTGTCCAGAGAAGGGTGACAAAGCTGGTAAGAGGCCTGGAGCACAGCCCTGTGAGGAGAGGCTGAGGGAGCTGGGGGTGTGCAGCCTGCAGAAGAGGAGGCTCAGGGCAGACCTCACTGCTGTCTACAACTACCTGTAGCCAGGTGGGGTTGGGCTCTGCTGGCAGACAAGCAGCAACAGAAGAAAGGAACAGAGTCTGAAGCTGTGGCAGGGGAGGGCTAGGCTGGATGTTAGGAGGAAGTTGTTGTCAGAGAGAGTGATTGGCATTGGAATGGGCTGCCCAGGGAGGTGGTGGAGTCACTGTCCCTGGAGGTGTTGAAGCCAAGCCTGGCTGGGGCACTTAGTGCCATGGTCTGGTTGATTGGCCAGGGCTGGGTGCTAGGTTGGACTGGATGAGCTTGGAGGCCTCTTCCAATCTGGATGATTCTATAATTCTATGATTCTGCAATAATCATAAGGATTAGATTGTTTTGGGTTGTGTTTTTCTTTATGAAGAGCTGTTTTCTTCAGAGCTGAGAAGATGATGCCATGAGGGAAGTAAAATATGCCAAGAGATGCAGAGTAAGATCCTGTGTCTTGGCCTCACTCTGACAAATAAGGCTGACAGGAAATACTTTAAAATCATTTCTCCTATCAGAAAATGCTCATTTGTCAAAACTGAATTTGTTTATGGGAGAGGGTAGAGCTTGAGAGATTTTCTGAGCAGGAATGTTGTAAACAGCTCTCACAACTGTCTGAATGACAAATTCCAAAGTAGTGTAGAAGAGAAATTCTTTTTGGGTTTTCAACCTTCTCAAGTGAAACCCCAAGCAGTGCTACAGGCTGGAGCCAGAGTGGCTGAGAGCAGCCAGGAAGAGAGGGAGCTGGGGGTGCTGGGAGAGAGGAGCTGAAGCTGAGGCAGCAGTGTGCCCAGGTGGGCAGCAGAGCCAATGGCATCCTGGGCTGGCTCAGGAGCAGTGTGGGCAGCAGGACAAGGGAGGTTCTTCTGCCCCTGTGCTCAGCACTGCTCAGGCCACAGCTTGAGTGCTGTGTCCAGTTCTGGGCTCCTNTTGATTCTGTGATTCTATGATCTGAAGACTGGAAAGTATGGATGTGCTGGAACTTGTCCAGAGAAGGTCCACAAGGATGGTTGGGGGCTGGAGCTCCTCTCCTATGAGGACAGGCTGAGAGAGTTGGGGCTGTCCGGTCTGGAGGAGAGAAGGCTCCAAGGAGACCTTCTTGTGCCCTTCCAGTATCTGGAGAGGACCTACCGGAAAGCTGGGGAGGGACTTTTTATGATGCCAGGTAGTAATAGAACTGGGGGGAATGGAGCAAAACTGGAAGTGGGTAGATTCAGATTGGATGTGAGGAAGAAGTTCTTCCCCATGAGAGTGGTGAGACACTGGCACAGGTTGCCCAGGTAGGTGATGGCAGCCTCATCCCTGGAGGTCTTTAAGACTAGTCTGGATCAGGCTGTGAGCAACCCTATGTAGTGTGAGGTGTCCCTGCCCATGGCAGGGTGGGTTGGAACTAGATGATTCTTGGCATCTCTTCCAACCCTGACAATTCTGTGATTCTGTGTAAAGAAAATGAAGAAGTCAAGACCAAAATGGAAGATCTTAATCTGAAATTGCTCTATTGCCCCAGTCTAGGTTTCAAGGAATTGTTTTGGGGTACATTAACAGAGTTTTATTTTCCTAAGATGGGACAGCATTTCCAACCCTGTCTTGGAACAGCAGATCAATTTTCCACCCAGCTCTGATGATCATAGAATCATAAAATCAACCAGGTTGGTAGAGACCTCCAAGATCATCCAGTCCAACCTGTAACATCAAGATGTCCAAATCTGATAATTTAATGTTTTAAATGCACCTAATAACTTTTTGTTTTCCCCTACTGTCATAAAAGTTCTGGTTTAAATCTTTCAACAACACAGAGCCCAAACACATTTGTTTAGTTTCTCCTCTCCCAGTGCCTGACAAAGCATGTCATGGGATGAGTGGTCCCAGAGCACTGGAACAGGCTCCCCAGAGAGGTTGTGGGGTCTCCTTCTATGGAGACTTTCAAGGTCTGTCTGGATGTGTTCCTCTGTGATCTGTGTTACAATTGTCCTGCTCTGGCAGGGGCGGTTGGACTGGATGATCTCCTTGGGTCCTTTCCAATCCCAACATCCTGTGAGCCTGTGAGTGCCATGATGCAAGGCTGCTCCTCTGGCAGTTTGAGTGCCTCTAAATTCATTGAGTCCAACCACAAGCTAACACCACCATGGCCATTAAACCGTGTCCTGAAGAGTCATGTTGTGATGGTTTGGGTGTTACCCACACCCCACTCTTATGAAATCACCCAGACTACACTCAGAAGAGCTGGAAATTAGGATGAAGCTTTCTATTTCCAGCTTAGCACAACCTGAAGGGAGGCTGTAGCCAGGTGGGGTTGGTCTCTTCTGCCAGGCAACCAGCAGCAGAACAAGGGGNGTAGACAAGTTAAAAAGGCAATAGAGAAACAGCCCTCCCAGAAACCAGAGTCCCAGGAGGGGCTCTCAACCACCCTTCCACCTCCTTTCCACACCTCTACCTTATCCTAGACTTTGCTTTATGTTCAAGGTGAGTTTGGAAGATCAGCCAAGGGGGTTAGAAAGCAGAAGGACTAGTTACACAGAGAGCAAGTTAGAGAGATAAGGGAGGCAGCCAGAGCCAGAGAGCAACTCTGTTATCTGTTTGTGTTCTTGTTTCTATACATCTCAGCAAGCCTATGAGTGCAGCAGACATCACCACTGTTTGTTTTTCACAGCCTAGAATCCAGTTCCTCTCACCAGAACATCCCAGCTAGGCTCAAACTAGCACAGTGCAGCAGACATCACCACTGTTTGCTTTTCACAGCCTAGAATCCAGTTCCTCTCACCAGAACATCCCAGCTAGGCTCAAACTAGCACAGTGCAGCAGACATCACCACTGTTTGCTTTTCACAGCCTAGAATCTAGTTCCTCTCACTGAACTATCCCAGCTAGGCTCAAACTAGCACACAGTTCTGCCTGCTGAAGCGTTCAGGCAGGTCATGAACAGGATCCATGAAGAGCATGTCCTTGCCATCACAACCAAAGCTGCCCAGATTTGGGCACAGGGAACCACTTTCTGTCCCTCCATCCCCACTTTGGGACCTGCTGTCCTTGGTGGGAGCTGAGTGCCCAGGGCATGGGTGACCAGCACATGCTGTGGTCTCCAGTGCTGAGGTTTCTGAGCTGGTGAGTACAAATTGGAGGCATGTGGAGGGGAGAGCAGGGGAAGCAGGTATTTACCTTTTTGAGAGGCCCATTGTTGAACATGAATATTTCAGTGATTGTACACTTCATGGCACAGAGCTTTGCTGCCAGCTTCAGCAATCCTGATGGATTGAAGTGACATTTCCATTACATGTGTCTGCATTAAGCACTCTTTTTCTTTGCCCTCCAATGAATTTACTGTGAAATGTGTTGGCAGGGTTACTGTAGCTGAAAAACAAAAACTAACAACCCCAAAACCTCTGTGATGTGAAATGTACTTTTCTGTCACAAAAGTTGTCACTGCCTCTTGGCAAATGAATATTTTCCCCCTCTGTTTTCTCAGCTCCACACCTTCCACTCATGCCTGTAAGTCAGTGGGTTTTTGTTGTTGTTGTTGTTCTGGGTATTCCAACACCTCTTCCCCAAAAGAACAAACCCCTGTTTGCAAATGGTTTCAAAGTCACTTTTGTGACAAGGAGCAAAAAAAACAACCACCCCAATCCTGTCTTGAATCTTTCCAGACATGTCACATATTTTTTCTGCTGCTCATCATCCCTGCTCTGTATCCTTTGTGACATTTGTGATGTGCAGAGACCTGGACAGGCTGCAGAGGTGGGCACAAGTCAAAATCAGGAGGTTCAACAAGACCAAGGGCAAGGTCCTGCAGCTGGGTGGAGGCAATGCCAAGCACAAATGCAGGCTGGGCAGTGAGTGTCTGGAGAGCAGCCCTGAGGAGAGGGACTTCGGGGTGCTGGTGGAGGAGAAGCTCAACAGCAGCCAGCAGTGTGAACTTGCAGCCCAGAAAGCCAAGCAGAGCCTGGGCTGCAGCAGCAGAAGTGTGACCAGCAGGGCCAGGGAGGTGATTCTCCCCCTCTGCTGTGCTCTGCTGAGACCCCACCTGGAGTACTGCATCCAGTTCTGGAGCCCCTGGGACAAGAGGGCTGTGGAGATGCTGGAGTGTGTCCAGAGCAGGGCCAGGAGGATGCTGAGAGGGCTGCAACAGCTCTGCTGTGAGCACAGACTGAAAGGCTTGGGGCTGTGCAGTCTGCAGAAGAGGAGGCTCCCAGG
>WAAF01010725.1:26668-60008 GCA_013400475.1 Tricholaema leucomelas
GAGGAAGTTGTTGAGCATGAGAGTGGTGAGAGGCTGGACTGGGTTGCCCAGGGAGGTGGTTGAGGCCCCATGGCTGGAGGTGTTTAAGGCCAGGCTGGCTGAGGCTGTGTGCAGCCTGCTCTAGGGTAGGGTGTCCCTGGGCATGGCAGGGGGGTTGGAACTGGCTGCTCCTTGTGGTCCCTTCCAACCCTGACTGATTCTATGTTCCTTTGATTCTTTTCTATGACTCTTGCTGTGCTCTCGAGCTTCCCAAGAGCAGTGAGGCTCCAATATCCTTGGGGAGATCAGGATAGCATTTCTGCTAATAAAATGATAACAGTAGGAAGTGGAATTGATTCCAGCTGCCCTCCTAAACTCTTTATTTATGAGTTCAGTGAAATCTCACTGTCCTGCTGCAGATTCTGGTCCTCTAAACAGGAGGTAAAATTCAGTGTCGCATATAAGTATCACTCAGAGGTATGGACAAGGTACTGCAGATTAATAAAGCAGGCATGTCTTAGCCCATCCTCATAGCTGTGGTGAAGACAAGCTAATAGATACCAGCTTCAACATCAATAAGAGATGTATTTTAAGACTTCATATCACTTTATAATGCAGGCAAACCAAAAGAACTCTGCCTTTTGCTACCTTGGCTGAGTTGGTGCTTGAAAATCATTGCGCCGCTGTAACTCAGTTGTGTTTTAGAGCTCAGAGCCCCCTTTTTTGTTTCTCTTTTCCTTGGATTCAACAATAAAATGCTACTAGAGATGATTTCTAAAATGAGAAATAGCCTCAGGACTTTTTTTTCCTCCTCTCTGATGTGGCACAGTCTCCCCAGGCAAAATTGTACAGGAGAAGGCAAGCAGGGAGGGCTCATTCGGAGACCACACCAAAGATTGTCTCTGAGTTGTTCTGTGCAGTAGATAAATAACTCCCTCAGAACCACAACAGAGATTCTCATTATTACTGCTCTTGTTATTGTGCCATTATTTTATCATTAGTTCAGTATTATGTCTAGACTTATTGAACAGCCAAACAGCTTGATTGGCAGCTTGAGATAAAGACTGGCACATGCTTGAACAGGCAAGTGAGCTGGAAGTAAAACCAAGGAGCCCTCCTTTCCATCCATCCATTTCAGGTCAATCTACCTGAATGAGCAAGGAGAAAAGAAGATAATCTCCATATAGAATCAGTCAGGGCTGGAAGGAACCACAAGGATCATCTAGTTCCAACCCCCCTGCCATGCACAGGGACACCCCACCACTGCTCTGGTACCCTCAAGGGAAAGAAGCTTCTCCTGTGTTCTGGTTTGTACCTGTTGCTCCTTGTCCTGTCACTGGCCAGCACAGAAAAGACCTCAGCCCCATTGTCATGACCTCCACCCTTCAGATACTTATATGCATTTGTAAGATCCCCTCTGTCTTCTCTTCTCCAGGCTAGTCTCATGCTTTCTTACTCTTCATCAGCTCTGCTCTGCAGAGAGCAATGTCAGATGGAGACTCAAAAGGACAGGGCCTGTCTGGTTTATCATAGAATCAGTCAGGGTTGGAAGGGACCACAAGGAGCAGCCAGTTCCAACCCCCCTGCCATGCCCAGGGACACCCTACCCTAGAGCAGGCTGCACACAGCCTCAGCCAGCCTGGCCTTAAACACCTCCAGCCATGGGGCCTCAACCACCTCCCTGGGCAACCCAGTCCAGCCTCTCACCACTCTCATGGGTGATATCCCCATCAGAGTTCTAAGGCAAGAAGCTGCAGTATGGATGGTGCAGGGACTTGCTTGGTAAAAGAGAGCTTCATGCAGCTGTCATGCTGCCAGATGAGTCACTTCACAATCAAGTGCTGAAAGTGGAATTTAGCTATTGGAGCCTCTTTCCTGTGCTTCCTGTGTTATGACAGCAACAAAACATGAGCATTTTTATTTCAGCCTGCAGTTGCAGGATCCTGCTGTGATAGCAAGTGGCTCTCCAGTGCTGCAGAGCAGGATTCCCTTCTTTTCTCTCACCTCCAGCATGCTGTGGGCATATATTTGCATAAAATAACTTCACTGACATCTGATACCTCAACACAAGATCCATTTTCTCCTAAGCCTATCCCTGCAGCCAATACTGATGTAGTTCTGTTCTCCCAGCCCTCACAGCCACACACACAGCCAGACAAACCCATTTCTCCTTCCCACTGCTTGTCTCTGTATTTAATGATGAAGCATGGGGAAGAGAAAAGGAAATTTTGAGCATTTCACACAGAATCATAGAATCAAGCAGGTTGGAAGAGACCTCCAAGCTCATCCAGTCCAACCTAGCTCCCAGCCCTATCCAATCAACCAGACCATAGCACTAAATGCCCCATCCAGTCTTTTCTTGAACACCCCCAGGGACAGTGACTCCACCACCTCCCTGGGCATGCCGCTCCAAAGGCAAATGACAGAATTCAGTACAGTTAAATGGAAGCACAAGAAGTTTTTCAAGTAGTAAGACTGATCAAATTGTGAAGCAGTCTTCCAGAGCACAAGGAGTATAGAATCAACCTTCATGGATGAAGAGACCTCCAAGATCATCCAGTCCAGCCTATCACCTGTCCTGTCCAATCAACTAAACCATAGAATCATAAAATCAACCTCCAAGGAGGAAGAAACCTCCAATATCATCCAGTCCAACCTAGCACCCAGCCCTAGCAGGTGACTAGACCATAGAATCATAGAATCAAGCAGGTTGGAAGAGACCTCCAAGCTCATCCAGTCCAACCTAGCACCCAGCCCTGTCCAATCAACCAGACCATGGCACTAAGTGCCTCATCCAGTTTGTTCTTCAACACCTCCAGGGATGGCAACTCCATTACCTCCCTGCAGTCATTCTCTCTGCCAACAACTTCCTCCTAACATCCATCCTAGACCTCCCCTGGCACAACTCGAGACTCTGTCCCCATGTTCTGTTGCTGCTTGCCTGGCAGAAGAGACCAAATAAGTAAGCTCCAGCTGGAGTATGCTCCAGCTCTTTAGTCATTTAAAGCAGAGGCACAGGTTGCCCAGGGAGCTGGACCTATCCCTGGAAACATCCAAGGTCAAGCTGGACGGAGCTCTGAACAGCCCCATCTAGCTGATGATTACTCTCTCAAGTAACAAGCGATAGGACAGGAGGAAATGGCCTCATGTGGCACTAGGGAAGGTTTGGATTGGATATTAGGAGAAAGTTCTTTAGTGAAGGAGTGGTCAGGCATTAGAACAGGCTGCCCAGGCAGGTGGTGGAGTCACCATCCCTGTAGGTGGGCAAGAAATGTGTGGACATGAGTCTTTAGGACATGGTTTAACGGCCATGGTGGTGTTGGCTTGGTGATCTCAGAGGACTTCTCAAACCTTTAGGATTCTGTGGTTCTCTTCTGTGATTTTATCTCCCTGCTCACTGCAGGGAGGTCAGACTGGATGTTAGGAGGAAGTTGTTGCTGGAGAGTGATTGGCATTGGAATGGGCTGCCCAGGGAGGTGGTGGAGTCACTGTGCCTGGAGGTGTTGAAGAAAAGACACTTAGTGCCATGGTGTAGTTGATTGGCCAGGGCTGGGTGCTAGGTTGGACTGGATGATCTTGGAGGTGTCTTCCAACCTGTTTGATTCTGTGATTCTGTTCTATGATTCTATGACTTTTAAAGGTACCTTGCAACTCAAACCATTCTGTGGTTCTATGATGCTAAAAGGATGCTGGAGAAGGCAGTGGGCAGTATCCCTCCTGCTTACACTCCAGGGCTACTCACAGAATGATGTATTGCAGCTTTCTCACCTGCCTGCCTTCCAGGCCCTGATTTCTCTGGGTCACATACCTCTCAGTGATAAACTAAAGTAAATCTGAGTAACACCACTGGCTTTACTGATCAAAGCTGTGGCCCAACAGGTTGAGTCAGTTGTTTTAGCAGCAAGGAATGAGTAACAGCAGCATGACAGCAAAGTGACTAACTCCACAGAAATGGCTGCTTCCTCTCACTCCAGAGTGCATAACCAGCAGGTCCCAGCATCTCCTTCCAGAGCATTGCTGGTACATGCCTGGCAGGGCTATAAGATGGAATAAGATGGAAGATAGAGTTCTGACTTTGAGCATCCACCAGCCAGTGTGTCATAAACCTTGCACCAACTCCCTGCAGCTCTGGAGTGACATTTAAAATCCAGTACACGCTTTAAACTCCAGCACTTCCCTCCCCTCCTCCCTACACCTGGGAGGCTGCTACTGAACTGTTTGTTGCACAAGTTCAGTGTTATTGGCCACCAGGGGACTCAGGGTGACCTCTGGCATACAGGGGAGCTGCTGCACCTGAGTCCAATCTCTCTTTTTGGTTTTGGGTTTTATTTTGTTGTTGCTTTCTTCCCCCCCTCTTCCCCTCTCCCCTCCCCCCCCTTCCTTTTTGTCTTCTTGAGCTGTCAGGTAACTTTTGGAGCCAGGAGAGCTCTGTTTGCAGGGTGCTTTTCAGTTGGCACTTGTATCCTTTCACTGCATTGCAGCTTCACAGACTGCTAGGGGTTGGAAGGGATTTCAAAAGAGAATCATGGAATCACAGAATCAGTCAGGGTTGGAAGGGACCACAAGGATCAGCCAATTCCAACCCCCCTGCCATGCCCAGGGACACCCTACCCTAGAGCAGGCTGCACACAGCCTCAGCCAGCCTGGCCTTAAACACCTCCAGCCATGGGGCCTCAACCACCTCCCTGGGCAACCCAGTCCAGCCTCTCACCACTCTCATGCTCAACAACTTCCTCCTCACCTCCAGCCTCACTCTCCCTACCTCCAGCTTTGCTCCATCCCCCCCACTCCTATCACTCCCTGATGCCTAAAAAGTCCCTCCCCAGCTTTTTTGTAGTCCCCTTCAGATGCTGGAAGGCCACAAGAAGGTCACCTGGGAGCCTTCTGCAGCCTGCACAGCCCCAACTCTTTCAGTCTGTGCTCACAGCAGAGCTGCTGCAGCCCTCTCAGCATCCTCCTGGCCCTGCTCTGGACACTCTCCAGCATCTCCACAGCCCTCTTGTAATGGAGGGCTCCAGAACTGGATGCAGTACTCCAGGTGGGGTCTCAGCAGAGCACAGTAGAGGAGGAGAATCACCTCCCTGGCCCTGCTGGCCACACTTCTCCTGCTGCAGCTCAGGTTCTGGTTGGCTTTCTGGGCTGCAAGTGCATCCAGTACAACTGCTGCAAGATCATCTAATCCAATCTGCAGCGTGCAGAGACATCTTTAACTAGATCATGTTCCTCTGAGCCCTGGCCAACCTGATCTGGAATGTTCCCAGGGATGGGGCATCTGCTACCTCTCTGGACAACCTGGGCCTGTGTTTCACCACCGCACTCAGCATAAAACATTTATTTCTTCTGTCTAGTCTAAATCTCCTCTTTTTAGTTTAAAACCATCACCTCTCATCCTATCAAAACAGGCAAGCAGCAAGAGAACAAGGGGACACAGTCTCAAGTTGTGCCAGGGCAGGTCTAGGCTGGATGTTAGGAGGAAGTTGTTGTCAGAGAGAGTGATTGGCATTGGAATGGGCTGCCCAGGGAGGTGGTGGAGTCGCCGTGCCTGGAGGTGTTGAAGCCAAGCCTGTATGAGGCACTTAGTGCCATGGTCTGGTTGGTTGGGCAGGGCTGGGTGCTAGGTTGGACTGGATGAGCTTGGAGGTCTCTTCCAACCTGCTTGATTCTATGATTCTGTGAACAGGCCCTACTAAAAAATCTTGACCCCATCTTTCTTACAGGCCCCCTTTGAATCATTAAAAGGCCATAATAAGGTCCCCTCAGAGGCTTCTTCAGGCTGAACAATCCCAACTCCCTCAGCCTGTCCTCACAGCACAGTTGTTCCAGCCCTCTGATCATCTTAGCGCCTGCCTCGGGACCCTCTTCAGTAGGTCCTTGTCCTCCTTGTGCTAAGGACTCTATATCTGAACACAATACTCCAGGTGAGGTCTCAGGAGAGTGGACCAAAGAGGCAGAATCACCTCCCTCCACCTGCTCTCTGCACTTCTTTTGATGCAGCCTAGGGTACAGTTTGGCTCCTGGGCTGTGAGCACACATGGTTGGCTCATGACTAGCTTTTCATCCACCAGTACCCCCATGTCCTCATAGTACTGACTGCCCTTCTCTCCACCCTATGAGCACTGTGCCTCCAGGAAGGGTACTGTTTTCCTGCAGTGTCCATTCCAGGCTCTGTTGGCAGAGCAGCTTTTGGCATCCTTCGTGAAGCAGCATTTTGGAGGCAAGGGCTGCTTTGGGCTGCTCAGCCAGGGAGTGAGCTGTAGGGCTCTGCTTTCTGGCACAGCTTCTCTCAAGGACAATCTGTTTGAGGGACTGGCTCTGCCAGTGCTCATCATTCAGGGAGGACATCCTCACATGGCAGGTGCTTCATCCTGGGCTTGGGCCATGGTGCTGTCTGCAAGTCAGTCCATCAAGCCCTAGTTATGCTTTGCAACAGCAGTGGGCAGTTTTTTCACTGGATCTGATACAAGAAAAGGAGTTGAAGTCTGAAGGACATTAATCTCCTGAAGCTTTAAGAAAATAGAAGAGCAAGAGAAGGAGGCAAATCCTCTTATTCCCCCACAGATGTAAATTTGCTTAATGAGCTCAAGTTCATTATCCCCTTGCAGCTGTGTACACTGTCAGGAGGCAAAGGGAGACCTGTCCTCTAAGCCCAAGAGTTGTCACTTGTGTTTTGCTCTGTTAACCGATCAGCATGTACAGCACCAGGCTTGCTGACCAGTCGCTCCCCTTAGTTGTCCCACTTGCATCTGTGGTTGGCAGGTTGCTAAGCAGGCACTTGGCTTCTCAGCCAACCAGAGTGCAGTGCTGATGGCTGTGCAGTGTGCAGCCTGATAGGCTGCTGTGGTTGATGGGTTCCTCCTGCACCTTCACCTGCTGATAGCTGGTGAGGGACACTCAAAATGAGGATTTGTTTTCATCATGGCAAAATGAAGTCATAATTTGGGTCAGGAGGGACCATTAGAGGTCACCTTTTGCAGTCAGCAGAGACACCTTTAACTAGAATCATAGAATCAAGCAGGTTGGAAGAGACCTCCAAGCTCAGCCAGCCCAACCTAGCACCCAGCCCTGCCCAACCAACCAGACCATGGCACTAAGTGCCCCAGCCAGGCTTGGCTTCAACACCTCCAGGGATGGCGACTCCACCACCTCCCTGGGCAGCCCATTCCAATGCCAATCACTCTCTCTGACAACAACTTCCTCCTAACACCCAGCCTAGACCTCCCCTGGCACAGCTTCAGACTGTGTCCCCTTCTTCTGTTGCTGCTTGCCTGGCAGCAGAGCCCAACCCCACCTGGCTACAGCCTCCCTTCAGGGGGTTGCAGACAGCAACTGGATCAGGTTATGGAGGGAAGAGGCTGATTCCTGGAGAACGATGGTGTTAATGGAGAGCTAAGGGATAAATAGGCAGGAGTTAATGATTTGGAGTATTTTGGGGTAGTAATAACTTCCAAGGCTTTTGGAAGAAGTGGCTCTCTGTGTTGTAGGCCATATGGTGGTAAGAGAAACACCTATCTGTGTCTAGTGGCACAAGGACGGGGAGAAACTTGGATGCATGTTCACATATTTCATCTCTTGGATCCTGGATGGGAAATTAAAGCTTTCAGTCTGACACTGGAAGGCAGTATTTAAAAACAACAGATGATAGAATCTGGCTGTGGTATTTCAAACCCTTGAGAGGTGCTGGCAAAATGTAGGAGGCTATTCAGAGAGCTCTGTAATGTGCCATCCTCTCGAGCCCCGCGCGGCAGCCGACAAACGATGAAGGTCGTTCTCTGCTCTCCGATGGTTTGTAACTAGATAAAGTGAAATGTCAGCTAAGGACAGCTGATGAAAGGAGACTGTGAGGCAAAACAAACCCAGCAGATTTGTCCCTCTCCTCTAGCAACAGATATTGAAACAAAACAATGACCAATTCCCTTCTTTTCTTCTGCAGCGCTGGGTTTATGGACACCTTGGGTTACAGTTGCTAAGGGCAGCAGCATTTTTTTTGAGAGTGCCACATGCCACTGCAGCCTGGGATGGAAATTTTCTGCTTCTCTTCTTTGCCAGTTTATTCAAATGAGTTCTAAGATGAAACAGAAATGGTACTTTCAAAGCCAGGGATACACAGCTGCTTTGAACTGCCCATAATCGGTTTGCCTACACCCCCTTTAGAATCACAGAATCAGTCAGGGTTGATCAGCCAGTTCCAACCCCCCTGCCATGCCCAGGGACACCCTACCCTAAAGCAGGCTGCACACAGCCTCAGCCAGCCTGGCCTCAAACACCTCCAGCCATGGGGCCTCAACCACCTCCCTGGGCAACCCAGTCCAGCCTCTCACCACTCTCATGATCAACAACTTCCTCCTCACCTCCAGGCTGAACCTACCCCCCTCCAGCTTTGCTCCATTCCCCCCACTGCTGTCACTCCCTGAGAGCCTAAAAAGTCCCTCCCCAACTTTTTTATAGGCCGCCTTCAGATGCTGGAAGGCCACAAGAAGGTCACCTCAGAGCCTTCTCTTCTCCATGCTGAACAATCTCAACTCTTTCAGCCTGACTCACAGGACAGCTGCTGCAGCCCTCTGAATCACAGAACAGAATCATAGAATCAAGCAGGTTGGAAGAGACCTCCAAGCTCATCCAGTCCAACCTAGCACCCAGCCCTGTCCAATCAACCAGACCATGGCACTAAGTGCCCCAGCCAGGCTTTTCTTTATATTCACAGCAGGGCACACAAGCTATAGAATAATACAATAATAGAATGGTTTGGGTTAGAAGGACCTCTGAAGGTCATCTAGTCCAAACCCCTCTGCAGTCAGAAGGGGCATTCCCAAGTAGATCAGGTTGCCCAGAGCCCTGTGAGGCTTCACTTGGAATATCTCCATGCATGGGGCCTCAACTAGGTCCCTGGGCAGCCTGTTTCAGTGTTTCACAACCCTCATGGTAAAGAACTTGTTCAGAACATCCAATATAAGTCTGCTTTTCTCTAGTCTGAAACCACTGCCCCATGTGCTATCATAAAATCACCCAGGTTGGAAGAGACCTCCAAGATCATCCTACCCAACCTCATCCAGGCTTTGCTTGAACATCTCCAGGGACAGTGACTCCACCACCTCCCTGAGTGAGGCACTTAGTGCCATAGAGTCATAGAATCAGCCAGGTTAGAAGAGACCTCCAAGCTCATCCAGTCCAACCTAGCACCCAGCCCTGTCCAATCAACTAGGCCAGAATTTCCCATAGCATCAAAAATTATTTGGATGACCTCTCAATGGAGCCCAGAGGACAGATGATCAGCTGCTAGGAACACAGATTGGATTAATGAGTAAGAGATGTAGATGTAAGGGTCTCCATGCATGCTAGATGTGTGTGGCTGTCCCATAGTTAACTTGTTGTCCACCAGCCTTCTTAGCCACCAGTGCAGAAGACCTGATTTTCATCCTTGGGTGAAGGAGCTCAGCCCATGCTGGTGACTCAGCATGAGTAATGAGAAATGTCTTTTCCCATCACTTGCAAAAAGTTACGGAGGCGAGGTGGAAGAACAATGTGGCACTGGGTAGGAAGACCACCTGGAGTCAACCCATGTGGGATGTACCTGAGAAGAAAGCCTCCCCACTTAAACATCTCTGAAGTGGAAACAGCTAACTAAGGCTGTGCAGTGAACACTTGTTTAGAACAGTAGGTGTCTCATGGAGCCTAGGAACCTAATTGCTCCACGTCCATCACCGGTGACATCTACATTAATTACGTCCATTTCTTGCATAATTAGAGCGCTGGTGCAGCTGGCAGGGGAGCTGGGTTTGGCTCCCTGTCACTCAGTTAATTATATTGCTCTCCAGGCAGTGTGCAGGGTCCCCCACAGGCATTGTAGGACAATCACAAAGAGCTTCTCTTCCATAGGTGACTGGTTCCCTCTCCAGCTCCTGTGCAGTTAATCCAAAGGAGAAGCTGTGCCAGCCTGTGTGGCGCTTCAAACAGAAGTCAGTCCTGGATACTTTAATGCTTTACAACCCAAAACATGCTCTTGAACCTGTGTGCCTCTGTTCCCTTAGAGTTTTCTCCTTCATAGATCAGTGCTGCTTGTAACATCTGAGTGAGCTGCAATGCTAAACCCTTTATTTTGTTTCTTTAATGGCTTGAGACTCCTCTCTGGAAGTGCTGCCATAGAAATGGAGGTTTAGTTTCCTTCCCTCACTGCATGACGAGTCTTAGTTGAGAGGTCCACACTGAAATGCCTGCATTGTCTCAATTCATAGAAGCATAGAATTTGGTTGGAAGAGACCTGTAAGATATCCAGTCCAACCACCAAGCTAACACTACCATGGCCATTAAACCATGTCCTGAACAATCATAGAATCAACCAGATTGGAAGAGAGCTCCAAGCTCATCCAGTCCAACCTAGCACCCAGCCCTATCCAATCAACTAGACCAGGATGTCAGCCTTTAGCTCGTGGATGGTTTAAGGCAATATCCTTCACGGATGTTAAATTTCCTCAAAATAATTGGAGTGCAGCAGACTTTCCTGTGTAGCTTATTTTTAATCCTGGATGTCATTACATTATTGAACCAAACCATTGGCAGTGCCAGGAGAGTTTTGTCAGAGCATCCTCTTGCTTTTGTGAGATTTGAGCAAATAAAAGTTGGTGAACAGGGTTCTGTGAGAAGCCTACGCTGCCATGAACTGATGAGAGCATTGCCAAAGACATTTTGCAGTAATTCTGAGCTGCTGACTTCCTGTGTGCTTGCTCCATTATGTGTTAGCAGCAGAAGTGACTTTGTATTGTACCTGACTGCAAAATGATCCAAGCTGTTGTCTCTCAGCGGTTTCACTCCCAGTATAAGACTAGATGAGGCACTTAGTGCCTAGGTTGAGTTGACTGGACAGGGCTGGGTGTTAGGTTGGACTGGATGAGCTTGGAGGTCTCTTTCAACCTGCTTGATTCTGTGATTCTGTGACTGGATAGGGCTGGGTGTTAGATTGGACTGTATGAGCTTGGAGGTCTCTTCCAACCTGGTTGATTCTGTGACTGGATAGGGCTGAGTGCTAGGTTGGACTGGATGAGCTTGGAGGTCTCTTCCAACCTGGCTGATTCTCTGATTCTATGACTGTATAGGGCTGGGCAATAGGTGAATGATCATTGAAGTCTCTTCCAACCTGGTTGAGGAGTCTCAGGGGTGACCTCATTGCTGTCTACAACTGCCTGAAGGGAAGCTGTAGCCAGGTGGGGTTGGACTCTTCTGCCAGGCAAGCAGCCACAGAAGAAGGGGACACAGTCTGAAGCTGTGCCAGGGGAGGTCTAGGCTGGATGTTAGGAGGAAGTTGTCAGAGAGAGTGATTGGCATTGGAATGGGCTGCCCAGGGGGGTGGTGGAGTTGCTGTCCCTGGAGATGTTCAGGGGCACTGAGGCACTTAGTGCCATGGTCTGGTTGACTGGCTCGATCTGGGTGCTAGGTTGGACTGGGTGATCTTGGAGATCTCTTCCAACCTGTTTGATTGTATGATTGTATGATTCTGTGATTAGATGTGGTTTGGTTTACTGGAACAATGAGTGTCAGGGGCATAACCTGCCAGCATGCCTGTCGTTAAGCGTTAAGTATCTGAAAAAGCGATAGGGATTAAGAAATAGTGGAGCTCCTCTTTAGGTGTTTGCAGGATGCTCTGCTGGTCTCCTTCATGCTGATAATGCCTTTGGGTCCTCAGGCTTATCACAGAATTGTGGAATCATCGAATGGTTTTGGTTGGAAGGGATTTCAAAGATCATCCAGTTCCAACCCCCCACCGTAGGCAGGGACACCTCCCACTAGAACAGGTTCCTCAAGGCCTCATCCAACCTGGCCTTGAGCGCCACCAGAAAGGAAGCTTCAACAACCTCCCTGGGCTACCTGTGCCAGTGTCTCACTACCTTCACTGGAAAGAGCTTCTTCCTAACATCTAGTTTGAATCTCCCCTCTGCCAGTTTAAACCATTCCTCCTCGTCCTGTCATTACAAGGCCTTGTAAATAGTCCCTCACCAGCCCTCCTGTAGGTCCCCTTCAGATACTGAAAGACTACCACAAGGTCTCCTCAGAGCCTCCTCCTCTCCAGGGTTCTCCTTCTAACGTGTCGCTTCTCTTCTTTCTCTCCCCACTCAGTCAATTTTGGGGGTCCAATGTGAAGTGCAGAAGCAGCTGAAGGCCTTTGTCACCCTGGAGCGCTTCGAACGGATCTACAGCTCCAGCATCGCCGGGTGCCGGCAGGTGAAGAAGAACAAGAACTTTGCCTCTGGAGGCTCTATCTTCGGCAAAGGCGTCAAGTTCGCCATGAAGGACGGGCGCGTGGCCACTGACATCATCAGCGTGGCCAACGAGGACGGGCGGAGGATCGCGGCCATCCTGAACAACGCCCATTACCTCGAGAACCTGCACTTCACCATCGACGGGGTGGACACGCACTATTTCATCAAGCAAGGGCCGTCGGAGGGCGACCTGTCCATCCTGGGCCTCAGCGGCGGGCGGCGGACCCTGGAGAACGGCGTGAACGTGACGGTGTCCCAGATCAACACAGTGCTGAGCGGAAGGACTAGACGCTACACGGACATCCAGCTGCAGTACGGCGCGCTGTGTCTGAACACTCGCTACGGGACCACCCTGGACGAGGAGAAGGCCCGCGTCCTGGAGCTGGCCCGGCAGCGCGCCGTCGCCCAAGCCTGGTCCCGGGAACAGCAGAGACTGCGGGATGGGGAGGAGGGTATTCGCTCGTGGACAGAAGGGGAGAAGCAGCAAGTGCTAAACACAGGCCGGGTACAGGGCTACGACGGCTACTTTGTGATCTCAGTGGAGCAGTACCCCGAACTCTCAGACAGCGCCAACAACATTCACTTCATGAGACAGAGCGAAATGGGCAGAAGGTGACAGAGAGGGTCGATGCGGTGACTTCTTGCCAAAGACAGCTACTCTTTTGTGGCCACTTAACCTGACTGTGTTGTACTCAATCCTTTTTCTAAACCGAACAAGGCTGGGGGGGAGGGGGNGAGGGGGGGGGGGGGGGGGGGGGGGGGGGGGGAGGGAGGAAAATAGAAGGAGAAGGAACAATACGGTTGCACTGTAACTCATGCAACATACTTTTTGCTTTCAGTTCTTTCCCCCCCCCCCCCTCTTTAATTTGACCTTCCAACGTTTTTGGGTTGGTTTTCCTTTGGTGGTTTGTTTTTTTGCAGAAGGTATATTTTTGCCGTAGCGTGATCACAGTGAAATTTACTGTCTCTTGTCCTTTTTACTTTGCTGTTGCTGTTGTTGTTGCTGTTGGTTTTTTTTTTTTTTTGGGGGGGGGGGGGGTGGTGGTGTTTGGTTTGGGTTTTTAAATCCCTCCCCACCACAAACACACAGAGATACACACACAGACTCTTTGTGAGGAATTCGAAGCGGGGAAGGCAGCCGTCAGCGTACGTACGTGGCCTTTAGGCGTGAAGCAAGCCTCTGTGCTTAACTTGTGTCGTCCTAACCCTTTCTGATTCGGGGCAGGGACAGGTAAGCTCCCACCTGAAGCGCGGGGTGGGCGAGTCCATGGCACACCGGAGAGTTCATCCTGGCAAGCGAGGAGAAGATGGAACAGACGACGCTGAAGTCCGGTACTCCGAATGCAACCGTCCGAGTCATGTGCCTCAAAAGAGACCTTCCAAGTAGTTTTCACGTTTCACTCGGGACATCAAGTGGGGTGTTTGGGGTGTGGGGTTGGTTTTGGTTTGGTTTTTTTTTTTTTTGAGGGAGGGGTTTGGGGTGGGGGTGTGGGTGGCTCCTGCTGAGCAGAAGTAGATTATAGAGGCAAAGGAGCTGATTATTATTAACTTGCAAGATGATTCTCTTCCTTCCTGAACTGGAATAAAAAAAGAAAGAAAAAATCAGTCTTTTTTTTCATTACAAGAGTAGATACTTTGGTGTTTTGTTTTTGTTTTTTTTTGGGGGGGGGTGTTGTTTTTTATTGTGTGTGCACAACTCCTGGTTTTAGTTAAAAAACAAAACCAACTAGCAAAAGCCAAGAAAGAGACTCCTGCTCTATTGAGAAACGCTAAAATCTATCCTCTCTCTCTTTTTCTCTCAGTGGGTGTAAGTTGCAGCACAAGAGGTTCTGCCTCAACACAAGGGGGAACTTCTTTACTGTGACGGTCACAGAGCACCGGAACAGGCTGCCCAGAGAGGTTGCGGAGTCTCCTTCTATAGAGACTTTCAAGGCCTGTCTGGATGTGTTCCTCTGTGATCTGTGTTACAATTGTCCTGCTCTGGCAGGGGCGGTTGGACTGGATGATCTCCTTGGGTCCCTTCCAACCCCTAACTAACATCCTGTGATCCTCTCTCTCTCTCTCTCTCTCTCTCTCTCTCTCTCTCTCTCTCTCATACGTAGCGCTGTTGTGTAGGTGGATTTGATGCACCCATGTTGTACATTTACTAATGGCATAACTTCATTAAATGTGTAGTGTTTCAGTACACGAGGCTATGTGTTTAACAGTCCACTGTGCTGTATCTGAGGAAAGAAAACCAAACCAACAGTTTAGGAAGCTGATTTGAATTTAAAAGTAGTTCTAGTATCCCAGTGACATACCACTGAAAATTAGAGCAAGCCAAGCCCCTGCTTTTCCTAATTTCTGGAGCTTGTATTTCTTGGCTGGGAAATGCAGTTTTGAGTAGCATGCTGGCAAGGCGTTTTATGACCGTGGCAGATAAATGTCTCCCGGGGACTTTGGCAGCAGGGATTTTAAACTGTTTAATAAGTAGCAACAGCTTGTGCGTGGTGGGACAAGGAGGAGAATATTGGAATCAACCCTCTCTGTTGAGGGTTGTTTCTTACATGAGCTCGAGTGAAATGGAGAGCCCATTTGACTGTTAGTGGCAAAGAAGGGGGAGGTTGAGTGGAAATGCCCACTACAGAGGGCACTTTAATAAGAAACTGCTGACAAAGTTACTCGGCGTGCTAATGTAATTTGTGTTCACATAACCTCTGTGCTCTGCTCTTTGTGAGAGTCCTTGAAATTCAAGGGAACAAGGAGATGAGCTTAACATCCTCTTCCCTGCCTGAAACGGCCCCTGTGGTAGCAAGGGCCATTGCTGCAGGCAGAACTGTCACCCCACCTCTCGCTGGAGCTCCAGACGGAGATGGCCAACCCTGGTCTCAAGTAGATGTCTCTATCACACTGACACCTCCATGTATCTTGTGACTCTAGGAGCTCTCACCATGTCTCTCTGTGAACTCCTCAGTCCTGATTCTTTTTCATTCCATCCACTGTGTCCTTTCCTTCCTGGTTCTGCAAAGCGATAACTGGAGATGTGCAAATCCATGCTAAGACTGATTCCCTACTCTGAGCCCTGCAATGCACCCAGCTCATCTGCACTCATCCCAGCACCACTGGCACCCTCCAAAGCAGCCTGATACTTCTCTGCAAACCCCAGCCCCCCACGATAAAGCAGGGGCGTGTTGGGCACGCAGTCCTCCAGCAGTGAAATGTTGGCAGCCCCAGCGCTATTGTGGTTTCCCCATTGATGCAGGCTGCCAGCTCCGTCTGCCTTGCCGGTCTGTTCCCGGGTGCTTGCCAGGAGGAAGGTGATGGGATGGAAATTCCCCCAACAAACTGTTCCTCCTTCAGTTCCCAATCCCTAATACTGCTGCATGACCAGAGTTTTGGCAGCTGCAGAGTCCCAGGGCTGAGCCACGTTGGGACCACCCAGGAGCATGGGCCTGATTTTCTGGTGGTCTCCCCTACTTGAGGCAAGGGTGACAGTACTAGTGCTGTATCCCAGTGATGTGCTTTGAATCACCCTTTGCAGCACGCAGTCTTTATTACTTTGGCAGCCAGGATAGAAAAAGTATCCAGCTTTAGCAGGGCTGGCTGGGAAGAGATGTAGCGGCTGGGCCAGCACTAGGCTTTGGCAAGGGAGCAGTTGCTTTGGGCAGCTGCCTTCCAAGGGTAGTTTAAAGGCCACGGTATTACCACCTATGTTGCTGGTATCAAACTCTTGGCAAGCCTCAATTGCCCTGAGGATGCACTGGTGAGGATTAGGGCAGTGTTAACCAATCAGCTGCCACCTACTTGAAGGAGGCAGCACCTTCTTCCTAGAGCTACCCAGTGCTCTGCTCCCCTCTCTCCTTGTCACACCAGGGACAAATCCCTCCCAGAACCTCAACCCTGAGTGTCTAAAACAGCATGCATGTAGCACAAAAGACCTGTGGGAGCTGGGTCAGAAAGCCATCACATCACCCTCACCCCAGCAAAGACCTGCAGTGCTGAGAGAGCTGAATGTGCATCCCATTGACACTGCTCCTTTCCAAGCAGCTCTGAAGAGAGGGGACGCTTCTATATCCATCCCCGTCCATGTGCTACAATGCTCAGAGGAGCGGTGCAAGATTAAATGGGCAACCTTTCCATGCAGCTGAGGAAAGAGCTTCAAGTGAGAAGTATTCCTACTGGAACCCTGCCAGCCCGAGGTGGCACTTCTACAGCCTTACACAGACTCTTCAGGTTATTACATGAGCTAATGACTTGGAGGAGTTGACCTGGTTTTCAAGAGCCTTTCGGTCCCGCCGCCTCTGTGCGGCACACCCAGAGCCGGGAGCCATCCCGCCCTGCACCCCGGTGAAGGCAGCTCGGCTTGCATTTGTCAGCATCCACCAGCAGCGGTGGGATGTGACTACACCCATCTGCCTGCCACCTCCATAGGGGGCTCCTAGACCTGCATCTGGCACAGGAACTATGGACATTATGTCAAGAAAGGGAAGGGGGGGAAATGATAAATGTACAAGTGTATATATATGTGTATGGGTTGCTCTTTATCCAAGCCAAGAGCATCCAAAGGGGTGGTTGTCTACTGCTAGGGACAAACCTGGCCAAAGACAGCTGCTGCCTTACTGAATCCTCAGCCACTCTGAAGGCTTTCTACTTTACGTAGATGGCAAAACAAGAAATTAATCTTTTCAGTCCCCAAGCCCTACATTTCTCCCTTTCAGGAGTGAAAAATGCTCCTTCTACAGGCTCCCAAGCGCCTTCCCCTGGAAGTCGCCGGAATGGGCTCTGACCCCAAAGATCTGAGTCCTCCTCGAGGGACTGCACTCAACTATTCGCAAGCATTTCCACTCAACCGATGGCTCCATATCCCCTTCCCAGCCCTTGCACTGCTCGAGTTGCCTCCCCATGAGGCCAGGCCACGTCTGCATGACTCTTCTTGCTCTGCTCATGGGCGCTGAGGCAGCAGTTTTTTCACTTCTCCAACACTGGGAGGACCTAGGTGCAAATCCCACAACCCTAACAGCAAGATGCCATTGCTCCAGCTGCTCTTTCACAGGCCAGTTGCCTCATAGAATCAAGCAGGTTGGAAGAGACCTCCAAGCTCATCCAGTCCAACCTAGCATCCAGCCCTAGCCAGTGATCTAGACCATGGGACTAAGTGCCTCATCCAGGCTTTTTTTGAACACCTCCAGGGATGATGACTCCACCACCTCCCTGGGCAGCCCATTCCAATGGCAAATCACTCTCTCTGTGAAGAACTTACTCCTAACATCCAGCATGCCAGACCATCACCAAGAGAAAACATCACTGTGGCCTCAGGTGCCTTTATGGCTTCATTTTGAGAAGTTACCAGGCTCTTCACTCCCCCACAAAGAAGACCTGCTCCTCCTCCACCAGAAAAGCTTTCCCTTCAGAATGCAAAGGCATAAATGACTTTGAGCTCCTGGGGTTTTCTCCAGTCCAGAGGATGGTGAGAAGGATTGTTGGCCAAGGCTCACAGCTCAGGAAGAGAAAATCCAGCAGTCTGGAGCCGTGGCTGCTGGTCCTGGTGTGAGTGCTGGGGGAGGAATAACAGTGATGAAACCCATCTGCTGTGGTACCCAGGCACGAGCCAGTGCCGTGAGGGAGCTCTGCAGCTGAAACACATCCTGCGTGCTGAGCCCAAGGGGTGAGGAGCAAGACTAATTTGGCATGGTGAGAAATGCCACAATGTTTATTTCTTCCAAGCTCTTCTCTATTTTTTTTTTTATTATTAATTATTATTATTATTATTATTATTATTATTATTATTATTGTTTTCCCCCTTTTAAACTGAAATTGGAGCTTGGGAAAAAAAACATTTACCAGAGGGAATCAGGGCGGCTCATCATACCTTTGTCATCACAGCTATTGATCAGAGCCAGGAGGAAAATGGGCCAACAACTCTTGAACACCACCAGGTGAGAGCTGCTGAGACAAAGGTCGTTAAGAGCCCTGATGCTTGGTTTGGATTTAAAAGGCACAGATGACTGGGAGCAGTCCCTGGGACACCATTTGGCTGTAACTTAGAAAGCAGGGAGGGACTTCTGTAATCTATCTGCAGTCGCTTTGTTGAGCCTAGGGATAGGATTGAGATTCTGCTCGGTCTCTTCTACCAGAGTACATCAAAATTGCTTAAAATATATCTATCTAATAAAGTACTTTCTCAGCTGTGACTTGGAAGTGTCCCTGTGATAGATGCCCATGCAATCCATTTTGCAAAGACAAGGCTTTTAACGTGCAATGTTAGAGTTGGGTTTTAGCCTGTACAGAGAGGGTCCCCCCTCGGTGTTTACGGCACAGCAGTCTGCTCTGGTTCACTCTCCACCTAACTGAAACCAGGGCCAGGGATCTTGGTTAGCCCTATGGCTGCTTTTTTAAATGTGGAGGAAAAATAAAGCACCTATTAGGTTAATCATGGGGCCTTAAAAAGATGGCTTTGCTCGTTACAGCTTAGTCACTTTATCTCCCAGCTCTGGTGGCACTGCCAAAATAGAATCATAGAAGCAGTCAGGGTTGGAAGGGACCACAAGGATAAGCCAGCTCCAACCCCCCTGCCATGCCAAGGGACATCCCACCCTAGAGCAGGCTGCACACAGCCTCAGCCAGCCTGGCCTTAAACACCTCCAGCCATGGGGCCTCAAACACCTCCCTGGGCAACCCAGTCCAGCCTCTCACCACTCTCATGCTCAGCAACTTCCTCCTCACCTCCAGCCTCACTCTCCTCACCTCCAGCTTTGCTCCATTGTCCCCACTCCTGGCACTCCCTGACAGACTCAAAAGTCCCTCCCCAGCTTTTTTGTAGCCCCCTTCAGATGCTGGAAGGCCACAAGAAGGTCACCTGGGAGCCTCCTCTTCTCCAGACACAACAGCCCCAACTCTTTCAGTCTGTGCTCACAGCAGAGCTGCTGCAGCCCTCTCAGCATCCTCTTGGCCCTTCTCTGGACACACTCCAGCATCTCCACAGCCCTCTTGTCCCAGGGAATCCAGAACTGGATGCAGTACTCCAGGTGGGGTCTCAGCAGAGCAGAGCAGAGCAGAGCCGAGGGGGAGAGAGTCATCGAGTCATGGAATCATTTTGGTTGGGCAAGACCTTGAATATCATCAAGTCCAATCATTGACTTAGCACCACCACGGCCAATAAAGCATGTTCTGGAGTGCAGTACAGATGCTGCATGGAGCCTGGGGTTGGGTGGGATAAAATCTGGCTCGCATTTGTCCAGCAGCATCCTCCACCCCACAATAAAGATGGCCTGGGGTGGGTGGTGGTGGTCTTTGTGCTCCTGTTATTCCAAGTCCTCCACAGGACAGTTGAGCTTTTTTTTAGCATCAACCTTTATTATAATAACTCTTACTTATTTTATGATGGTCACCAAACAGCTCTTTGAATCCCCATTGTCTGCAGTTTGCTTCTCAGGAACTTTGTAACAAATACTAAAAACCAGGGGGGAAAAAAGACACAATTTTTTGGGAGGGTGATTTGGTTTTGTGATTTTTTTCCTTACATCTCTAGAATGTACTTACATAAAATTCTGTGTGGCTGTCAAGCAACTTTAAACAGACAACCTGAGGACGTGCAGTGTCCTAGCACAGACCTCCCATCTTGCTCCTAGGTGAAAGGCCATTGCATGTCCTCTTTCCCATGGTGTTTTTCCATCTTCTCCTACCTAAACTAAAAACAACCTGGGCCACCCTAGGGAAACCTTTTATGTCTTTTCCTTGTTTTCCTTTAATGACCTCAGAATTTCATGGTCCTGATAAAGTGTTACATGGCTGAACTGCTGAGATTGAACAAGGCCAAGTGCAGGGTTCTACACTTTGGCCACAACAACCCCAAGCAGCACTACAGGCTGGGGACAGAGAGGCTGAGAGCACACAGGCAGAGAGAGACCTGGGGTTGTTGGTAGAGGGTAGCTGAAGCTGAGGCAGCAGTGTGCCCAGGTGGGCAGCAGAGCCAATGGCATCCTGGGCGGGCTCAGGAGCAGTGTGGGCAGCAGGACAAGGGAGGTTCTTCTGCCCCTGTACTCAGCACTGCTCAGGCCACAGCTTGAGTGCTGTGTCCAGTTCTGGGCTCCTGAATTGCAGAGAGATGTTGAGGTGCTGGAAGGTGTTGAGAGAAGGGCAGCAAGGCTGGGGAGGGGCCTGGAGCACAAACCCTGTGAGGAGAGGCTGAGGGAGCTGGGGGTGTGCAGCCTGCAGAAGAGGAGGCTCAGGGCAGAGCTCATTGCTGTCTACAACTACCTGAAGGGAGGCTGTAGCCAGGTGGGGTTGGGCTCTGCTGCCAGGCAAGCAGCAACAGAAGACGGGGACAGAGTCTGAAGCTGTGCCGGGGAGGTCTAGGCTGGATGTTAGGAGGAAGTTGTTGTCAGAGAGAGTGATTGGCAGTGGAATGGGCTGCCCAGGGAGGTGGTGGAGTCACCATGCCTGGAGGTGTTGAAGCCAAGCCTGTATGAGGCACTTAGTGCCATGGTCTGGCTGGTTGGGCAGGGCTGGGTGCTAGGTTGGACTGGATGATGAGTTCTCTTCCAACCTGCTTCATTCTACGATTCTATGATCCCAGAAGTCAACACTTTCTGGACTAGGGGAGCATAGAAAACCATGAGTGAAAAGCAACTGTAACATATCTATACATACATACATATATATATATATATATGTTTTATTACTATCTTTTTCCCCACCTCAGAGCTGGGATGTGCTCAAGCAACCAATAAAACTACCTAAAAAGAAATCTTTTTTGGGCAGTTGGTGGCTGTTGTTGAAATAACCAATCAAAGAATCACACTTTTCTATTAAATAATAAGAAATAAGTATTAAAAAAGCAAAAACCAAAACCAACCAAATGTTTATTTTGGTGTGAGGACTTCTAATGCAGCTCCAGCCCAGAAGAGGACTTTGTGTCAAAGCTGCATCTTCAAGCCTCGCACTGCAGACTCTTCTCATAACCTTGTGTAATAATTTCCCTGGCACTGAGTTTTTTTAAGCAAGTTTGGGTTATTTCCCACCACCCCCCCCGGACACTTTGTGTTTCTAATATTGTACTCTTGACTTTGTAAATACAACCGGGCTGTAAATAAGTGCAGATGTAGATACCCTCTAGGAAACAAACCCACACCTAAGCAGCAGCAAAGAGACAGAAGTGACCATGTGTAGCCTTCGGTGACAAATAAAGGAATATTTTGTGTTTAAGCAGTGTGGTTTGTTGGGTTTGGGGGTCTTGGTTGGATTCTTTCTTTTCCTGGGGTGCATCAAGAGGAGTGTGGTCAGCAGATGGAGGGAGGTTCACCTCTCCCACCTCTGCCTTGCCTTGGTGAGACCTCCCTCACCTGCAATATTGCCTTTGGGTTTGGGCTTCCCAGTTCAGGAGGGGGCAGGGATCTGCTTGAAAGAGTCCAAGGAAGGGCTATGAAGATGATGAAGGGGCTGGAGCACTGCCCTGTGAGGAAGGGCTGAGGGACCTGAGGCTGTTTGGTCTGGTGTAGAGAAGACTTAGAGGGGATCTAATCAATGTTGATAAATATCTGAGGGCTGGGGGTCAAGAGGCAGGGGACAAACTCTGATCAGTTGTGCCCTGGCATAGGTCAAGGGGCAATGAGCGTAAACTACAGCACAAGAAGTTCCACCTCACTATGAGACAAACTCTGTTCAGTTGGGCCCTGAGATAGGTCAAGGGGCAATGAGTGTAAACTACAGCACAGGAAGTTTCACCTTAACATGAGACAAATTCTGCTCAGTTGTGCCTTGGTATAGGACAAGAGGCAATGAGTGTAAACTACAGCACAAGAAGTTCCACCTCACCATGAGGAAGAACTTCTTTAAGGGTGATGGAGCACTGGAACAGGCTCCCCAGGGAGGTGGTGGAGTCTCCTTCTCCAGAGGCTTTCAAGACCTGTCCAGATGCATTCCTGTGCAACCTGAGCTAGATTCTGTGGTCCTGCTCTGGCAAGGGGGTTGGACCTAATGATCTCCTTGGGTCCCTTCCAACCCCTAACATCCTGTGAGCCTGCAAAACAATTAATTCCTTTAGCTCTGCTGCTTGATCTTTACCTGGGAGATGATCTTGGTGCAGAACTTGACCAAATTATCCCCCTCCTCCTTGAATCTGCATCTTCAGGAGCTTCCTCCAACGGTACACTGGATGCAGGATCAGAGTTGCCCCCAGGACTCTGCTGGTCCAGGAGGTAATGCCAAGGATTCTGAGCATCTCTGAGGCACTGGGGAAGTCCCCACCCTGCAGAAAGGTAAGCAAACAGGAGCATTGTTCACAAGAAAAGAGTCACAGAATCACCACAGAAACGCTCAGGTTGGAACAGCCCCTCAGGATCACCAAGTCCAACCCATAACCCTACTCTACAAGGTTCACCCTAAACCATATCCCCAAGCACCACATCCAAACGACTTTTAAACACCTCCAGGGTTAGCCATCACCTCCCTGGGCAGCACATTCCAATGCCTGACCACTCTTGCTGGGAAAGAAATGTTCCTGGTGTCTAGTCTGAAGTTAACCAAAGACTGGATGAGGCACTTAGTGCCATGGTCTAGTTGATTAGATAGAGCTGGGTGCTAGGTTGGCCTGGATGAGCTTGGACGTCTCTTCCAACCTGGTTGATTCTATGATTGATTCTATGACTTAATTGGGGCAATTAACAAGGCAGGAAGTATAAAGATATGTAGTTATTTTCCTTCCAAAAAGCACATCCCACAAACTCTATGCAAGGCAGTTAAATTTGGGTTCTAATTCAGCCAGGAAAATTTTCCCAAGGATGCTTATGGGCCACTGATTAATTTAGGAGAATCAGAACATTGGAAAAGGTTTGGCCACACAATGGCTTTGCCTCACTTCCAAACAGGCAGCAGCAGCCCTAGAGCAAGTCTGTGCTGCTCAGTGCTGCGAAGTAGAATGCAGAGATAGCCCTTGGCTCCTTTGTGGAAGTGTTGGAATTGCTCAGTGTCTTGATAGCCATTGAGAGGCTTCTAGATCTTCCCAGGCTTTAGCAGGGTGCTGGGAAAGAGAGAGATGATCTTTGATCTGATCCTGGGTCCTCTTGGCACAGAGGTTTGCAGAGGTGCAGGCAGCATCTCTTGCAGCTGTGCAGAGAGCACTGTGTCAGTGGCACTTCTCACCACATTGTCTTCTTACCAGTCTTCTCCTGGTAAACTTGAGGCACTTCAGTTTCCAGGTAGTTCAACCCCAAAACATCAGGACTAAGCTGGTCTGAAGCACAAGGCAGAGCAGAACACGTTGACCAAGCTGAGAGCAGTGAGGCAGAGCATATTGTCTGAGCAGAGATGTAGAGCAGAGCAGCACACACTGAGGCAGCTCTGTGAGGAGGAGGCAGCAAGGCAGAAGCAGCACAACTGCTTGCAACTAAGCTCCACTGATACTCCTTGCCTGGGCTGTATACAGTTAACACTCCAGGAGGAGTGTCCCTGAACTCAACACTTGACCTCAGGTGGTCTTGACCCCTCCCCAGGGGTGGGTCTGAACACCACCAGGTGATGATTAGCCCACTCCCCCCTTCCTGTCTCATAGAAGCAGGGGGACTTGCTGTTCTTTTCTGCCTCACTGGACCACACTGCAGCTCTCTCTGCACCCCTGCATCTCTCTACACACATCACCATCACAAACTTGGGTTGTATTTCTATCTTTTGTATTTGTTACTTCCCCTTCCCTACACCTTTGTAACCTCCCTACCTCTGATACCCTTTTAAATTAGAAATAAATTGTCTGGGGTTCTGATTTAAATTCCCAGAGACTCTAATAAATTTGACAGAACCGATGACAATTTGTAAAGTGCCCTTCCCTCTCCCCCCTCCTTCCCCAAAGAAAGGAATCAGAAGTAGAGAGGAAAGGCAAGCACACCCAAAGGAATCACCCTCGCTCGATTTGGAGGTTAAAACAAGAAAGCTTTAACAATAACTTAAAAGGGTATCAGAGGTAGGGAGGTCCCCAAGCCCTACATTTCTCCCTTTCAGGAGTGAAAAATGCTCCTTCGACAGGCTCCCAAGCGCCTTCCCCTGGAAGTCGCCGGAATGGGCTCTGACCCCAAAGATCTGAGTCCTCCTCGAGGGACTGCACTCAACTATTCGCAAGCATTTCCACTCAACCGATGGCTCCATATCCCCTTCCCAGCCCTTGCACTGCTCGAGTTGCCTCCCCATGAGGCCAGGCCACGTCTGCATGACTCTTCTTGCTCTGCTCATGGGCGCTGAGGCAGCAGTTTTTTCACTTCTCCAACACTGGGAGGACCTAGGTGCAAATCCCACAACCCTAACAGCAAGATGCCATTGCTCCAGCTGCTCTTTCACAGGCCAGTTGCCTCATAGAATCAAGCAGGTTGGAAGAGACCTCCAAGCTCATCCAGTCCAACCTAGCATCCAGCCCTAGCCAGTGATCTAGACCATGGCACTAAGTGCCTCAGCCAGGCTTTTTTTGAACACCTCCAGGGACAGCAACTCCCCCACCTCCCTGGGCAGCCCATTCCAATGCCAATCATTCTCTCTGCCAACAACTTCCTCCTAACATCCAGCCTAGACCTCCCCTAGCACAGCTTGAGGCTGTGTCCTCTTCTTCTGTTGCTGTTTGCCTGGCAGCAGAGCCCAACCCCACCTGGCTACAACCTCCCTTCAGGTAGTTGCAGGCAGCAATGAGGTCTGCCCTGAGCCTCCTCTTCTGCAGGCTGCACACCCCCAGCTCCCTCAGCCTCTCCTCACAGGGCTGTGCTCCAGGCCCCTAACCAGCTTCATTGCCCTTCTCTGGGCATCTTCCAGCACCTCAACATCTCTCTTGAATTGTGTTCTTCCTCTGGCCACTTCTCCCCTCCCTGTATATCCCCCATTCTTTGGTTTTAGTGCTCTCCAGTGATACGAGATCTGTGGCCTGTGGTTCAGGCTTTAGTTGCTCTCTCTAAGGGATGCAGAAGAGGACACATTTTTGTGTGCTCCCATCTTACAAGCAGTCTTCTAAAAGATAAGGCAGCAGCCTCTGGCTGTGGTTTCTGTTGAAAACATGATGTGATAAGTCCCCTCTGGCCTATTGAACTGGCATGACAGAGAAGCCCTGAAAGCACTTGATTTACTGACCATAACATCTTGATTAAAACATTGGGCTTATCTGGCATGACCACATGAGATAAAGGCAAACCTGATATGCTGACAACTTAAAATGTTGCTGTTTCCTTGGTTACCCTCAGGGATTAGTCCTTGGTCCAACGCACTTCAATATAGTTAGCAATGATTTAAAGCAGGGTCTTTGTCACTGCAGGTGGCATGATGAGTGATGGACAAGGTGTCGAGGCCTCCTCCTTTAGCCTGGCCTTAAACACCTCCAGCCATGGGGCCTCAACCACCTCCCTGGGCAACCCAGTCCAGCCTCTCACCACTCTCATGATCAACTTTCTCCTCACCTCCAGCCTCACTCTCCTCACCTCCAGCTTTGCTCCATTGTCCCCACTCCTGCCACTTTCTGAGAGCCTCAGAAGTCCCTCCTCAGCTTTTCTGTAGCCCCCTTCAGATGCTGGAAGGCCACAAGAAGGTCACCTGGGAGCCTCCTCTTCTCCAGACACAACAGCCCCAACTCTCTCAGTCTGTGCTCACAGCAGAGCTGCTGCAGCCCTCTCAGCATCCTCCTGGCCCTGCTCTGGACACACTCCAGCATCTCCACAGCCCTCTTGTCCCAGGGGCTCCAGAATTGCATGCAGTACTCCAGGTGGGGTCTCAGCAGAGCACAGCAGAGGGGCAGAATCACCTCCCTGGCCCTGCTGGCCACACTTCTGCTGCTGCAGCCCAGGCTCTGCTTGGCTTTCTGGGCTGCAAGTGCACACTGCTGGCTCCTGTTGAGCTTCTCCTCCACCAGCACCCCCAAGTCCCTCTCCTCAGGGCTGCTCTCCAGCCACTCACTGCCCACTGAGGGCTCCAGAACTGGATGCAGTTGTGCACTTCCTCTCACTAGCAACAAGAGAGACTAGGCTCAAACTAGCACAGCCTTGCTGCTCTCCCCCTACCCTGCGCACGCCTCCCCCAGCCCTGCTCTGCCCCTGCAGGTGCACTGTGAGCAAGCAGAGCACGGTGTGATCACTCAGTGCCCTACATTCCCGGGTCTTGTCATCTGGCAGCTTTTCTAAGCACGGCTTTCTTCCTCTCAGCAACTCTGTGGGGACCTGGAGGAACGACTGCAGCAAACATGCCCTGGCACTTCAAAGTCGGAGGGCTGACGACTCCTGAAATACACTTTTCTTCTTGTCTGCTTTCCCTCTTGTTAACATTCCCCTCACTTGTCTAACATCACCATCTGTGCTGGCACAAGCTTTGGCTCTGGCCTTGAACCTGAGCAAGGGAGAGATCCAGGTCCAAGGATGCTTTTAATGTTTGCTATGATCAAGGGAGGAAAAGCAAATTCCTCTTTGGAAACCCTTGGGAAGGCAATAAAAAGCAGTCTTGTTCTTTACATTTTTTTTGCAGCAGAAGACTACTCAGAGATAGCCAAATTCTTCCTCCTAAATTTAGATTTCTAGCTGGAACACATAGAGGAGGAGCTCACTGCCACACACCACAGCCAACAGAGAGCAAGTGGTTGTGTAGACAGGAATGAGGTCTGCCCTGAGCCTCCTCTTCTGCAGGCTGCACACCCCCAGCTCCCTCAGCCTTTCCTCACAGGGCTCTGCTCCAGGCCCCTCCCCAGCCTTGCTGCCCTTCTCTCAACACCTTCCAGAACCTCAACATCTCTCTGCAATTCAGGAGCCCACAACTGGACACAGCTCTCAAGCTGTGTCCTGAGCAGTGCTGAGCACAGGGCCAGAAGAACCTCCCTTGTCCTGCTGCCCACACTGCTCCTGAGCCAGCCCAGGATGCCATTGGCTCTGCTGCCCACCTGGGCACACTGCTGCCTCAGCTTCAGCCTACTCTCTACCAGTACCCCCAGGTCCCTTTCTCCCTGGCTGCTCCAGATCCCCTAGAGCTTCAGAATTAATTCCTCTCTGTACTGCAGAAACACTAACCCAAAGCACTGCCAGATCAGGGCAAGAAGGTGTCAGGCAGCTGAAGCTACAAAAAGAGAAGGTAAGAAAATGTAACACCTTTTATGTAGTTTCTTATTCCTTCCTCACCCTCCTGGTCCTTCTCAATAAACTCACTTGAACTGAGGACCACACAAGAGGCAATTTCCACAGAGGAATGTGAAAAAAATGGATGTTTCCTGACTACAGCAGGGGGAAAAAAGGTGATTAAACACTCCCTCATTAGTGGTTTAAAATACAGTTGTATTTCTGCCTCTGCGTTTGGAACTTGCTCACTTTGACAGACAAGAAAAACAGCAACAAAAACCCGACACAAACCAATCAAAAAGGAGCAAGGAGTCATACAATCACAGGATGGTTTGGATTGCAAGGAATCTCCAAAGGTCATCCAGTCCACTGCACTGACAAGTCCCTGACTAAGCCAAATCCCTCAGCACAACATCTCGGCACTAGGAATCGCTGTGGTTGGAAAGGACCACCAGCATCATCCACTCCAACCTCCATCCCAGCAGCCTTCATCACCAGACCACAGCCTCAAGCACCACATCCACTCTCCTTTTAAACACCTCCAGGGATGGTGACTCCACCTTGGGCAGCCTGTTCCAGTGCCTGACCACCTGCTCAGGAAAGAACTTCCTCCCAACAGCCAACCTAAACCTGCCCTGACACAACTTGAGGCCATTTCCTCTTGTCCTATCATTGGTAACTGCGCAGAAGAGACCAGCTCCAGCCTCACTGCAACCTCCTTTTAGGTAGTTGCAGAGGGCAATAAGGTCCCCTCTCAGCCTCCTCTTCTCCAGACTAAACAACCCCAGTTCCCTCATAGGCCATGTTTGCCAGACCTCTCCCCAGCCTCGCTGCCCTTCTCTGCACCACTCTAGCACCTCCTTGTCCCTCCTGTACTGCGCTGACCAAAACTGGACACAGTACTCGAGGTGTGGTCTCAGGAGTGCTGAGTACAGGGGCATGATCACCTCCCTACTCCTGCTGGTCACACCACTTCTGCTCCAGGCCAGGATGCTGTTGGCCTTCTTGGCCACCTGGGCACACTGCTGGCTCACGTTCAGCTGCTGGCCACCAACACCCCCAGGTCCTTTTCCACCAGGCAGCTCTCCAGCCACTCCTCCCCTAGCCTGTAGGGCTGCTGGGGGTTGTCGTGGCCAAAGTGCATGACCCAGCACTTGGCCTTGTTAACCCTCATGCAATTGGCCTCAGCCCATTGCTTCAGCCTGTCCAAACGTCTCTGCAGGGCCTTCCTCCCCTCTGGCAGATGGACTCTTCTGCTTAATTTGGTGTCATCTGCAGACTTGCCGATCAGCGGTGAGGTGGCGTACGCCTTGTCCCCACCGGTCACACATTAGCACAGCAGAGGGGCTGCTAGCACAGAACAAACACATCACCTGGTGTTTGCTCAAAACCAGCCCGGGTGAGCTATTTACACTTCATTAATACCTGATGAAAGGCGAATTTAGAGAGCTCCCCAAAGTGATTGAGAGCTCCAAGGGGCCCATGAATGAAATGATAATGCAATGTAAATAAGGCTGCCTTATACAAAGATTGGGAATTAGCCTAGGAGCTAATAAAATCCAACAGCTAGTACCAGAAATGCCTTCCCCACCTTCCCTCTGCCTTCCCCAGTTCTCTGCAAAGGTAAGGCTGAAGAGTCATGAGTTGCAAGAGCAAAATTTTCCATCTCCATAAAAAAGCAAACAAAAAACCCCACTCCTCACACACACACAGAGAAAAAAAGAGAGGAGCAGGAAGAGGACAAATGCAGACAGATCCATCAAAAGCCGGCAGCTGGTGGCTTGGACAGATTCACTCTGGTATGGGTCAAGAACTGGCTGGAGGGCTGGGCCCAAAGAGTGGTGGTGAATGGTGCCACATCCAGCTGGCAGCTGGCACCAGTGGTGTGCCCCAGGGATCAGTGCTGGGCACAGTCCTGTTCAATGGCTTTAGTGATGATCTGGAGCAGGGGATTGAGTCCAGCATCAGTGAGTTTGCAGATGACAGCAAGCTAGGAGCAGCTGTGGAGCTGTTGGAGAGTAGGAGAGCCCTGCAGAGGGACCTGGACAGGCTGGATGGGTGGGCAGAGGCCAATGGGATGAGATTGAAGAAGGCCAAGTGCAGGGTTCTACACTTTGGCCACAACAAGCCCAAGCGTCACTACAGGCTGGGGCCAGAGTGGCTGAGAGCATCCAAGCAGAGAGGGACCTGGGGTACTGGTAGAGAGGAGCTGAAAATGAGGCAGCAGTGTGCCCAGGTGGGCAAGAGAGCCGTCCCTGGAGGTGTTGAAGCCAAGCCTGGATGAGGCACTTAGTGCCATGGTCTGGTTGATTGGACAGGGCTGGGTGCTAGGTTGGACTGGATGATCTTGGAGGTCTCTTCCAACCTGGTTGTTTCTATGAGTCTATGTTTCAATGATACTCGTGACACTTTTGTTTCCTGAGTAAGTCTCCTGTATGAAAAATGCTTTCAAACTCGTGATAATGATCACAGGGTAAAATACTCCAGGCAGAGGGCAGAGCTGCTGCTGAGCTGCCAGTGCTAGCCACATACACATGGCCGCCTTGATTCCTGGCTAATGAGCCGCGTCTGAGGAACGGCAGAGAGGCTCAGTGCATTAAGGCTGTATGCAGAAAGGTCGTTTCTAAATCATCTCCCCTCCTTTAAATACTTCAATCTGTAAAATCAAATTGGCCAATAGGCACTAGCACCATTGTTCTGGATCGTGAATTCAAAGCTTTGTGACTGGTTTGACCACACAGGCACATTGAAGGGCAGTACAAGACACCTGACACGTGGTGCTAAGCCCCTAGCCCTTATAGAATCGTAGAATCAACAAGGTTCGAAGAGACCTCCAAGATCATCCAGTCCAACCTAGCATCCAGCCCTGGCCAATCAACCAGACCATGGCACTAAGTTCCTCCATCCAGGCTTGGCTTCAACACTCCAGGAATGGTGACTCCACCACCTCCCTGGGCAGCCCATTCCAATGCCAATCACTCTCTCTGACAACAACTTCCTCCTAACATCCAGCCTAGACCTCCCCTGCCACAACTTGAGACTCTGTCCCCTTCTTCTGTTGCTGCTTGCCTGGCAGAAGAGACCAACCCCACCTGGCTACAGCCTCCCTTCAGGCAGCTGCAGACAGCAATGAGCTCTGCCCTGAGCCTCCTCTTCTGCAGGCTGCACACCCCCAGCTCCCTCAGCCTCTCCTCACAGGGCTCTGCTCCAGGCCCCTCATCAGCTTCGCTGCCCTTCTCTCGACACCTTCCAGCACCTCAACATCTCTCTTGAATTGAGAAGCCCAGAACTGGACACAGCACTCAAGGTGTGACCTGAGCAGTGCTGAGCACAGACGCAGAATAACCTTCCTCGTCCTACTGGCCACACTCTTCCTGATTCAGGCCAGGATGCCGTTGGCTCTCTTGGCCACCTGGGCACATTGCTGCCTCATCTTCAGCGTTCTCCTAGGTTAGGATGGATCCCTCCCCTGGTAAACTCACTACAACACAGATTTTTATGGAAAGTGAAGGGAAAATGAAATTGCATTTCCTGCAGTTCAAATACAGCACTGTAAGGAGAAATGAACTACTGGAGAAATAAAATAACCTTAGCAAAGATGGGGAAGAGGTCAAGCGGCAGTGAAGCAGCAAAAGCAGCAGTGGCAGCCACAACAGCGGTGGGGGAAAATAGCAGCAGGCAGAGCAGAAGCAGCAAGAGGAAGGTCCAAGCTGTGCTTCTAAAGCTCTTGCTGCTTGTGCTAGCTTGAAGCTAGCTAGATTGTTTTGGTGAGAAGAATTAGATCACAGGCTGTGAAAAGGAAACAATGGTGATGTCTGCTTCACTCATAGGCTTGCTGAGATGGATAAGAACAAGAACACAAATATAGATAACAGAGTTGCTGTCTGGGCTTTGGGCTGCATCTCTTCTCTCTCTAACCTAACCTGCCTTCTTTGTGACTAATCCATCTGCTTCCTAATCCCCCTGGCCAACCCTCTAAACTACCTTAAACATAAGGTAAGATCTTTGGTAAGACAGAGGGGTGGGGAGAAGGTGGAAGGGCCATTGGGAGCCCCTCCTGGGCACTCAGGTTTCTGGGAGGGCTGTTGTGTTTCTGTATTACTTTTTAACTTGTCTATTCCTATCTATAGCTGTAGAGATTCTAAATCTCTGCTTGTATCTTGTGCTAAGCTGTAAGTACAAAGCTTCATTCAATTTCCAGAGCCACTGAGTCTAGTCTGGCTGAGTTTCCAAAGTGTGGGGAGGCAGGGAACACCCAAACCCCCACAATGCTCCAATGAAATGATATTAACTTATCCATTGCTGCCATTATACGGCCTAGCCCTAGAATGGTCACCTCTCCACTCAGACAATCTCTGTTCTGAATGTTTTTATGCCTGAGCTAGAAATCAAGCTCAAACCACCATAGCCTCCAAGGCTTTGCTCATCTGACTCAACTTCCCAGACCTGCAACAGGAGGAGGAGAGCAAAAGCTAAACCAGCCTGGCAGGATTTATAGTCTATCAGGACAGGAACACAGGTAGAGCTTCATGCACACTCAAACACAAAGCTCTCTCCAAACCTTTTGAGACCTGTCACATATAGTAGTAGATGTAGCTCCTTCTCCATCAGAAATGATTAAAGGAGGTGTCCATTGAAGGAGGTGTCCATCCTGTCCACCATCAGACTCCTGCAGCATCACCACCCATTCAACTCATTTCACTGCTGTCCCACCATACTGTGTTCAGTTTTGGGCTCCCCAGTTGAAGAGGGACAGGGACCTGCTGGAGAGGGTCCAGTGGAGGGCTACAAGGATGAAGGGACTGGAGGGCACTGCCTGATGAGGAGAGGCTGAGGGACCTGGGGCTGCTTAGTCTGGAGAAGACTGAGAGGGGATTTGTTAAATGTTTATGAGTATCTGAAGGCTGCCAGGAGTGGGGGGACAGGCTCTGCTCACTGCTCCCTGGGATAGGACAAGCAGCAATGGGTGTAAGCTGCAGCAAAAGAGGTTCCAGCTCAACACAAGGGGGAACTTCTTTCCTGTAAGGGTCCCAGAGCACTGGCACAGGCTGCCCAGAGAGGTTGTGGAGTCTCCTTCTCTGGAGCCTTTCAAGGCCTGTCTGGATGTGTTCCTCTGTGATCTGTGTTAGATAGTATTGTCCTGCTCTGGCAGTGGGGTTGGAGTGGATGATCTCCTTGGGTCCCTTCCAACCCCTAACATCCTGTGAGCCTGCGAACATAGTCAACTAAGACCAATCAGGCTCTAATTCATCTCATCCTAAGACAGATGGCTACACGAGGGCAGATGCCTCAAACTCTAGGAGTGACTTTTTCTCCTCACTGCCTATAAAGGGAGATGAAGCTGAGCTCAGATGGTGGATGCTGCTGCCTGCCACAAGTCTCACCCTCACTGACACCTCCTGGAGGTGAACGTTGGCCATGTGCTCCTATCCCACCCAAGTGAACAGACTGGTGCTGTGGCCTCGCAGAAGATGCCTGCATGGAAGGAAAGCTTGAATTATTCTTCAGCAGTACATCTACTCCCTAAAAATAGTTTTTAGCAAGTAGCTGGGAGATATTTTCTTGGAGGCTCTGTGAAGTGTCAAAGAAAGATGGAAACTTAACATGTCTTTGGGGGAAAAAGAAATTCCTGGCTTTCCAAAGAAATATTAATGACTAGCAGATGGTTAACAGCCTGGGAAAAAGGAATATTTCAAGGATGCCATAAAATGGAAGGACTGCTACATCAGGCTGTCCATTGGTTTAAACATTTAGGTATTCCTTTTTCTAAGCACTGATCCCCTCAGGCCAAGACAAGCAGGTTTCTATCCATGTCCCAGTCAAGCCTCAGGTTGCTGTTCATGTGAGTCTTTACAGGTCAGGTCAGTGGACCCATTTCTCCCACCACCATAGTCCCATAGGTGATTTTTCACAGCAGTACAATGTGAGGTATGTTTTTCATCACTTCTGGCCCTTTATGCTCTCATTCTACATCCCTCTGTGTGCTGGCTAACGTGAGAATGAGTAGAAGCTGCCTGTTTCCAAACTCAGGATGAAAGCCTGGAGGTTTTACCATAGAATCAACCAGGTTGGAAAAGA
>WAAF01010727.1:0-55648 GCA_013400475.1 Tricholaema leucomelas
AGCTCTCTTTCAACCTGGTTGAGTCTATGGTACTCTGATGTTTGGAGTCAGGGCCCAAATCACAGAATCACAGAACATCAGGGGCTAGAAGGGACCTCAAAAGCTCATCCAGTCCAACCCCCTCTGCCAGAGAAGGATCACCTAGAATGGGTCACACAGGAACACGTCCAGGTGGGGTTGAATGTCCCCAGAGAAGGAGACTCCACAACATCTCTGGGCAGCTCATTCCAGTGTTTTGTCACCCTCTCAGAGAAAAAGTTTCTCCTTACATTCAGGTGGAAGCTCCTTTGCTCCAGCTTGCACCTATCATTGGGCATCACTAAAAATTGGTGGGGGGGTTGTACCCCCTGGGCCAGCCTCGGTGTAAAACTTGAACATCATGGAGAGCTTTTCTGTTTGCTTTTACACATGGGGAAGATACAACCTAAAAACTGGGTGGCTGTGTCCCCTGGGCCAGCAATTAATGTCTTAGGAGACACTCAGCAGGGGTTTAGGTTCACCATCCACAAACAGTGCTATCTGCAGCAGCATAAGCAGCCTGGAGGAGGAATGGGTGGCTGAGACCTTTGGCATTCCACGTGAAGGGAAGTTATACAATTAAACTTGGGTTAGGAAAGCTCCATAATTTACCAACAGGAGAGAGCAGTTAAGAGCATTTCCAGCTGTCAGCACCTGGGAAACTAAACTGCAGGGCCAGGGGTGTTGAGATATGAAAAGCTGGGAGGGAAATCACATCTGCTCGGCTTGCTTTACGGCTGCAGTGTCACAGGTCGTGTGTTGTGCTAACCTGTAAGGAATAATAGGAACCTGGAGATAAAATATAGCTCCAAAGTCAGCTGGGGCATGGCACAGAAGAAGTTCAGCAAGGACAAACAGATTCCTGGTGCTCTGAAGTCTAAAATCAGTGCCTCTAACACCACTCTCTACTCCATGAGCTAAATCAGCTGCTGCAAACACTGCTGGGGTTTTAAAGGCTTCTCTCTCCTGGCCTGTGAGTAAGAACACAGTTTAGTCAAACTCAGAACACTCACAGAATCACAAAGTGTCAGGGGCTGGAAGGGACCTCCAAAGCTCAGCCAGTCCAACTCCCCTGCCAGAGCAGGATCTCCTAGAGCAGATCACACAGGAACACATCCAGGCAAGTTTTGAGTATCTCCAGAGAGGGAGACTCCACAACCCCCCTGGGCAGCCTGTTCCAGTGCTCTGTCACCCTCACAGGGAAGATAATCCTCCTTAGGTCCACATGGAACCTCCTGTGCTCCAACTTCCACCCAGTGCCCCTTGTGCTGGCACTGGGCATCACCCAGCAGCGCCTGGCCCCAGCCTCCTGGCACTCACTGCACACATTGATAACCATTGCTGAGGTCACCTCTCAGCCTCCTCTCCCAGCCCCCCAGCCCCCGCTCCCTCCCGCTCTACTCCCAAGAGAGCTCTTCCATTCCCTTCAGCATCTTTGTGTGTCTGTGCTGGACTCTCTCAGGCAGTTCTATGTCCTTCTTAAATGGGGGTGCCCAGAACTGGACACAGTACTCCAGATGTGGCCTCAGCAGGGCAGAGTAGAGGGGCAGGAGAACCTCTTTCGACCTACTAAACACAGCCTTTCTAATCCATCCCCACCTAAACCTCCCCTGGCACAAGCAGTGTGGACTCTCTCAAGCAGTTCTACATCCCTCTTGAACAGGAGGTCCCAGAACTGTGATTGATTCTGTGGTTCTGTGATTCTCTGGTTCTGTGATTGATTCTCTGGTTCTGTGATTCTCTGGTTCTGTGATTGATTCTCTGGTTCTGTGGTTCTGTGATTGATTCTGTGGTTCTGTGATTCTCTGGTTCTGTGATTCTGTGGTTCTATGGTTCTGTGGTTCTATGGTTCTGTGATTGATTGATTCTGTGGTTCTGTGATTCTGTGGTTCTATGGTTCTCTGATTGATTCTGTGGTTCTGTGGTTCTGTGGTTCTGTGATCTATGTCCTGTCCTGTGGGTAAAAACACAATTTCTCTGAACTCAGAACACTTCCCTGTGTCAACCTGATTTGGTTTTGTTTGAACTGAGTCAGCAATAAATGCAATGGCAGCCTCTCAGGGATGAGTGATGCTCGTGCAGAGAGTCCTGAAACCTTTGCTATCAGTCTTAGAGGTTTAGCAGACCCTTCCTGAAAATGAAAAGAAACCAAAGAGATAGCAGCTAAAATGGTCTGGTGGGGTTCATGTGTGAGGAACCATGGCTCTGTGTGTGGGAGAGGAGATCTCCTAGCCCAGGCTCCTTGTGTTGTGGAGAAGCAGGAGAAGCGTCAGGGCTGAGTTGCTCCCTGGTTCAAGGACAGGAACTTGCTGGAAAGGGTAGAGAAAGGCCCATGAGGGTGATTAGGGGACTAGAACATCTCTCCTACGAGGGAAGACTGAGAGAGTTGGGTGGGTTTGGCCTGGAAAAGAGAACACCAAAGAGCAATCTCATGAGTGCTTACACACAGGGTGGGGGGCAGGAGAATGGGACCAGTCTTTTTTCAGTCCCTCAATACCACATTTGCATGGCTTTGAAATCCCTTCAGGAATGGGGACTCCACCACTGCCCTGAGCAGTCTGGGCCAGGGTTTGATAACCATTTTGGGGACGAATTTTTTCCTAATATCCAACCTAAACCTCCAAGCAACTTGATGCAACCTGAGGATGTTTCCTTTTGTCCTACTGCTTTTGTTCCTTGGGAGAAGAGACTGTTCCCCAGCTGGCCCCAACCTCTCCTCAGGCAGTTCACAGAAGCATAGATTCGATTCATAGATCCAACAAGCAGTTGTAGAGAGCCAAGAGATGTCCTCCCAACCTCCCTTTCTCCAGGCTAGAGGAGCTCAGTTCCCTCTGCCACTTCTCACAAGCCTTTTGCTCTAGACCGAGAGTCTCCCTGGGTGATTCGCAGCAGATGTGCAAATGCCGGCGACAGGCACAGACCTCCCCAGCCTGACACAGCTTCGAAATGCCACGGCCTGGCCTAACCCTGCTCGAACAAACCCAGCCACGAAACCCCTCTGCATAAGGAGGCTGCTGCTGCAGGCTCGCCGAGGGGCTGCAGAGCCCTGGCCGCGCCGAGCGCTGCCTGCTGATCCCTTTGCTCCACGTCCATAAGGGAGCAGGGGAGGAAAGGGAGGGAAGCGCAGGAAATCCATGGCTGCCGTAAAGGGAAGGAAGCGGAACAGGAGGCTGGACCAACATCTGTGTCCTCCTGGATTCCTGAGCTCCTGCCAGGGTAAGCAGGCAGGCGGCAGCGGCGGGGCTGGGGCGGTGGTGAGCGCAGAGGTGACTCAGTCCCTTGCGCAGAGCGGAGCCGCCCAAGCCAGCGGCACCAGTGCGGAGCGTGGAGCTCGCCCGCTCACCTCAGCAGCTGGCACTGGGGCAACCACCCCGAATTTAGCCTGGCTACCTGAGCACAGGCCCTGCCATTGGCTGCAATGGAAGCAGAGTCATCCTGAGGTGAGTTTGATCCTGAAAGAGCCTGTAGGACAGCGTGAGATAGGCTGGAAGTGGGAGTCTAGATGGAAGCAGATTAGGATTGCTCTTTGCTTTGGGCGCAATCACAGCTGACTGTTATCTGGTGTTCAGGCAGGAGAGGGACCTCCAGACAGGGCAACATTCAGGCTTTCTCCTTCTCCCTGCCCATATTGCTGCTCCCTATACCCAATTCTGGTCATGTGCTGTGTTCCCACAGCTCCCACACAATCCCACCCTTGTGCTCCCAAGGCGGGGATGAGGAAGCAGTTCATCACAGCTTGCTGCTTGTCACATTCACTTCAGACCACGATAATGCCCTTTGCAAGGGGCAGGTTTTACATCAGTAAATATTGCAGCAATTCTTCTCCAGACAGGAAAGTGAAGGCTTCAGGAAGTAAAAAAAACCCTTCCCTGGCCACCAGTTCCCAACCTAACATTAACCATCGCTGCCCAGGCTTGCCGCTGAAAGGCTTGACCCTGGGGATCCCTCAGCTCTCTCCTGAAGGTGCCATCCATGGGCTGCAAGCCCTTGTTGGGCACTTGAGGGTCACCTGTCTAGGCTGCTCCTCCCTACAGCTGCCAGCTCTGCCTTGCTGCCCCCAAAGTGGGGCACAAGCTGTGGCAGTGCCCTTGGTGTGCAGAGGAGCAAGTCTGAGGCAGAGGCTTTGTGCAGCGCAGCCCTTGGCAGGAACTGTCCCCATCAGCTTCTCCCTGCTAGCAGCAGCCCCTGGCTGAGCAAAGCTGCCCTGAGCTTGAGAGAGTGCCTCAGGGAGCAGAGCTTGAGCTGGGAAGTGACAGCACTGAGCAGAAGCAGCTCTGGTCTAGCTCAAACCAGGACACAGGCTATGTCCTTCCTGCACATCTTTCCTTCCTTCTCCTTCCCTCCATCCAGTACCGCTAGCCATAGGCAATGCTCCAGAGATGCATCTGACATTGAGTGTTATAGGGGCTGATATCAGAGACAGAGTTCCTTCAGAGTTCAAGGATGTGCATGTTTGTCTGCTGCTTGAACCTTCTTAAAGCCACAGCTGGGAATGTTAACAACTTTCCCAGCTGCCTGCCTGTGATGGGGGAAGACCCAGCACGACCAAAGGCCTGCTCTGACTGTGCTTTCCCTTCCAGGTGGGATTAAAACCCCTCTCCAAACACAAACAGGGATTTTGGATTTGAAGCTCCTCAGCTGCCAGGATGAGCTGCTGTTTCATTTGAGTGGCACTCAGCTGCTCCACGTGTCCTCTGCCTAACCCCTACCAGAACAGGGCAGTTTAGGAGGGCTTCTTTGGAAAGTCCCTTCCAACCTTGCCCCAGACCTGTAGGAATACAGCACATCCTCACCATCCCAGAGCATCACTTCTCCTCCCCACAAGCCCTACGAACTGCTCACCAGCCCTGACTGGTGTGCTCAGCCTGCATTCCACAGCTCCTGCACTCAAACTGGAGGTCACAGAATCGTGAAGCCACTGTGGCTGGAACAGAAGTCAGAAGCATTTTGGTTGGAAGAGACCTTTAAGATCACCAAGCCCAACCCTTAACCCAGCACTACCAGGTCACCACTAAACCCTCAGCACCACATCCACTCAGCTTTGATACCCCTGCAGGGATGAAGACTCCACCACTGCCCTGGGCAGCCTGTTCCAGGGCTTGACAAACCTTTTGGGGAGAGAATTTTTTCTCAATACCCAACCTAAACCAGGACAAAGGCTTTGAAACATCCTGGGTGTGATGCTAGAGCCTGCTGCAGTATTGTTATGATTACTGTGGGCTGGACCATTATGAGTGTTTAACTTTGGCTTGATTTCCTTGGCTCCTCACAGCAAACAAACAAGACTGATCTTAGGGCTGCTGCCACTGCGGCAGCTCTGCTGCAGAATGCCATCATCCACACCTCTGATCCCTGTGAGTCCTGTTAGCGCATCTTGTTGGCAGCAGAAGCGTTCTTCCACTGCAGGTCTCATCCAAAACAGCACATTCCACCATCTGCAGCTACCTGCTGGTGTCCAAGATTGCAGCTAGGTGCTTGCTTCCTCCATCCAATCGCACTCAGCAGCGCTGCTCTTTGGCACCGAGCGCCGAGGCTATTTTTGCCTCTGCGAAGTCAGGTACAGCGTCCTTCCTTGGGGCACTTGGAGAGCAGCAGTGTGCAGTGCTGGGACGAGGTCACTGGGGTGTTTGAGAAGGAAGCCTTTGCCCATGTGGAGGTTGGCTCCCAGGCCATGCACCCAACTGCAGCACTGATGCCATCCCTCTCCGTTCATTGCCTTGGCTGCTGCTTCTCCTCGCCCGTGGTGCAGTGGTTGCCCAGGTGCCATCCTGGCTCAATCGTTTGTCTCTGCTTCAAGGTGAAACCTGCCTGGAAGATATCCCAGTCCTTGGGAAATGTCTTGATAACCTTTCAGCAGCAGTGGCTGCTCTGACTCCTGGTTCCAGCTCTTCTGCTTTGCCTGTGTGGCTGTTAACACAGAATCACAGAATTAAGCAGGTCGGAAAAGACCTTCGAGATCATCCAGTCCAACCTGTCACCTAACCCTTCTACTTAACTAACCCATGGCACCAAGTGCCTCATGCAGCCTCCTATTAAACACTTCCCGAGATGGAGACTCCACCACCTCCCTGGGCAGCCCGTTCCAATGCCAATCACTCTCTCTGGTAAGAACTTCCTCACCCCAGACCTTCCCTGGCACAACTTCAGACTGTGTCTCCTTGTTCTATTGCTGGGTGCCTGGGAGAAGAGCCCAACCCTACCTCTAGAATCAGAGACATTGGAAAAGACCTCTGAGATGATCCAGACCAACCATCAGCACAACACCACCATGGCCATTAAACCGTGTCCACACTTTGCTTGGACACCTCCAGGGATGGGGACTCCACCACCTCCCTGGGCAGCCTGTGCCAATGCCTGACCACTCTTTCAATGAAGATTTTCTACTTGTGTTTTGTTTAGGAGAAAGGAGAGGCTGGAAACTGTTGTGAGATGCTTCCTCTTCCCACAGGACACAGCCAAACTTGCTTAATCGCGGTGTAAACACCAGGCTAAAAACCAGATCCACTGTGCCTAGAATGAGGGCAATAATTCACACCCAATTACTGTATTTGTAATAAAGTAGCTTTATTTCAGATGATAAAAGACCTGTGGTGCCTTCAGGCACAGTTCCTCTGGAACTGAATCCATGTTCAAGCTCAAGTTCAAATTTACAGGTGCAATGAGCCCCTTGCTCCTAGGCAGGCAAGGAAGTTAGGACAAGAACAATCCCTCACAGGCTGACCACTGTTGCATTTCTTTCTTTGTATTACATCTTTTCACTAAACCTTTTTACCTTGCACTAAAGTTCTTTTCATGTCAGTTCCTTGAAGTTACAGGATCACAGATCACAGGATATTAGGGGCTGGAAGGGACCCAAGGAGATCATCGAGTCCAAACCCCCTGACAGAGCAGGACCACACAATCTAGCTCAGGTCACACAGAAGCACATCCAGACAGGCCTTGAAAGGCTCCACAGAAGGAGACTCCACAACCTCTCTGTGGAGTGTGCTCTGGGACCCTTACAGTAAGTAAAGTTCCCCCTTGTGTTGAGCTGGAACCTCCTGTGCTGCAGCTTCCATCCATTGCTGCTTGTCCTATCCCAGGGAGCAGTGAGCAGAGCCTGTCCCCCCTCCTGACCCCCAGCCCTCAGATAGTTATAGACATTGATTAGATCCCCTCTCAGTTTTCTCTTCTCCAGACTAAGCAGCCCCAGGTCCCTCAGCCTCTCCTCCTCAGGCAGTGCTCCAGTCCCTTCATCATCCTCATAGCCCTCTGCTGGACCCTCTCCACCAGATCCCTGTCCCTCATCAACTGGGGAGCCCAGAACAGGACACAGCAGTCCAGGTGTGTCCTGAGCAGTGCTGAGCACAGGGNATCTGCACATATGTATCTGGCTGCACATTTCCAGGACAAACCCTTTGCCATCTGCATGTGTGCATTGGCCCCAGTGAACTCATCAGGACCACTCACATGTAAGAAGCTATATTTAGCTATTTATTTATCTAGAGTTTGGGTTTGGGTTAGCTTCCTTTTTTTTTATGTTTAGTTTATATTATTTTACTTAGGACAGCTGGACTTAGAGCTCTGATGTTTGGATGATGGGAAACTATTTCCTCCCCAACAAAGGAAAGGTTCTGCTTGCATCTTCTGGGGGGAAGATGCCTCCTCACATCTAAGTGGCTGGCATATAATTGAGTTTATCCATACCTCATCCAACTAAGCATCCATACCTCCTCACAACTAAGTGGCTGGCACATAATTGAGTTTATCCATACCTCATCCAACTAAGCATCCATACCTCCTCACATCTAAGCAGCTGGGCACATAATTGAGGTTAACTTCGTGGAAAAGGTTGTTTGCTCTCCTGAAGTGCTACAGACCATGCACAAAGTAAAGGCTTGTATGGAAGAAGAGGAAATGGTGAGTTGCCACGCCTGGGTCCGTGGAATTTCTTGCCTCTACCCCCTGTCCACGTTTTGGATTTAGTTTCTAATCCCTTTAACAGGCTTTGCCAAATCCTGAGGAGTTTAAACTATTATTTAATATCTTCTTTGCCAGGCAGATTTTCTGTCTGTGGCTGTGTCTCTCTATGTACATTATATTATAGATGCACATAGACATAATGATGTTATTACTCCCTCAGTAGCAATTAAGCAGCGTAATCCACCTCAGAGATATTTACAACAATTTAAACTACCCCCAGCCCAGGAGTTTAGAGGATTAGAGATGAGATTTAAGTAGTTACTGAGGGGATAAATTTTACAGTTCCTGTGCACTGCAGCATCCTTTGACTTCAGGGCCAAAGAACGGAGGGTTTGGAGGTGGCTGAAGCAAAGAAGGAACTGGATGGGGCACTTAGTGCCATGGTCTGGTTGACTGGATAGGGCTGGGTGATAGGTTGGATGATCTTGGAGGTCTCTTCCAACCTGGTTGATTCTATGATTCTATGATTAAAGGACAGAACAGTTGGTTTGTTGAAGTCTTTTTGGAATCATAGAATGGTTTAGGTTGGAAGGGACCTCAAGGATCATCCAGCTTCAACCCCCCACCATAGGTAGGGACACCTCCCACTAGAGCAGGCTGCTCAAAGGCTCATCCAACCTGGCCTTGAACACCTCCAGGAAGGTTGTGGAGCACAGAATTTCTCTGTGCTGAGGGAGCATTGCTCTGTGGTTGGGTTTTCCTGATGCCTATGTAGAGAACCAGGGCAGCAGCATTGCTTCATGCTTAGGGGCACTCTCTGCCCTCTGTTCATACCAACACATCCAAGCCTGCCACTCTGGGGCTCCTCAGCTGAAACAGCATTTGGCTGAAGGTGTCTTTGAAGAAGAACTCACCCGAGGTATTTAACTCTTGCCTAAGCCCTGGGGCTCTTTCCTCTGCTCTACCTTACCAAAGAAGGAAGAGTAAAGCCTCCCTGAAGCTGTCCCTCTGCTGTTTCTAACACTTGGGCTAGTTCCCATGTCTCTCTCTCTGGCAGTGAGAAGCTACCAACAAAAAGCAAACCAGAGAAAAAAATACTGTTGCTGCCTGGTGACCTAAATGTACTTCCTAGATAATTCCTCCTTCTATTGTTCTCAGAGGGCCAGGTGGGTTCCCCCCCCCCCTAAAAATGCATTTATTCATGAATAATACCTGGTATGCAAACATGCATCAATTTTCCTGCCACAGCCCAGGTGTCAGCTCCTATTATCTACTCCAATAGAGAGGGACAGAGCCAGAGTAGGAAATGGAGCTGTCTGGAGGGAGTGGACTTGCCAAGCTGTCACTCTCCCAGGTATGGTTTCACCAGCAGAAGCTCAAGGGCAGCCCCACAGAGCAGTTCCCAGCAGCGTTGCTCCTGTTCCCATCCCCATGCAGGGCTCTGGCAAGCTTGGGAGCAGGGAAAAGGCATCCTGGGCAGGGTCACTTTTGCTTTGGTAGTGAAAGCCAGAGACAACTTCTTTCTGAACAGACTTGAGAGAGATCTCAAACCCCAGAATCCCAGCATGGTGAGATTGGAAGGGAGCTCTGGAGATCCTCCAGTCCAACCCCATGCTAAAGCAGGGCACCCACAGCAGCTTGCCCAGGATCACAGTGGCCAGAGAGGGTTGGAATGTCTGCAGAGAAGGAAACTCCACAACCTCTCTGGGCAGCCTGCTCCAGGCCTCCAGCACCCTGTCACCAAAGAAGTTTCTCCTTCTGCTCAGATGGACCCTCCTTGGTGCCAGTTTGTGCCCATTGCCCCTTGGCCTGTCCCTGGGCACCACTGGCAAGAGTCTGTCCCCATCCTCTTGCCCCACAGCCTTTAGCTCTTGCTGAGCATCGATCAGATCCCCTCTGGGGCTGCTCTCCTCCAGGCTCACCAGCCCCAGGGCTCTCATCCTTTGCTCCTCACAGAGCTGCTCCAGACCCCTAAAATATCTGTACCTGCTGTTTGCTAGAAAGAAAAGCAGAGCAACAAACTGTGTGTGGAACACATGGGGATGGAGACCCCAGGCACAAGGAAGCCCTGCAGCACAAGCTTTACCTCCTGGAGATCCACACCTGGTTGTGGATGGCACAGGCTCTCTGTGCTCTCCAAATGCTGAGAGGAAATGCTGGTTGCAGTTCCTCCATGTGACTGTGGCTGCTTTGCTTCCTGAAGAGCTTTGTTAAGGGCCAGGACCTATTTGCAAAGCCTCTAAAGATCCTGATGCCTTTGTGTGGTGGGTTGGGTTGTTTTGTTTCCCTTAAATATCATTTCAAAACATCTTGAAGTGCCTGCAGCAGTGCCATGGGGGCAGCGAATTGCCACCTTCATGTGCTCTGTGGAGAAGCAATGTTTTGGGTGTGGAAATGGATTTGGTGTTTCCAGCGCTCGGAAGGTGACTGCATTTAAGGGGGAGAAGCGGAGGGAAGATACCAAAATGATGATAAACAGTCTCACAGTCTCACAGTATCACCAAAGTGGGAAGAGACCTCACAGATCATCAAGTCCAACCCTTCACCACAGAGCTCAAGGCTAGACCATGGCACCAAGTGCCACGTCCAGTCCTGCCTTGAACAGCTCCAGGGACAGCGACTCCACCACCTCCCTGGGCAGCCCATTCCAGTAGCCAATGACTCTCTCACTGAAGAACTTTCTCCTCACCTCAAGCCTAAATTTCCCCTGGCACAGCTTGAGGCTGTGTCCTCTTGTTTTGGTGCTGGCTTCCTGAGAGAAGAGAGCAACCTCCTCCTGGCTACAACCACCCCTCAGGTAGCTGTAGACAGCAATGAGGTCTCCCCTGAGCCTCCTCTCGCTGTAGCCCAGCTCTAAGCTTCACCTGCTGGCATGGTTTAGTGGGCAGGCTCTAATACCACCCTGGGGAGCAAGAGGCAAACCAGTGGTGGGACAGGAAGGGGTTAGGTGAGATTTGAGGTGGCAATAAAGCTTGTGGAGATTGTGAGCTCGAGTCTGGGGAGTGCTTGATTGAATGCTGGGTTGGGGAACCCACTCGACAGCATTATCTGGTTTTGCTGCAGGAACAACTGCTCACTTGTCTAAATCCTGCCCTCAGCACTGATAGAGATCAGCCTCCAATTTGCTCCAGCTTCCATCCCAATCTCAGCGTGGAATCAGGCACAACCTCCCCCCAGCTCCTACGCAGATGGAGTGCGGAGAAGACTCCACGCAGCTCCCTTCAAGGATTTCTTTTTGTTTTTAATTGAATTAGCCCTGATTTGTTCTTCCATTTCCTGCCTGGGGTGAGTTTAGCACAGGTGGTGCCTTCCAGGGCAGGGCAGGCACTTTGGGTGAAACCTCCAAGCTGCCTGAGCAAGCCGCGCTCGCCGCTGCCAAGCTCGGCCCCAGATTTGGCAAGGAGAGACACCAGAAAGAGCTTGGGGAGCTCAGCCCTGGCCAGCCACCCCTCAGCATCCCTAAGCCCAGCATCAAGTGCCAGAGCAGATCAGCTCAGAGGTCTGAAATCCTGCCTCTCTCCTGCGTGCCAGGAGCGCATGCAGCAGACCCCCTTCCTGCGAAGGACAAATGGCCAGCCAAGCACGTGCCCAGCGGGCGCCTGGCACTGCCAGTGGGAAGCACTCATTGTCACAAGCCCTGGAGCAGGGATCTGAGTTATTAAAACAATGCTGCCTGAAAATATGAGGGAAGAGATTAGCTTCTGCCCCACGCCGTCGAGCAGCAGGCGCAGGCGGCATCGGTCGCCGTGTCCAACATTCGTTAATGCTGCTAAGATCTTCCCCCTCTGTGGGTTGGTTTTTTTTTCTCCCCCAAGGCCACAGCAGAGAGAGACTGTGTTAAAAAAGCATTTGCTGGCTCAGATCTAAACCTGTTGCTTGTATTTCTGGGTGTCCTTCTGATATTTATGACAAGAAAAGGCTGCCAGGAGTGGCTGTGTGACCCCTCGCTACCATCCGGTGCTTTATATACCACAGCCACCTCCCCTGACTTGCCACCTTCCACCACTCAATCCTCCATATCTTCATCCCAGACCTCTTCATCATGGGTTTTGTTGCTCTTCTCTGGGCTTAAAAATATGTCAGCCATATAATCTTTTATGAGGTGAAACTACCCTTCCCTAAAACCAGCATTCTAGCTGAGGATGTGCCATTGATCTTCCCATAAAGTGGCACTGTAATTCTCCCAGCACTGCCCCTCCTGCCCCCCTTAACAGGAGGATAACCTGATTCTGGGAACCCATTCCCACCATGCACATAGCCAGAAAGAGGTTCAGGTCCTTTGAGTTTTGATCAGAACTTTTTATGACACAGCAGAGCCCAAAGTGACTTATGAGGAGAGGCTGAGGCACCTGGGGCTGCTGAGTCTGGAGAAGAGAAGACTCAGAGATTTCATCAGTGTCTACAACTATCTGGGGGCTGGGGGTCAGGAGGGGGAGGAGGACAGGATCTGCTCACTTGGGGTAGGACAAGGAGCAATGAATAGAAGCTGCAGCACAGGAGGTTCCAGCTCAGCACAAGGGGCAACTTCTTGACTGTCAGGATCCCAGAGCCTGGCACAGGCTGCCCAGAGAGGTTGTGGAGTCTCCTTCTGTGGAGCCTTTCCAGGCCTGTCTGGATGTGTTCTGTGTGCCCTAAGCTAGATTGTGTGGTCCTGCTCTGCATGGGGGTTGGACTCGATGGTCTCTTTGGGTCCCTTCCAGCCCCTGTGATCCTGTGATCAGCAGGGTCACCTTTGCCATACACACACACCAAGCTCTGTCCTGCTGGAGGAGAACTTTGGCTGCCATGCATGGCCTTTGGGCACCACTCTTGGCTGACTGTTACCCCCATGCCGTGGAGGTGGCCACAGTGCAGGGCCAAGCAACAGCAGCAGCTCCCAGGGAGCCCAGGGCAAAGGTGGAGGTTATGACCTCTTGTATATCATTAGGCAATTAGCTGGGGCCCTCTCCAACCTCTCAAAACACAGGGCCCAGGGCAAATTGTCTCCCCTTAGCCAAGCCTGGCTGACCCCCATCTATTTGTAGCCACATTGGAAGTGTTTTTACACCCTCTCGGATATTCTTCTATCCTGCAAGTGAGCACCATTATTATATGCTCCTCTTTCTGGGTCTTGTGAGCTGGCAAGGTTTTGGAGCTCTGAAAGGAGATCTAATTCTAAGAATTTCACAGACCAAGAGGGGAATCAGCACCCTCAGAAGCACCCCAGAAACAGCCTGGGTATTTACAGGCACTACCCCAGCTCAGGAGCCTGCTGCAGAACCATCAGAAGCACCCCAGAAACAGCCTGGGTATTTACAGGCACTACCCCAGCTCAGGAGCCTGCCCTCAGTATCAAAAATGGAATGTTTTTACCCAAAGAGGCTTAGGAAAGGAGGGCCAGGACCATGTGTGAAATGAGAAGATACAGGAGGGAACGATTTAAGGATTTAGACACAGCTGAACCCAGCCAAGTCAGCTAAGCAGACCCCACTGAGGTCATTCCTGAGTGCCTTGGAGGTGTGCTCAGAGTTGGGCATAAGAAAAGGAGCAAATCTCCAATGCCTTTTCCTTATTTCTTCTTCCCAGCCTTAGAAGAGATGTTCCCAGGCAGGCCTGGACGTTTCTGGCTGTCCATTGAAAGGTCAGATGGGCTGGAAATGCTGCTCCTTTTGTCTGGTATAATTGACACTGCTGTCCTCTAGAAGAGACAGGGGAAAGAAAGGAAAGGGAGGATAAAAGGGAAGATGAAGGAAGGGAAGAGGAGCCAGTCTGACAGAAGAGGAGGAATCAGAGCACCAGATGTTTGCTGCACGGATACTGTTTGATCAGATTGCTCTGCAGGCAGTGGTGCAATGTTATGTGTGAGGCAGTCCAGGCCTTTGCCTCTCTAAGAAAGAGAAAAGATGGTCTTGTTGTGAAGGTAGTGACACAGAAGGCAGGAGATCTGGCTCCCACTCCTGGCTCTGACACAAGCCTTGTGTAAATCACTTAATCTCTCTGTGCCTCTGTTTCCCATCTGTGAAACAGAGATAACACATCCTTTTTCTCACCCCAGCCTGTCTTGTCTATTTAGATTATCTGCTTTCCTGGGCAGGGAAAGCTTCTTACTGCATGGGCTTGGGTTTTCAGCTTGTTTGTCCTCAGTGCTTTCTGCTGGATCCTTTAAGACCAGAGGGAACCACAGTGATCATCTGGTCCTGACCTCTAATACAAGACAAGTCCTGGGAGCTGCCAGAATTAATTCCTGGTTTAGCAGCTGGGGTAGACAAAAGAAATGATTTTAGGAGAGGTAGGTGAATGGATGGGTGAGTGGGTAGGTAGGTAGGTAAGTAGGGGGGGTAGATGGGCAGGTAGGTAGGTAGGTATGTGGGTAGGTGGGTGGGTAGGTGGATAGGTAGGTAGGTAGGTGAATGGGTGGGTGGATGAGTAGGTGGGTAGGTAGGTAGGTGATCATCTGGTCCTGACCTCTTATACAAGACAAGTCCTGGGAACTGCCAGAATTAATTCCTGGTTCAGCAGCTGGGGTAGACAAAAGAAATGATTTTAGGAGAGGTAGGTGAATGGGTGAATGGGTAGGTGGGTAGGTAAGTAGGTAGGTGGGTAGGCAGGTGGGTGGGTAGGTAGGTAGGTAGTTGGGTGCATAGGTAGATGGGTAGGTAGGTGAGTAGGAAGGTGGGTGGGTAGTGGGTAGATGGGTAGGTGGGTAGGTGGTTGGTAGGTAGGTAGGTGGGTAAGTGGGTAGATGGGTGGGTAGGTAGATGGGTAGGTAGATGGGTAGGTAGATGGGTAGGTGGGTAGGTAGGTGGGTAGGTAGGTGGGTAGGTAGGTGGGTAGATGAGTAGGTAGGTGGGTAGGTAGGTGGGTAGGTAGGTGGGTAGATGAGTAGGTAGGTGGGTAGGTAGGTGGGTAGGTAGGTGGGTAGATGAGTAGGTAGGTGGGTAGGTAGGTGGGTAGATGGGTAGGTAGGTGGGTAGGTAGGTGGGTAGGTAGGTGGGTAGATGGGTAGGTAGGTAGACAGACAGACAGACAGACAGACAAAGAAAAAAATCCAAATCCAAAGTAGCTTTTGTCAAAGAATGGATCAGTAACCTTGACTGACAAAGGCAATGTTTCTTTCCTTGCTTGGTTGTGTCCAGGCTGTTTTCCCTCTGCTAGAATGCTGCTGCTGGCTGTTGCCCCTGGAGAACTCAGGAGCCTTCTCTGATTGATGTGTATGCATTTCTAGTGGGACTTCTTCCTGACTTGAACTGTGTGTGCACTCTGACTCAGCTGTTCAGTGACAGAACCCAAATACAGGAATTCTTCTGGAAGGTCTTGGACAGCTCTCAAGGGCTAGCAAAAAAAGGCCTCTGAAAGAGTCTGCATTGACTGTGCATGGACTAAACTTGAACTGCGGTTCGAGAGGGACAGAGAGACTGCCCAGGGAGAGCTTGAGAGAGACTGGAGAGAGCCCAGTGGAGGCTCCATCCCCATGTGCTCCACACACAGTTTGCTGCTGTGCTTTTGTTTCTAGCAAGCAGCAGGCACAGATATTTTAAGGGTCTGGAGCAGCTCTGTGAGAAGGAAAGGCTGAGAGACCCAGGTTTAGCCTGGAGAAGAGCAGACCCAAAGGTGACCTCAACACCCAGCAAGAGCTAAAGAGTGAGGGCAAGAGGATAGGGACAGATACTTTTCAGTGGTGCCCAGCATCAGGACGAGGGGTGGTGGGTACAAACTGGAACCCAGGAGATTCCACTTGAACGTGGGGAGAAACTTGTTTGGTGCTGGAGGCCTGGAGCAGGCTACCCAGAGAGGTTGTCAAGTCTCCTTCTGTGGAGAGCATCCAATTTCCCCTGGCCATTGTGACCCTGGGCAAGCTGCTGTGTATGAATCTGGTTTAGCAGAGAGCACAGGTGATCTCCAGAGGTCTCTGCCATGCTGAGGTTCTGTAAGCTGCATCTGCAGGCTAATTCTGGAGCAGTCACATGGTGTTCTTCTGCTTCTTGACATCATTTTTCTCTGCAGAATTCGTTCTCCAGATTCATTGCTCTTCATGATGAGAGCAGTTGCGAGTGGAAGTCAGCTTGGGCTGAGTGTATTCAGTCCTTCCTTTCTCCATCATCCCCTTCCACCAATCAAGGGAGAGATTCAGCGAGATGAGTGGGTTTGAAATATCATCAAGAGAGGGAAGAATTCAGTCTTGAGTTTTTCTAACCTGGGCAAGTGAGTGCCCTACCCACCAAGCAAGTGAATAAAAGACCTTTGAGGGGAGGCTGCATTTCCTGCACAGGCTGATCCTTCAAGTGTGCCACAAGCTCTGTTTGGGGCAGGCAGGCAGACAAAGGTATAGTTATGACATTGAGAGTGAAGCACTCAACCCTGTCAGCATTGAAGGTGTCTTCTGGGAGCACACAAAAGCAGAACCTCAGTTGCCTTGGAAACTTCTCCAGCTGAAAAGAGAGGAGATGAAGGCAGTTCTGGTCAGGCACCCAGCTGAGCTTCCAGCGTTGCCATTTTAGACTCAGGTGCCTAAACTCCTCCTAACTTCTCTCTCCAAGTAATCTTGGAGGATTTGGATGATCAAAAAGTCAAGCCAGGCAAACACCCCAGAGTAGGCCACATCTCTTGCATCACAGCTGCAGATTCAATCACCCCACCTGAAATCTGATTTCCAGTGGCATCAACTTAGTTTGACGAGCGCCGTCCCGACCGTCATTAATTCCAGCTCCTTCTTTTCATTCCTTATTCCTCAAGCCCCTCTCAGCCCTTCCATTCTTGTGCCTGGGATCGAAGGCAAGCTGACAGGCCCATAATTACCTGGGGTCACTGAATTTAGCTTTTTTAAATATTGGCACAACATTAGCTTGCTTCTAGGGCCTCTGGAACCGTCCCCAGCGCTCCGTGGCTTGTTAAAAATCAAAATGAATGGTCTGCCGTGCTCCTTGGCTATTGATCTTCAAAATCTCAGATGCAAATGATCCAGGCCCACTAATTTTAATGTATCTAACTTTAGTATCTGCTGGTTAACACATTCCCTTAGTTACTGCTAGGAGGGGAGAGCATTTCATCATCATTCTGTCCTGAATCATCTGGCTTCTCCCCAAATACCCAACAGGAGTATTGATTGAGCGCTTCTGCCTTCCCTGCAGTGCTGCTGAGAACTCTCCCAGCTAATAAATGGATTAATGGCATATCTGGGATAGGTTTTATACCTGAAACCCTGCAAAAGTTCCCTTTTGTTCTCTGTGAATTTCTCTTTGTACCATTTTTTGCTTCCCTATTGAATCTTTGCCTTGAACTTCTGGTGCCCTCTTCCTGCTCTCTTTCTCCTTTCCCTGCCTGCGCATTTACTCCCCTGGTTTAGGGACATGTAGCAGCTCCCTGCTTTATGAAATGGACCCTTTGGAAGGCAGCATATATATGGTTGTGTCCATTAAACTGAAAACAGGATTAGGGACCTGTCTATGCCTTTCTTCATCTAAAGCCCTTCGATACTTGGCCTCAAAACCAAATCCTTTGTATCCAAATCCGTATTTAGGCTCAGAATCATAGATTGGTTTGGGTTAGAAAGGACCTTCAAAGGTCACTGAGTCCAACACCCCTGCAGTCAGCAGGCACATCTTCAACTAGAGCCCCCAAGCAATCTGACCTGGAATGTACTCAAGGATGGAAAACATTCCAGGGATTTTCCTGTGCTCTTGGGTTTAAGGATGATTTTGGTAAGTGAATCAGTCAGCTTTTAGCTTGTAATGCAAAACTCCAGCTGCTGAATGCTACTGGAGTGTTTTCTGTCATCATCACAGGGAGAAATGAAGTGAAACTGGGTTCTTCCCAGAGCTTCAACCCAAATAATCCTTGGGAGCAGGCAGCAGCAAGATCTCTTCTGATTCCACCAGGGAGACTCACATCCTCCTCTTGCAAAACGTGAGGGCACTTCGAACCTCCAACAAGTTCCTACTCAGCAGGACATGTGCCATGCAGATGAGCAGCTTTGATCTCATGCAGGCAGCTGTGCTCAGGCAGACTTGCCTCTTTTTAAGCCTCTCCCAGGAAAAAGAAAGCTGGCATTTGTTTTCCTAAGCCAGTATTTGAGAGCTAAAGTTGGTGGTGAGTTGGGATAAAAAGGGAATTTATTGAGGGAAGTCAACAAATTCTGTGTTGGACTTTGTGCAGATCTCTTGATGTCATTCTTAGGTATTCCAATAGAATCATAGAATCATAGACTCAAGCAGGTTGGAAGAGCGCTCCAAGCTCAGCCAGCCCAACCTAGCACCCAGCCCTGCCCAACCAACCAGACCATGGCCCTAAGTGCCCCAGCCAGGCTTGGCTTCAACACCTCCAGCCACAGCAACTCCACCACCTCCCTGGGCAGCCCATTCCAATGCCAATCCCTCTCTCTGCCAACAACTTCCTCCTAACATCCAGCCTAGACCTGCCCTGCCACAGCTTGAGGCTGTGTCCCCTTCTTCTGTCCCTGGATGCCTGGCAGCAGAGCCCAACCCCACCTGGCTACAGCCTCCCTGCAGGGAGCTGCAGACAGCAATGAGCTCTGCCCTGAGCCTCCTCTTCTGCAGGCTGCACACCCCCAGCTCCCTCTCTGCCTGGCTGCTCTCAGCCACTCTGTCCCCAGCCTGTAGTGCTGCTTGGGGTTGTTGTGGCCAAAGTGCAGAACCCTGCACTTGGCCTTGTTCAGTCTCATCCCCTTGGCCTCTGCCCACCCATCCAGCCTGGCCAGATCCCTCTGCAGGGCTCTCCAACAACTCCACAGCTGCTCCTAGCATGGTGTCATCTGCAACTAGCTTTGCCTACAGCAGGAATGGGCCAGACAGAAAAATGGAGTCAAACCATATTGCTCCCTTCAAGCCAGCATTGCTGTCCTCATTCCCCTCACTGAGATGCAGCACTCACTCTTTTCAAGAGACAAGACTCATTCTTTGCTCAGTGTTCTCCCTGAATGACTGGGATTGCTCTAACACTTCCACAGAAAGCAATCAGCACTTTCCCCCTCTAGCAACCCCAGTGATGAAGGAGGATGATGGAGGATGATGCTTCTCTCTCAGCACTAGAGCTACAAAATCTGGGGTGGAATGTATGAGCAAGGGACATAGGAGCTGAAGATGACAAGTTCCAACCAACCACAAAAAGGATGCAAAAGTAAAACTGAAGCTGCACTAATTCAGAGAAGTTCAGAGTAAGAGAGAAAGCTTTGCCCTTGGCCTATGCAGATGCAGGCAGAAGCTGCAGGGGTTTCCAAACCATGACTTATCTCACACCTTCCACACTGCCGAGGCTTGTCCCAGACCAAGATGGTTGTGGAGGTGAAAATGGTTGCTGGGTGAGTAGCTGAAACCATTTAGTAAGCTGATAAACCTCCCAAGCTTACACATCTGCTGTGGCATTGCCCACACCAACTGGGCTGCAGAGGGCTGGAGCACCTCTCCTACAAGGAGAGACTGAGGGAGTTTGGGCTGTTCAGTCCAGGGAGGAGAAGGCTCCCAGGTGACCTTCTTGTGGCCTTTCAGTATCTGAAGGGGGCTACAAGAAAGCTGGGGAGGTACTTTTGAGGCTGTCAGGGAGAGATAGAATTAGAGGGAGTGGAACAAAGCTGGGAATGGGGAGATTCAGACTGGATGTTAGGAAAGAGTTGTTCAGCATGAGGGTGGTGAGAGCCTGGAAGGGGTTTCCCAGGGAGGTGGTGGAAGCCTCATCACTTGGAGGTGTTTAAGGCCAGGCTGGATGAGGTGAGGTGTCCCTGGGCATGGCAGGGGGTGTTGGAACTGGCTGATCCTTGTGGTCCCTTCCAAGCCTGACTGATTCTATGATCACTAAGGGGGAGTTGGAACTGGCTGATCCTTATGGTCCCTTCCAAGCCTTACTGATTCTATGATCACTACACAAACAAAACCTCAACCCCTGCTGAATTCCAAGGGAGTGTTCATCTGTGCACTTACACAAAGAGCAAACTGAAGTTCTGCTGACAATACTTTGTTGTCTAACACGACGAACATACACAAGGAAGAACAAGCCTGAGGTGCCAGGGAGGTGTTGGGGCTTGCCCAGGTGCATCAAGATGCAGAACTGGAGCCTTATCAGAGAGCTCTTCAAGGCCAAGCCATTTCTTCTTTCGCTGCCTTTTACAGCATGTTGCACTTGCAGTGGTTGCTGCATGTGAAGGGGGAATGTGTTGGAGCGCAGATGAAGCCAGCAAAGCCCAGAAAGCATAGCTTCCTGAAGGGTAAGAAACCTCCTCACAAGCCAGTGCCAGAAGGAAGAGCTTGGTAGCTTGCCTGATTTCAGAGCTGAGGGACCTACAGGTGCTGACAGTTGTACATCTGCTTTGCCTCTCTTCTGATGGACAGGAACCAGCTCCAGCCCAGGAGCTCTGCAGGCACAAGTCCAAGGCAATAATCTCCAAGTGGCCCAGCTGTGGTTCTTGATCGGTTCAAGTGCGCTTTGCACTGTGATCAGCAGCAGGACCCTCCAGCCATGGGGACTTCCGAGTAATTGGAGTTCCCAGCTGTGGCAATAAGCAAATCATCAAAGGATGCTAAAGTCAATATTGCTCAGTTGCCTTGGGAACCAGACAAATGCCCAGACCTGTTCCCTTTGGTACGAGAGTGGGGAGATAAGTCATCAGTGCCTCCCTCCTATGAAGTGTTCCCAGAGCTCCTGCTCCCCAAGGTGTGTGGGATGTGTCTTGCAGGTTTTGGAGAGATTAACATTGCAGTGAGTGGTTTGTGCAATCAGAGCTTTGGCCATGAGCTGGTAATAAGCCACAGTAAGAGGCAGGAGAGAGCTGTGTGTGCTTAGCACCCCAGCAACGCAGCTGCTCCAGCGCTGGCCCACCTGGAGTGGGGGTGAAGCAGAGGTGTGATTGCCTGCACCCATCAGGGTAGGGAGAGCTGCATGACTCAAAAGCAGACATGGGAGTTGAGCCCCACGTATCTGAGTCACAGCTCCAGTCTTTAAGCAGCAGGAAACGTGCCTGGGTGAAAGATTTCAGCTGCATATTTAGAGCAGAGGAGGGGGAAAAGGAGAAGAGGCTATTTCCAGAAAACCCTCAGTGTGCAGAGGAAGGCTCAGAACTCCCAGTTCCCATAGAATGGGTTGGGTTGGGAAGGACCTTATAAAGATCATCTGGTCACAACCCTCCTGCCATGGGCAATGACACCTTCCACTAGACCAGGTTGCTCAAGGCAATGTCCTGCCTGACCTTGAACACTTGCAGGGAGGTGTTTGATGTAGTAATGGTACCCATGGTACTCAGCCTGTGGCAGGCAGGGAGCAAACACTTGCAGGGAAGATTTTAAACAGCTTTAATCCCCTTTGACCAGCAGCATCTGAATAAAGGCAGAGCAGTGCTCCCTCCTCCAGGTTCAAATCCTACCTTGTGTAAGCACACAGCCTTGCACTTACCTCATCTGGGAGCTGCATCTCTTCAACTACCCAAAACACAGAAGCTTTAGAGAAAAATGGTGTGTGTGTGTGTGTGTGTGTGTCCCAAAAAAATCACTCCTGCAGCTGCTGCAAGCACTTAGAACATTTCAGCAGTGTTTATAAATGTATGCCAAACTGGAACTGTTTCTCTCATAATATTATGATTAGTACAGCAAAGAAGTCCAAAGCCATAAATAATGGTGGTAGCTTCACTCAGAGAGGAGCATCAGGCAAAGGTTATTTGCCCCAGGGGTTTGCTTCAAAGATCTCTCAGTAATGAGGGTAGAAATCCAAACACTGCCATTAGTGTAATTTCTCTGAGGTTATGTAACTGGGAGACACTGTAAAGTTCCTCTGGCACAAATCACCACCAAGACACTCCTCAGAAATTAGAGAGCTGTGGCTGAACCTTTCCCTTTCTGCAGTGAAACTCCTCCCTGACTGTGCAAGAGGAGAAGCAGCTCTTTATAATGCCTATTGACACCCAAAATGAGAACCTCCTCAGAAGACCTCCAGCAATCTTTTCTGTGAAGTGATGCCATTAAAAAGAAAGGAGAAAAGAACCAAAGCCTAAATTAAGTGAAAAACAAAGAGGAAAAGAGTCTTCTGAGGAAATTAGATTGCTCTGTGCTTAGAGGATGTGAATGGGCTGCCTTGGAATTTACCCTGCCTCCAGAGCTGGGAATCACTGTCAGGTGTTCTTTTGTCACTCAGAGGAAGAAGCAGGTAGAAATGAGTCATAGAATTGTTTTGGTTGGAAAAGACCTTCAAGATGATCCAGTCCAAGCACCAACCCAACACCACCATGGCCACTAAACCATCCATGGCCACTAAACTATTCCAACAGAGGAAAACAAATGCAAGAGTGAAAGAGTCTTACTGACATCCACAAGGAATGTAAGGATGACCAGCAGAATACATACCTCAAGAGCTCAGATACCCAAGAGTTTGTTGCCCAGCTCACAGGTGACTCCCCCAGGTATGTCCTGCAGGCAGACACTTCTTGCACTTAAGGAAACAAAAGCAGCAAGTGAACAGAATCATAGACTCACAGAATCATAGAATCAGTCAGGGTTGGAAGGGACCATGAGGATCAGCCAGTTCCAACTCCCCTGCCATGCCCAGGGACACCTCACACTAGATCAAGCTGCCCAGAGTCTCGTCCAGCCTGGCCTTAAACACCTCCAGGGATGAGGCTTCTGCCACCTCCCTGGGAAACCTCTTCCAGGCTCTCACCACCCTCATGCTGAATAACTTTTTCCTAACATCCAGTCTGATTCTCCCCATTTCCAGCTTTGTTCCACTCCCTCTAGTTCTGTCTCTCCCTGACAGCCTCAAAAGTCCCTCCCCAGCTTTCTTGTAGCCCCCTTCAGATACTGAAAGGCCACAAGAAGGTCACCTGGGAGCCTTCTCCTCTTCAGACTGCACAGCCCCAACTGCCTCAGCTTCTCCTCATAGCAGAGCAGCTCTAGTCCACTGATCATCCTTGTGGTTCCTCTCTGGGCCCCTTCCAGCACCTCCATATCCCTCTTGTCCCAGGGGCTCCAGCACTGGATGCAGTACTCCAGGTGGGGTCTCAGCAGTGAGGAGCAGAGGGCAGGATCTCTTCCCTCATCCTGCTGCCCACACTGCTCTTGCTGCAGCCCAGGCTCTGGTTGCTCTCTGTGCTGCCAGAGCACACTGACAGCTCAGATTGAGCTTCTCATCCACCAGCACCCCCAGGTCCCTCTCCTCAGGGCTGCTCTCCAGCCAGTCCCTGCCCAGCCTATATTGGTGCTTGGCATTGCCTCGACCCAGCTGCAGGACCTTGCCCTTGGTCTTGTTGAACTTCATGAGGTTGGCTTGTGCCCACCTCTGCAGCCTGTCCAGGTCCCTCTGGATGGATCCCTGCCCTCCAGCTGTCAGCAGCACCACACAGCTTGGTGTCGTGGGCAGACTTGCTGAGTAAAGTACAAATGATTCGAGCCTCCATCTGAAAATCAACCAAGTGCAGGCTGTCTAACTCCCAAACATTCTCTCCCCTCACTCATTCCTCCTCAGCCTCAAAGGCAAAACCTTACCAACACTCAAGCTGAGCAAGAGTGATCTAAGTGCTGTTCAAGAGGGATGCAGCACCCTCTCTCCTCCAGGTTGATTTATGTCTGGGCACCTAATGCCCTAAAAGTCTCTCCTCCATAAAATATGTTATCAAGATTGAGTTAAATTGCACAAGAAGCATCATGCATAATTCCAATTCTCTTCCCACAACAGGATGTTTATTTCCTGTTTGGAGATAGCAAGAAAAAAGGATTCCCAGTTATCATATTACAGCAATTTACCCCAAAATGCCTGTAGGCAGGAAGTTCATGAAGAGTGAAACTGGCTGATAACTAGGTTAGCACATGGGAATGGACTCTGAAATGTAAATTTATCTTATAAAGAAAAAAAAAAGAGAGAGAAAGAGAGAGAAGGGGAAAAAAAGGAGCATCAGAAGGGTACACTCAGGTATTAAATGAACCAAAGGTCATCAGTGGCAAGATTAGTGACTAGAACAAGAGGTCCCTGGTCCAGGCTGGAACATCCAGGCACCCATTGTGAAACTAATTACAATAATGCTAAGCCTGTCCTTGAAAGAAATAACTCTTTGTGTCCTAAGGAATAAAAGAGAAAAGATTTCATCTGTCAGCCTCTGACTTCTCATCAGCCCCTTCGGGCAGAACTGGATCCTCACTCGCGAGTCCTGCAGACGCCCATGGATGAGCCTGAGGCTGGCTGAGAGCAGGGTTTGGCTTCTGGTGGACTTGCAGCAGAGTTTGTGTGCTGGCAGATAAAACTCAGACTGGTGCCAGGGCACGAAACGTGCAGAAATCACAACCCCTGGGGAGAAACAGGTAGTGCAAACACTGCTCACGCTCAGAAGATGCAACCTGAAGCCTTTGTCTCTGCAGGTGGGGTGACTTTGAGAGAAGTGTCACAGAATCCCAGAGTGGTAGGGATTGAAGCCTCTGGAGATCATCCAGTCCAACCCTCTTGCTAAAGTAGGGACAGCTACAGCACCTTGCCCAGGATCACAACACCCAGGAGGGTTTGGAGTCTCTCCAGAGAAGGAGACTCGCAAGACCTGTGTGGGCAGCCTGCTCCAGGGCTCCAGCACCCCTGTGTCCTTGTGCTTAAGTACCCTGTTCCCTTTGGAGGCTTCAAGCTGCAGATGCAGAGATGTGCTGTGAATGCTCTACAGATAGAAACTGACCTCAAAGAGTGGCACAGCAATTCTCAACTCCTTCAGCATGCAGAAACTGAAAGCCAATGGCAATGACTTTGTAGTTCCTCCTCACCTCTATCCCAGCATGTCCCCAGGTGGGAGCCTGGTACAGAACCCCAGCATGGCAGAGACATCTGGAGATCACCTGTGCCAGCCTCTCTGCTAAACCAGACTCATACACAGCAGCTTGCCCAGGGTCACAATGGCCAGGGGGAGTTGGAAGTTCTGCACAGAAGGAGACTCTACAGCCTCTCTGGGCAACCAGAGGCTCCAGCACCCTTGCACCCAACAAGTTTCTCCTCACTTTCAAGTGGAACCTCCTGGGTTCCAGTTTGTGCCTACTGTCCCTTGTCACTGGCACCACTGAAAAGATCCTGTCCCCATCCTCTTGCCCCCAGCTCTTGCTAGGTGTTCATAGAATCACAGAATCAAGCAGATTGGAAGAGAGCTCCAAGCTCATCCAGCCCAACCTAGCACCCAGCCCTGCCCAAGCAACCAGACCATGGCACTAAGTGCCCCAGCCAGGCTTGGCTTCAACACCTCCAGGCACAGCCACTCCAGCACCTCCCTGGGCAGCCCATTCCAATGCCAATCACTCTCTCTGCCAACAACTTCCTCCTAACATCCAGCCTATATCCCCTTTGAGTCTGCTCTTCCCCAGGCTAAGCCTGGGTCTCTCTGCCTGCAGCCTGGTTCTGCTGCAGTTAGCAGGCAGGGTGTCCCTTGGGACTTCCCTGAGGTGAGTTGGTGGTGCAAGCAACCACCCACAGCCCTGCCTCCCTTCTTGCCAGCTTCTGCCCTGGACAAAGAGACACTCCCTCACTGACAGCAGAGATAAAGAAAATTATCATCAGGAAATGAAATTCCTCAAGCTTCAAATGCATGTGCAGAAGAGTCATTAATCAGCTGTGAGGAGGAAGGCTGGATGCTCTGCTGAACTGGAGGCACAGGTGTAATCTGAAGGTGCAGTGCAACATCCCAGATAGTGTTAATTAGAAGAGCAGCCATCCTTTGAACTCTGAGCTCCTTCCTCATTTAACTTCATGAAACCCACTTGGCATGTGGCTCACTGATCGGGTGCTTGCTGTTCCTGATGATTTCACCAGGCCCTCAAGATTCCCAGGGATGCTCTCCAGAACACATGCCTGGGAAGCTGCAGGGGAGTGCTGAGAAGGTATGGACAGAGCCACAGAGACTATCCAGCCCTCACAAGGGTGAAATCAAACACAGGGCCAAAGGCCACTAAAACAATCTCATCCTTTTCAGAAGCTGAAAGCCACAGAATCACAGAACTTGCAGAGGGAGCTGGCCAGGCTGGATGGGTGGGCAGAGGCCAAGGGGATGAGATTGAACAAGGCCAAGTGCAGGGTTCTGCACTTGGGCCACAACAACCCCAAGCAGCACTACAGGCTGGGGACAGAGTGGCTGAGAGCAGCCAGGCAGAGAGGGAGCTGGGGGTGCTGGTTGGCAGCAGCTGAAGATGAGGCAGCAGAGTGCCCAGGTGGGCAGCAGAGCCAATGCAGATACCTCTGCTATCAGCTGAGCAGCACAGACTGCCACCACTGTGCCCTAAAGAAGAACTTGAGGTCTGATCTCATGCTTTTTTCACACCCCCACCTTACATGGCCACCAGGCAGAGTCAGTTCTTTTGTCTTTGCTGTGCTGCTACTGCTGTAATTAATCTTTCCCCAACCATCCTATTGGCAATTTCCCTAATGCACTCATCCTCCCTCTGCCTGCCTCTCTTCCACTTCTTCTCTGCTGTGCATTTTCCCCCCTCCCCAGCCTTTTGGGAACACATCATCTCTTCAGTTAGCCTGTGAGCCAGATTGTCTTTCAACTCTCTCTCTTTTTTTTTCCCCTTCCCAGGCACAAAAGTCTTTCACTTGGAAGGATCTGAGCCCTGACTATGAGCTTGGCTATTGAAACAGGGGGGGAAATTCAACCTGGGCTTTATATTAACAGAATTACAAATACATCCATTTGGCAGTGTAAAATCTTGTTGAAAGACTCAAAGTTCTGACCAGAGGGGGTACCTGATACTGGTTTTAATAATTAGTCTTGGTACATGACATTATTTTTAACAATTAGCCTTTTTTTCCCCTCCTTTTCTTCCTAGCTCCCATTACTGTCTGCAAGTAACTTCTTTTGAGTCATGTCTGAATCATTTGCAATTAAAACTCATCCCTTAGTATGTTTTGAGCTCTCAAACTGAAGCTTGTATCAAAGCAAAATGCTCACAGAATCATAGAGTCATAGAATGGGTTAGGATGGAAGGGACCTCAAGGATCAACCAGTTCCAAACCCTTGCCATAGGCAGGGACACCTCCCACTAGAACAGGTTGCTCAAAGGCTCATCCAACCTGGCCTTGAACACCTCCAGGGAGGTTGTGGAGCACAGAATGTGATCACAGATTCCATCCTTTGCTCCTTGTGCTGTTAGGGTGTGCAGGTGAGAAGATGCTGTCCCTTTCTTCTCAACGATCTTAAAGGTCTTTTCCAACCAAAATGATTCTCTGATTCCTTTATTCTTTCACCTGGAGTGAGTCAGTGAAGTCCTGGGAGGGAAGCAGGCAGGGCCAAACAGTCTCCTTCTCTTCCTGCCCATTGAACACTCCCACTAACATTGGTGCTCCTTGCATGGCATTGTCCTTGTGCTCCTGCTCCACAGTTAGTGGTTGGTGCATGAGGGCTCTGCAACCCTCACAGCTGCAGCCTACACCATGTCCCACGCTAGATTTGCATCCCCAGCCTTGCACCAGCTTGGGGCTCTCCCATCTCTGGGATAGGACAAGGAGCAATGGATGGAAGCTGCAGCACAGGAGGTTCCACCCCAACACAAGGGGGAACTTCTTGCCTGTAAGGGTCCCAGAGCACTGGCACAGGCTGCCCAGAGAGGCTGTGGAGTCTCCTTCTGTGGAGCCTTTCCAGGCCTGTCTGGATGTGTTCCTGTGTGCCCTGAGCTGGATTGTGTGGTCCTGCTCTGGCAGGGGGGGTTGGACTCGATCTCCTTGGGCCCATTCCAACCCCTAACATCCTGTGAGCCTCTGATCCTGTGATCTCAGACCATCTTAGGGCTGCTGAAGGAAGACTGATGGTTACAACTCAAGTGAGATTGAGTGCCCAGACTGGAATAAACCCTGTGGCAAAGGGTCAGTGGTGCTTTCCCATGGCACTTAGTGCCATGGTCTAGTTGACTGCATAGGGCTGGGTGCTAGGCTGGACTGGATGAGCTTGGAGGTCTCTTCCAACCTGGTTGATTCTATGATTCCTGCCAGTGAGTGCCAGGTTGGAAGGGACCCCAAGGATCACCTGGGCCAACCTTTCTAGGTGGTGGTGGAGTTGCAATGAGCTGGCCCAGCACCCTGGCAAGCTGAGTCTTGAAACTGACCAATGTAAGAGATTCCACTGCTTCCCTTGGGAGGTGATTCCAGTGTCTGACTGTCCCCATGGGGAAGAATATTCTTCTGGAGTCCAATGGGAATCTCCTCAGCAGTAACTTGTTCCCATTGCTCCTTGTCCTCTCCATGGGACTCTTTGTGAAAGGAAAGCTCCATCTTCTTGGTAGCCACCCTTTCTCTGCTGGTCTCACTGGGTTGCTGCTGGTCTCCCTGACTTCAAACTATTCCATGCCAAGTGCCAAATGGACTTTTTCCTGAGCATTTTAAGGAGAAGCAGAGACCTCCTTCATTCACCAGTCCCATCCCTAACCTCTTCCTAACAGGTGTTCAGCACATCCCAACAGGATACATTTATCCTGAAGCTTCCTTGCTGCTCTAAACAAAACCTCCTCTTCCCTCTGCCTTCCCTTTCTCCTTCCTTTGATCCATCCCTTTCCAAGCTGTGTTTGTGCTATTAATTATGGCGAGTTCAGCGCTGTCAGCACATTCAACACGGCGCAGAACAAAGGGCAGCAAACAGCCCCACCCAAAATGAGTTTACAGGCTGCTGAAGGCAAACAAAACCCTCCACTTGGCTGGGTGCACAGGGTGGCAGGCTGAATGGTAACTTCTGGGCTGGGAGAGGGGGGAGCTGTCCTTTAAAAAGCACGTTTTCAAGTGGCCTGCAGTCTGCTTATTGACAAAAGACAAGAGTTTAAGGGGAAAGTTCCTGAAAGTGAAAATGGAAGCCTGATGGAGAGAGGTTTTCTAGGAGGGGAGCAAAGGGATGCCAGACAGATGGAGATAGGGAGATGGGTGGGTGGAACATGGAAGTGAGGAGAGATATGAGGCTTAAATAGCTAATCAGTGAGAGGGCAAAGGCACCCAGACACCCTGTGAAGACGCTCTCATAAAGAGCCAGGGACAGATGGAGCCAGAGCTGGGCAGAGCCTTTGAAGGGGCAGATAAGCAGGTTGAATTTAATGGGGGAATGTGAGAGGTGGTAATTGAGGAGCTCAGGACACCGAGGATCATTAAGAATTTGCAAGGAGAGTTGAGCACTGGGTGAGGAGCTCAGCACAGCTCCACTTCGGAAGGTTTTAAGAACAAGTTAGACAAACATCTGTCGGGAATGCTGTAGATGGAGCTGATCCTGCCCTGGGGCAAGAGATAGGCTCCATGACCTTTTGAGCTCCCTTCCAGTTTTCTACGTGGGTGTGGTAGGCCAGGAAGACAATTTGCCAGATGGTGAACACATTTTTGCCCAGCCTAAGGAGCTACTGATTTGAAGGACGAAAGGGTCCCAGGCTGCACGACTCCGCGAAGGTACCGCGCGAGAGCTGGGAAGGAGGAGGAAGAATTGGGTTTCCTGCACCGCCTTTTCTGCTGAGCATCAGCCAAGTACATCGAGGGGAGGGGGGCAAGAGAAAGAGGAGATGAAAAATGGGTCAAAGACTGCAAGTGTAAATCCACAGTTGTGCTTGATATGATGAAATTGTCCCTATGAAAAACACTGTGTCGGCAAACGCCACTCTGCATTCACTCCCAAGGCCACAAGGATGTCTTTCCCCTGCTAGCTGTAATAGAGAGCTCCATCCCTCTGCTCCCTAAGCAGACAATGGCAAGGAGGTCAGAAGAAGCAAGGAGAAGCACTTTACTCCAACTAGTCTGCAGGTGAAGTAGGAAGGAAAGAAGAGCCAGCAGCTGAACAAAGGAATCGAATGCTGGGACACACAGAGGAGACACTGAGATGGCAGAGAGGTGTTTAAAGGAGGAGGTGGGAACAAAGAGAGAGGCTTTTGTCATGGGAAGACCTTTTTTACTGACAGGACCAGCTCTGAGCTGAGTGAGACTTTGGGTTTAATTAGAAGACAATTCAGTGTTGCAGAGAATATCTGTTCTGTGTTCTTAAATGGCTCTGAACAGAGCCCAAAGCCTGCACCCAGAAGCAGGAGGGATGAAGGGAGGGAGGGAGCGATGGGCAGGTGGATGGATAGATGAGTGGATGGATGGATGGATGGATGGACAGATGGATGGATGGGTAGGTAGATGGGTTGATGGGTGGATGGATGGATGGATGGATGGATGGATGAATGAATGGATGGACAGATGGACAGATGAATGGATAGATGGATGGACTGATGGATGGGTAGATGGACAGATGGATGGATGAGTGGATGGGTAGATGGATGGATGGATGGATGGATGGATGAGTGGATGGACAGATGGATGGATGGATGGACAGATGAATGGATGGACGGATGGATGGATGGANGGATGGGTGGATGGAGACTTTATGGCTTTGTTGACCTCACCTAGAGTCATGCAGGTCTTGTCTTATGCCGAAGAGATGAGTCAAGTTTTGGTCTTCTAAGCAAGCTCTGTGTGTGCATATGCAGAGATTTCTGTGTTTTTCTGACTGCCTCTGTCATGTGCCCCTGGAGAACCGAAATGTAAACCAGGTGAAGACTGATAGTCCTTCAGTGGGGCACAGGGAGACATAGCAACTGCTGAGAAGAACTGGGCAGAGAAGGGAGCGGTGCCAGAGCTAGACTCTTAGGCTGAGGAATTCCTGCTGGCCTCAGGCATGAGGTTTGCTCCTGTAATGCAAACCTCAGAGTGTGTTCAAGACACCCTTGAAGAGGACTGACTTCTGCTGAGACAGGTGCATTTGTCTGCAGGACCACCTTGGCAGGTCTTAGAGCCAGGAACAGAGCTTAGCCTGCTCTCAGTCCCAGTAAGGTAAGAACTTACCAGCTCCAGAGTCTGGACCACCATCTGGTGAGAGTTGAGTCATGCCAATTTGCCAAGCAGCTTAGAGAACTCACACAGGTAATGGACAAGGAAGGAAAGATAAAACCAGAACCCAGCTGACACAAAGCTGAGTTTGAGTTGATGAGGACAACATAGCAATGTCAGAGCTGGGGAAGAAGACAGAACAGAGCAGGCAGGCAATGGGTCAAGGACAAGGAGACGACCACAGGAGCTATCAGCATGGGCAAGGGAATGGGCTGCCAGGAGATTACCAGGTGATAAATACAAGAACAGGATAAAGTCAGAGCCAAAATAACAAAGACTGACTGAAGGACTGGTCATGAAGGGAAGGATGAGAAGGGAGGAAGCACGGTCAGAGATGTCTCAGGAGAGAATAATCAATGAGCAATTGATTCTTTGAGTTATCATTGGTAATTCAGTAGTCACAGGCAGCCTGAAGAAGATGAAAATGGCAAGAATCCTTGGCAGCAGCCAGGGAAGGTCACACTGGCCTTGACAAACACCTTGTTACTGGATGGAGGTGCCTTATTTCAGCCCCATAGCAAAGTCATGGATGGCACATTCAATGGAAGCCAAGTGGTGGCCATGGGAGGCACTTTCACAGAGCCTGAAGTCAGACAGAAGTTGATGAGAAAGGAAAAGTCTGGATAAGCTTTTAAAGGACTGAGGAGATGAGGGAGGGGTCCAGATAACAGAGGATAAATAAATGTAAATGGTGGGAAAGTAATTTATCTGTCACCTGGGGGAAAGGGAAGAGCCCAACAACTTCAGGTCTTGGTTCATGCCTCTGTGTCCAAGTATTTCTAACCCCCTCTCTTTAAACAGTGACAACCTGTGATGAAGAGGAGAACTCAGGGCTACCTCTGCTGGCACAACCAGCCACTTACAGATCCCTGCTGCTAGAGCACAAGTACCATGCAGGTGCCCAGCTTCCACATCCCATCTGCAGACCTTCCATTTAGGTGTTCAAGAAAAGCCTGGATGAGGCATTTAGTGCTGTGGTCTGGTTGACTGGATAGGGCTGGGTGATAGGTTGGACTGGATGAGCTTGGAGGTCTCTTCCTCCCTGGAGGCATTTAAAGCCAGGCTGGATGAGGCCTTGAGCAGCCTGCTCTAGTGGGAGGTGTCCCTGCCTATGGCGGGGGGTTGGAGCTGGATGATCCTTGAGGTCCCTTCCAACCTAAACCATTCTATGATTCTATGATTCCAACCTGGTTGATTCTATTCTATCCAAAGCCCATCCAGAGTGACTTTAAAACTACATGGGAATGATGTCCCCATGATCTGTTGTTAGGAAGGATCACAGCTTTTGGGCAGTGACTCACCACCCTCACCTGGATCTTACTGCACCTTGTCACCACCACTGAAAGAGTTCACAAAACAAGCAGATGTGGCATTTTGTGGCAAGGCAGAGTGCTCATGGAGGTGTTGGGTTGGATTTGATGACCTTAGAGGTGTTTTTTTTCAACCTGAACGATTCTATGATTATAGTTTCACTGCTTCCATTTTGCCCAGCAGTAGGCACAAGCTCACTGGAAACCAGCAGGAGCTTCCTTACGGAGCTAAAACTGAGGGCACTCACAGTATCACAGTATCAGTATCACCAAGGTTGGAAGAGCCCTCACAGATCATCAAGTCCAACCCTTCACCACAGAGCTCAAGGCTAGACCATGGCACCAAGTGCCACATCCAACCTTGCCTTGAACAGCCCCAGGGACGGCGACTCCACCACCTCCCCGGGCACTCACTCCAGCACGCACCAGCAGCAACTTTGCTCTCCTCTGTGCTTGTGAGTGTGTGTACATAGGTGTGTGAATCATAACTGCTCTGTTATTAATTCATTAGATACTCACTGCAATTACCCTGCTGGTGATGAATTCGTTTGGTATTAATTTAGATGTCACAGGTACAGTACTTTTTTTGGTAAGGGCTGCTGTATGATTCAGCCTCAATTAATCCACCTCTGAAGCAAAATGCTAACGATCAATTCACATTACTGGGCTGCTTGGGCTGTGGGCAGGAGCAGGTTGATGCTGATGATTATTATTTATGGACAGCAGGAGGAAGGCATTGCAATATTTGCCATCAGCTGTGTGTTCCATGCAGTAGGCTATTCCAGTCCTCACTCTAGCTATATATCTGCCCTGGCCTTGCTTAACTGATTTGTCTAATCGATTTGTGAATGTCCTTATCTTTAAAGATGTCACCTTGTATTTACAATCATTGGCAGGTCATTATCCACAAAGATCTCTCAACTCTTTTCTTCTTTCTTTCCCTCTCCAGCAGTGCATCCCATTACTTATCCACTGCAGACCAGCAGCTCTTTTCCCTCCTTTTTTTCTTTTGGAGGTGGAGGAATTTGTGAGGAACCATTAATACCAAATCCCTGAGACATCTGTATTCCAGAATAGGACTTATGTAAATGAAGAAGTGGCACTCGAATTAGAGAAGGTTGTTGGTTTTTTTTTCCACTGAAGGAGGAAATGTTATTTTAACCCCATCTTGAAGCAGCTGAAGTCCAGTTCAGCTTTCTTGGTGCTGTGGTAGGAGCACCAAGCACAGACACTGATTACAGGAAGAGACACAGAAGCATCCAATAAGAAGTTGCACCCTCAGCAAGTTTGCTGATGACACCAAGCTCTGCAGTGCAGCAGACAGGATGGAGGGAAGAGATCCAGACAGGATGAAGGGCAGGGATCCATCCAGAAGGACCTGGACAGACTGGAGAAGTGGGCACAAGCCAACCTCATGAGGTTCAACAAGACCAAGTGCAAGGTCCTGCAGCTGGGTCGAGGCAATGCTAAGCACAAATCCAGGCTGGGCAGTGCCTGGCTGGAGAGCAGCCCTGAGGAGAGGGACTTGGGGGTGCTGGTGGATGGAAAGCTCAACATTAACTGTCAGTGTGCTCTGGCAGCCCAGAAAGCCAAGCAGAGCCTGGGCTGCATCAGGAGAAGTGTGGCCAGCAGGATGAGGGAGGTGATCCTGCCCCTCTACTCCACTCTGCTGAGACCCCACCTGGAGTACTGCATCCAGTTCTGGAGTCCCTTTGACAAAAGGGATGTGGAGATGCTAAAGTGTGAAAAGAAAAGGGCCAGGAGGATGCTCAGAGGGCTGCAGCAGCTCTGCTGTGAGCACAGACTGAAAGAGTTGGGGCTGTGCAGGCTGGAGAAGAGGAGGCTCCCNAATATTTCTGCTTAAATGTGCCTCCACCATCAGGCAGCACTAAAGCTATCAGAGTGGAAGCACTTTTAGAACAGGTAAAAACTGTGAACTCTATTTAAGAACCATGAACTCTATTTAAATCAAAGGTAAATAACTAACCCCAAAGCAAAGCTGCAATACACAAGAAACCTATGGCAGGAAGCAAGGAGGGATGGGGTTTTGGTGAGGTATAGACTTCCCCATCATTCTGACACTGGCACAGGTTGCCCAGGGAGGTTGTGGATGCTTCCTACCTGGAGCCATGATTCTATGACAGTGATTTTGGACAGATGATTATTCCTTGTAGCCCTCTTGGTGCTTTCAATTTCCACATGCTGGGAAGAGGCCACTTTTTGCCTGCTGAGATCTTTCCTCCTAAGTTTTGTTTTCATTTCCCAACCCCACCCTGATCATAGAATCATAGAATCATAGAATGGTTTTGGTTGGAAGGGACCTCAAGGATCATCCAGCTCCAACTCCCTGCCACAGGCAGGGACACCTCCCACTAGAGCAGGTTGCTCAAGGCCTCATCCAGCCTGGCCTTAAACACCTCCAGGGAGGAAGCATCCACAACCTCCCTGGGCAACCCGTAAAACACAATGGAGAGTGGTTTAGCAGCCCCCTGATGCAGGGCTGCATTTTGTGGCGAGGCAGTGAACAGCTTGTTGTAAAAATAGAGGATTAATATTAATGCACATTCTTAGCAGCCTTTATCAGGAATACAGGATGAGCCTCCTTGAGAGGGGGCTCTTTTTTTGTCCTTTTCTTGGGCTCTGACAGTATGATGTATATGATCTATCATGCTCATTTCCTTCACGCATTCTTAGCCCTACTGGAGCAGCCCTAGAGTGATGGTAATCTTATGAAAACTCAAAATGATTTGTTTATTACTGAAGGTTTATTTAAGGCTGTCACCATGACCTATATCCATTAGTAACCTCAAGAATTCTTAAAGGGACACTGGTCCCATTACCTGCTATATCCAGCCCATACTCCATGGCAGCAGAAAGCTAAAGGCTGCTGCTTCTAAGAGCTTTTGATAAATTATATTGCTATCCTTCCCTCCTCACCAGCCTGCCTTGTTCTATAGATCTCTTGCCTGGCAAAAATCTTTCATCCCTCCCGTATCACTCGAGCAGCACACAGAGGGAAGGGAAATGAGGGAGCTCCATCCAGGTATTCCAGCCTGTTGACTTTCAGCAGTTCGACTCCACTGCCAAACTGGCTTGAAGCAAAAAGAACAGGAGCCCAGAGTCACTCAGAGGGCACAGGGACCTGCCTTAGCACCCCAGCCCACTGGCCTCCACGTTTCCACCCCAGTCTGCTCTAGCTGATCCTGCTCTGGCAGGGGAGCTGGACCAGATCATAGAATCATAGAATCAACCAGGCTGGAAGAGACCTCCAAGCTTGTCCAGCCCAACCTAGCACCCAGCCCTATCCACTCAACCAGACCATGGCACTAAGTGCCTCATCCAGGCTTTTCTTGAACACCCCCAGGGATGGTGACTCCACCACCTCCCTGGGCAGCCCATTCCAATGCCAATCACTCTCTCTGCCAACAACTTCCTCCTAACATCCAGCCTAGACCTCCCCTGGCACAACTTGAGACTGTGTCCCCTTGTTCTGTTCCTGGCTGCCTGGAAGAAAAGACCAACCCCCACATGGCTGCAGCCCCCCTTCAGGTAGTTGTAGACAGCAATGAGGTCTGCCCTGAGCCTCCTCTTCTCCAGGCTACAATGAGCTTTCAAGGCCCCTTCCAGCCCCTGATGTTCTGTGACTCTATGATTTACTTACAGACAAGTCACCTAAGGCATCTCCACCCTCCAAGTGGGCTGCCCAGCCACAGTAAATCCCCTTGCCCACCTCACTAAGAAGTTAAGTCCCACCACAGTCCTCCGTAGCTCTTCTCTTGCTTTCAGCCCCCAGGTAATGTGCAACCCTTCAGCCTCTACCTTCTGAGCCCAACCACCCAGCCCAGCTGAGTGCTACAACCACTTTGTGGTTTGTGTTCCCAGCAGTGCTGCACACACAGCTGGGCAGTGACTCAGCCTGGAAAGGGGAAACAATGGAAAGCTGGGAAGTGCTGTCACCCCAGGAACCCCACGCTCTGCTCTTTATTACACCCTTCTGAGCCTGAGTTTAGTGCTCATAAGGCTGATGAGAACTTTCTTGCCATGCCCTTGTGGTAAGAAGTTATGCAAAAGATGGGCACCACCAAAGCTCACCACAGTGGTGGGCACACCCAGCTTGCCAGGGCTCTCCTGAGTGGAATTCACAGCCCTGTCTGCCTTACAGCCAGACCAGGCTGGAGCTTCACACTGTAGAGAGGTGATCACCTCCACAGAGCGAAGACTTCAGAGCACAAGGGGAAATGAGAGCCCTTCCAGGTGAAGGTGAGGCAACATTTGCAAGCTTTCCCCCTAGCTTTACCCCTGCACCTCCCTGCTCAGCAAGCTGCTGTCTGTGCTTCCCATTCCCAGCCATCTGATTCCTCTGCACTGGATAAGGGAAGTCTCTCAGCTAATTTGGGTTATGAGTTCCCCAAGAGGGTAGGAGATCAAAGACTGAAGGTTTACAGCCTGAGTTCACCTGGTGAGGGCAGTTCCCAACGACAGGGCTTACCTCCAGGACCCAGACTATCTCAATTAGCACTCAGGCTTTTCCTGTCTGGCCCAATCAACATATTCCCTCAGTATCTCCTCTTCTGCCACGATGTCTTTTCCAACTGGGATCCCCCAGTTTATTTTACCTTATCCATGGACCTGGCTATGTTGAGCTCTCTGCAGAAACTCTGCTGAGGAGTGAAAGAAGTGATATTAAATTATAGAGTCATAGAATAGTTTAGGTTGGAAGGGACCTCAAAGCTCAGCCTGTTCCAAACCCTTGCCATAGGCAGGGACACTTCCCACTAGAACAGGTTGCCTCATCCAACCTGGCCTTGAACACCTCCAGGGAGGTTGTGGAGCACAGAATCACCCAATGTGATCTTTGATCTTCAATCACATTGGGTGATTCTATGCTCCACAACCTCCCTGGGCAACCTGTGCCAGTGTCTCACCACCCTCACTGCAAAGAACTTCTTCCTAGCATCCAGTTTCAAGCTCCCCTCTGCCAGTTCAAACCCATTACTCATCCTGTCATTCCCAGACCTTGTCAATAGTCCCTCCTCAGCCTTCCTGGAGCCCCCTTCAGATCCTGGAAGGCCACTCCAAGGTCTCCTCCAAGCCTTGTCTTCTCCAGGCTGCAAAGCCCCAACTCTCCTAGCCTGAACATCTTACCAGTGTCCTATCACTTGTATCTAGGGAGAAGAGGCCAACTCTACCTGGCTGCAACCTCCTTTCAGGGAGCTGTACAAAGCAATGAGGTCTCCCCTCAGCCTCCTTTCCTCCAGGCCAAACATCCCCCAGTTTCCTCACCCAGAGCTGCTCTCCAGACCCTTCACCAGCTTTGTTACCCTTCTCTGGACCCACTCCAGCAGCAACTCAACATCCTTCTTAGAATCATAGAATCAAACAGGTTGGAAGAGACCTCCAAGCTCATCCAGTCCAACCTAGCACCCAACCCTATCCAATCAACTAGACCATGGCATTAGATGCCTCATCCAGCCTTTTCTTGACCACCTCCTAGCAGTAAGAAGCCCACAGCTGACCCCAGTGCTCAGCCTCACCACTCTCTTGTGACCAGTTTGGGCTCCCATGTGCTACTCAGACCCCTCCAACCCCTGCTCAGCCCCCACAGAACGCTGGAAGCAGCTACGGGACCAGCAGCTGTGGGGATGCTGTGGAGCAGGATGCACGGGGAAAGGTTTCATTCTCTAGGTGCCTGTGCCCTAAAGCCAGCAGAGAGAGGCAGAGGCAGCAGCAGCAGCAGCAGCAGCAGCAGCAGCAGCAGCAGCAGCAGCAGCAGCGGTAGCGGCGGCGGCAGCAGCGCGGCGGTGCCCGGGGCTGGCAGCCGGTAGATGGAGCACAAGGCTAGAAACTGGGCTGGGGGAAAGCGCTGCCTGGGCTGCCAAACCACCCAGGGCTTTGGTTCAGAGGAGGCATAAATCCTCCCCCTCCCCAGATGAGTAACAACAGGAAAACGCAGCGGCTGGGAGCCGCCTGCCAGGTGAAAACTCTGCCTGCCCCAGCAGCCGTGCTGGGACCACCTGTGCTTAGCTCTCGGTTCAGATGTGGAGGAAGCTTGTGGAGATTTTGGGCACCTTCTGCATGGTTCTGTCTCGGTGTTGCTCACCTTCCTGGTCCCAGCAAAGGTGTTTCCAGCACTGCCTTGCACCTTAGCACTAGAGGAGCATAAAGAAACTGCTGCTGGCTGTTGTCAGGTGTTGCCTGTGCTGCAGACGCAGCAGCTTGCGAAGTCTGAGGAGCAGAAGAGTTAAGCTTGAAAATAGAATTTACAATAAACGATTTTTTTAAAGTGGTTTTCAGGAGCCCTTTAAAGAAAAAAAAAATCATTTAACAAATACAAAAGTTTTTAGATCACTGCCCCAGTGCCCTGAATTTCAAGGTCCTCTAATTCCTGCAGAAGCTTCCTCATCATTGTCACAGCCTGAGCCCAACATTGATTTTTGTATTATTATCCAGACCAGCCAGGACATAATCATAGAATCACAGAATCCAGCAAGTTGGAAGAGAGCTCCAAGCTCAGCCAGCCCAACCTAGCACCCAGCCCTGCCCAACCAACCAGACCATGGCACTAAGTGCCCCAGCCAGGCTTGGCTTCAACACCTCCAGGCACAGCCACTCCACCACCTCCCTGGGCAGCCCATTCCAATGCCAATCACTCTCTCTGACAACAACTTCCTCCTAACATCCAGCCTAGACCTGCCCTGGCACAGCTTGAGGCTGTGTCCCCTTGTTCTGTTGCTGGGTGCCTGGCAGCAGAGCCCAACCCCACCTGGCTACAGCCTCCCTGCAGGGAGCTGCAGACAGCAATGAGCTCTGCCCTGAGCCTCCTCTTCTGCAGGCTGCACACCCCCAGCTCCCTCAGCCTCTCCTCACAGGGTTTGTGTTCCAGGCCTTTCACCAGCTTTGTGTGAACCTCTCCCATATTATAAACCACCCCCACCCCCCCCAACTGGCTTTTCTTTGCAATGTGCCCCAAACTCTGTCTGAGCAAAGGCAAATTCAAGCCCCTTAGTTGAGTCAAATTTATTATCCTTAAGGGCTAGGCTGGGGAGGAGGAGGGGAGGGACACACACATCCCCCCCCCCAAATCACAATTGTAAGTGCTCCCTCCGCTCACACACGCATGCACGCACACACACACTGGATCTGCTGTCTGTGCACCACTCCCCTATTGTTTTCACTGTAACTGATTTTGGCACCAGCTCTTTAGCACTTTGGAAGGGCCTTCATTAGCACTGGGACACTGTCCAAAAGGAATCCAGAAAAATCAACACATGGCTGCTCTTGTTCTCATGATAAATGACAGCTTTGGCTGAAAAACAACAACAGTAAGGAAGCAAAACAAAACCCAAAAAGCAACAAGGGTAGCCATAATGTGAATAGGAGAAGTCAGACATGACTAACTCAGCCTGCATGGGGGGAACTGAGCTCGGCTGGGAGGGGGGCAGGGGGATTCCTCCCTGGGTACTGGATGAAAAAACAACTAGAGGTGGCCTCTATGGGTTCGCTCTTGGAGGGGAGCAGGGAAGGAGCAGCACCAGGCTGCCCTGCTTTGGTGCCACGAAGGAGAGGGCAGCAGCTCAGTGGGCTATGGAAAATAAAATGTCTGCCATCCCCAGGAGGAGGAGGAGGAGGAGGAGGAGGAGGAGGAGGAGGAGGAAGAAGGGACCTACATCCCCTACCAACGCAGGGAATGCACCAGGCTGCTGTATTAACCCATTTATTCCCCGATGTCTGTGTTTACACTCAACTCCTGAAGTGCTTACTCAGGCAAAACTCCCAGTTGACCTAGTCCTGAAGGCTTTAATCAGGAAGTATGCCCAGTGACTTCAATGGGAGCTTTGTCTCAATAACTATTCAGGATGTGGCCCATAGGGATCTTGAAACTAGAACTAATTGAATTTTTTGCACGCCATGCCTCTTCCCTTGAAAAGAGCCCCCCCCTTTTTAGCCAAAAAAACCCAACCCAATTCTTCACAACAGGCCTCACTCATTCCTGATTTCTTTTTCTTTAGGATTAGAGATTTCCTATCATATTTTTACCAGAAGGCTCATTTGTACAGTTCAAAGTTTTGGGATGTGTGTGGGGGGGGAACAACCAGAAAAAAAAAGAGAAGGAATAAACATGATGGAGGTTTTTACTCTTTTGCTAAGGGAACAAAAATTAGGAGCTTGAGAAAAAAATGGTGGTGAAAAGTGAGGGGGTTGTGGAAAGCAAAAGTCCTTGTTTAAAGCAAGGCAAACTTAGGGTTGCTCAGATTTTGTTGTTCCTGCTGTTACCAACTCGCTCCTTGCATTGTGATTTCTTCCCTTAAGCACCCACCCCCCCCCATGATATACAGCTAGTGAATGCTTGTGCTTGCATATGCAGTTACCTTCAATCACCACAGCCAATCTTTAAGCTCAGTTTTGGAGTTTAAAAATGGAAGCAAACATTAGCTCTGGACCTACAAACTTCTCCCATCCTCAGAGGTGAGGCGCACGGAATTCAGCAACCGTTTCAGAGCAGGCTCAGGTCTGGTGCGGAAGAGAGATGTGGAAGGCAGCACCATAAAGAAAGTGTCGAGGTAAACAGCCACAGATCTGTGAGGGAATGCACAAACCTACCACAGCTGTGACAAAACTCTTCCTGCAGCTGCTCAGAGAGCGAGGATGGTGCCTTTGTTTTTTGAGTCTGGCAATAGGTTGCTTTTTCCAGAGCTCAATTTCTGAGTCTGGAGTCCAACCCGAGAGAGTCTGAAAATACATTTTGTGTCTGTGATACTTAAGCACCTCTGGAGGTCCCTTCCAGCCCCTAACATCCTGTGATGACTCTCTGATTTATTGAAAGTCAAGGTCCAAATGTGCTGTGCATAAACCCAAGCCACCCTCCCAGAAACCCTCCATCAGCTTTTGCACATCACATGACTCATCCGAGCCTGGCACACCTCAGATGGCTGGGCAAGGGTGACCCATGAGAATACACATAAGACCCATCAGCTGCACCACAACTTGGCCATTACCAGACACAGCATCCCCACATCCATCACAAACATCTATCATCAGAAAGCAGGCTGATGGGAAGGGGTTTGGAAATCATAGAATCAGTCAGGGTTGGAAGGGACCACAAGGAGCAGCCAGTTCCAACCCCCCTGCCATGCCCAGGGACACCCTACCCTAGAGCAGGCTGCCCACAGCCTCATCCAGCCTGGCCTGAAACACCTCCAGCCATGGGGCCTCAACCACCTCCCTGGGCAACCCACTCCAGGGTCTCACCAGTCTCATGGTGAAGAACTTCCTCCTCACATCCAGTCTGAATCATCCTGCTCCAAATCCACATGAGGAATGTGCTCCTGGTAGATGTGTGTAGCTGTAGGCTCCATGTGCTTGAAAGCCAAACAACTGTTTTATTGGAACTCCCATCCACATCTCTACCCATGCAAAACTCAGAGAATGGTCCATGCTGGAAGGGACCTCCAAAGGTCATCTAGTCCTGTCCTGCCCCCCTACACTCATCAGGGGCATCTTCAACTAGACCAGGTTATAAAAATAGAGAGGGAAGCCCTGCAGCCTGATTTGGACTTTCACAGCATCACAGCACCATGCAGGCTGGCAAAGCCCCTCAGCATCACCAAGTCCGACCTAGAACCCTACTCTGCAAGAGTCGTCTTAAACCATAGCCCTAAGCACCACATCCAAATCACCCTTAAACACACCCAGGATGAGTGACTCCACCACCTGGGCAGCTCATTCCAGTCCCTGACCACTGTCTCTGTGAAAACCATTTCCCTCATGTCCAATTTCTGCTGCTAAGCCAAAGGCCTGGCGAGGTTTGCTGAGCGACCTCTCGGTTTGAGGCGAGGTTTTGAACGGGCTTGGCTCAGGCGTTTGCTGGAAAGCAAGACGAAAGAGCAGCTCTGGGTGTTTGCAGAGGAGTTAGATCCTTGCAGGGCTACCATTCCAACAGAAATTCAGGGGCACTGGGAGGTTAGAGCTGATCCTTTCCCAGGTCTCCCTCACTGCGACGCTAAATCCCTGGGAACGATCAGCTGAGCCGCGTCTAAATTCCCCTTCACACCCACCCAATTAAACTTTTATCAGATGGGCTGCTCCGGTGATATAAAACACAAGTGTGTCTCTTAATGCAATTTGAAGTCACAGGCAGCCTTCTGGGAGAAGGGCAGATGCCTGATGTACCTTAAGCTGATGTATTGGATGCTGTTTTTCCCCTGCTTTATGCCATTAGTACACTTATTCGCCGTCTCCCCTACCACATTGCCATCAGGGAGATCTAAGCTTGGCAGCAGGCTGGGATCCCTGCCTCTGAGCTGAAAGAGGTTGAGCTATTTGCAGAAATAATGCTTTCCAGACGTACTAAACAGCACTCATCTTTCCAGATGGAGGGGCATTAGTGTTGCTTCCAGCCATCTCTTCACCTTCTGGTGTACTTGCCACTCCTCCCGCATGCACCGCGAGCCTTATGCTTCAGATACCTCTCCTGCATGCTGAGAGCCCCTGCGAGCTGCCTGCACCTTGCAGCCCTGCCAGCCAGCTGGAGGAGGGCTAGAGCCCATCCCATTTTAGCAGGGGACTCCTATCAGATAGGAAATGGAGGGGGGAAGGGTGTGGGGGGTGCTCCAAAGGAGTTGGATGTTCACAGAGCCTTTCCCTCTCCCGCAGATTGAAGAAAGAGAGGATTTGGCAGGTTGGGTCCGCGCTGAAGATAAGTGCTGGTGGCAGCCAAGCTAAAGGGATGGAGAAAGTCAGAGAGGAAGAGGTAACAGCCCCATTGCTAAACCGAGGCTTTTAATGGTCCCACAAGACCTGCAGACTGTCTGGTCCAATGACTAAAGGCTAAGAGCCAAGCCTTGAACAGGCAGATCTTGGATTTGTGGCACACCAGGCTACATCAAGCCTGACGAGGTCATCTGGATCACATGAACGCTGCAAGTCAAACAGCTGAAGGAGAAGAAACAACAACAGAACAAACCTTTCTTTTTTCTTCCTTTTTTTTTTTCTTCTCCTCTCCCTTCTTTTTTTTTTTCCTTCTTTTTTCTTTTGTTCTTTTTTTTTTTTTATTATTGTTCTTTTTTTGTTCTGGTTGTTCTTCATGTGAAACCCCCAGTGGAAGAAATCCACCGACCAAGCATGTTGGTATTGGCAGAGGCACACACAGCCCCTCTGTTCTAAAGATGAGCTGACACGTGCAGATTCACAGATTAGCCATTTCTAAAGGTTAATTAAATATTGCCATTGTTTTCCAAGCTATTAATGTATGTTATTCTATTTGGAGGGTTTTTTTTTTTCCTCTGGTAAAGAACATCTGGGTTTTGGAGCTAGAAAATATGTAACCCTTCGTCCCTCCCTTCCAAAAAAGGGCTTGGAAAACACACAGAGAGGCTCTGCTTCTTCCAAAAAAATATGGCCTGGGCCATCTTCAGAGTCATGTTACAAAGTTGAGGGCAAAAGGAAAGACAAAAAAAATAAAAAGAGAGAGAGAGGGAAAAGTCTTTGAACAAATATTAGGGAAAATCATAGAATCATAGAATGCAGCAGGTTGGAAGAGAGCTCCAAGCTCAGCCAGCCCAACCTAGTACCCAGCCCTGGCCAATCAACCAGACCAATCAACCAAGCCCTGTCCAAATAATCAGACCATGGCACTAAGTGCCCCAGCCAGGCTTGGCTTCAACACCTCCAGGCACGGCCACTCCACCACCTCCCTGGGCAGCCCATTCCAATGTCAATCACTCTCTCTGACAACAACTTCCTCCTAACATCCAGCCTAGACCTGCCTTGGCACAGCTTGAGGCTGTGTCCCCTTCCTCTGTCCCTGGCTGCCTGGCAGCAGAGCCCAACCCCACCCGGCTACAGCCTCCCTTCAGGGAGCTGCAGACAGCAATGAGCTCTGCCCTGAGCCTCCTCTTCTGCAGGCTGCACACCCCCAGCTCCCTCAGCCTCTCCTCACAGGGCTGTGCTCCAGGCCCCTCCCCAGCCTTGCTGCCCTTCTCTCCACACCTTCCAGCACCTCAACATCTCTCTTGACTTGAGGAGCCCAGAACTGGACACAGCACTCCAGGTGTGTCCTGAGCAGTGCTGAGCACAGGGGCAGAAGAACCTTCTTTGTCCTGCTGGCCACATGTTCTTCCATAGATCAAAACATTGGGTATGCTTTCTCTTCAGCTCACAGCATCAAATGACATCAAATGACCTGCAGAAGAGGCTCCTGGTATTAGTCAGCCCTTGGTGGGTCACTGAAGTTACCCAAAGGATCACAGAATCACTGAAGGGTGGGGGGCCTCTGGGCATCAGCTAGTTCAACCCACCCCTTAAAGCAGGGGCACCCACAGCAGCATGCCCAGGGATGGTTGCTACTACCCTCAGATGAGCTCCTGCTCCATCCTTTGGTGCCAGGATATGTGACAGGCAGTTCTGTTTACAGCAGTGGACCTGTACAGCTTTTTTTGTCTCTGTCCTGTGCCCCTCCTCAGCAGGTTGGACTCTGCTTCTGAGCAGATTTGAGGTGAATGAAGGATGAGGAGGATTAAGAGAATGGAGGTGGAGACACCCTGGTTTGATAGAGGTTTCTTGCAGGGCTGTAAAGGACTACAGGAGATTTGAGGTAGTTCTAGCCCTGGTGATGAGGGTTGGCAGCAGGAGCGAAGGAAAGCTGGGCTTTGCTCACAGCTTTGCTCACAGCTTTGCTCTGCAGTTCCTAAGATACCCGAGACAAACCTAACACCAAATCTCCCTTATCACATCCCAGGACAGAGCTTGCACCAAATCTCCTTCATTACATCCCCAAGCCCAAGTGTTAGGCAGACTGAAAATCCAAGGTGAAAACATCTGTCCCCTCTTTCCACACGTGACAGCAAACTCTTCAGCTGCACACTCAAACCAGGGATCTAATCCAGCATCTCCTGTGCCTCCAATTACTCCTCTGCCAAGCAGTGATGGCCGTGGACAGGTAACTCTCAGGTGCATCAGGAAGCTGAAGATATTAATGTCTAAAAGTGCTTGGGAAACCTCAGCTGTGAGGAACACAGAAACAGAATCACAGAACTAACCAGGTTGGAAAAGGCCTCTGAGATCACTGAGTCCAACCTAACACCTTCTAATTAACTAACTCATGGCACTAAGTGCCTCGTCCAGCCTCTTTCTAAACACCTCCAGGGATGGGGACTCCACCTGGGCAGCCCATTCCAATGCCAATTGCTCTTGCTCTGAAGAACTTCTTCCTCCTAACACCCAGTCTGAACCTGCCCTGCCACAGCTTGAGGCTCTATCCCCTTCTTCTGTCCCTGGCTGCCTGGCAGCAGAGCCCAACCCCACCTGGCTACAGCCTCCCTGCAGGGAGCTGCAGACAGCAATGAGCTCTGCCCTGAGCCTCCTCTGCTGCAGGCTGCACACCCCCAGCTCCCTCAGCCTCTCCTCACAGGGCTGTGCTCCAGGCCCCTCCCCAGCCTTGCTGCCCTTCTCTGGGCACCTTCCAGCACCTACCTCAACATCTCTCTTAACTTGAGGAGCCCAGAACTGGACACAGGACTCAAGGTGTGGCCTGAGCAGTGCTGCTCTAAGAATGAGAACTGCCTTTGTGTATTAGACAGCTGCACTTTGAGCTTCAGATTCATGCTGCCTGTACTTATCCAAATCCCACACAAATCTGAGGATATTCATCCTCCCTGATGCTGCTTCTGGCCCCAAGCATGTTTGGTGTCCTGGCATCACCTAGTGCATCATTTTGGCAATGGACAAAGTTGATGTGCTGATGATGCAAGCCACAGATCCATGGTGGTCTAACTCATGGGCTTCTGATTCACCTTATCACCTCTGCAGCCAAGCTGCAGCAGTAACTGATCCCTTTGTTGGATCCCCAGCTGTGATGGGTCCCTTTCCCCACATACCTGTTCCCTCTAACTGGCATCAGGAGGCAGAAAAGCAAGGGCATAGCACTGATAATGATGAGTAAATCTGTCCTGGAGCAAAACCATCTAGATCATATGCCTACCATAACCAATGCTGCATGCACTCAGCCATTCCTACCTCACAGAATCACAGAATCGTTAAGGCTGTAAAAGGCCTCTAAGATCATCAAGCACAACCTTCTACCCAACCCCACCATGGCCACTGAACCATGTCTCAAAGTGCTACATCTGCTCATTTCTTGAGCACCTCCAGGGGTGGTGACTCCACCACCTCTTGGGCCAGCCTGTTCCAATGCTTTACTACTCTTTCAGCAAAGAAATTCTTCCCAACACCCAATCTCATTCTTCCCAACACCCATTCTAACTCTTCCCAACATCCATTCTAACTCTTCCCAACACCCATTCTAACTCTTCCCAACATCCATTCTAACTCTTCCCAACACCCATTCTAACTCTTCCCAACATCCATTCTAACTCTTCCCAACACCCATTCTAACTCTTCCCAACATCCAATCTCATTCTTCCCAATATCCATTCTAATTCTTCCCAACACCCATTCTAACTCTTCCCAACATCCAATCTAACTCTTCCCAACACCCAATCTCATTCTTCCCAACATCCATTCTAACTCTTCCCAACATCCAATCTCATTCTTCCCAACACCCAATCTAACTCTTCCCAACATCCAATCTCATCCTTCCTAACACCCATACCACCACCTGCAGTGGGTTTCCATAACCCACTCCCCAGTGCTATGATATTCAACCTCTCCTGATCCTGCTGAGACCACCACAGCCATAAGAAACGAGGATGACTCTGTTACTTATTTCTGTCATGTTCTGCTTGGAAAGTTTGCTGGTTCTGTTTGGAAGGTTTGGTGATTCTCTTTGGAAGGTTTGGTGATTCTGCTTGGAGGGTTTGGTGATTCTATTTGGAGGGTTTGGTGGTTCTGCTTGGAGGGTTTGGTGATTCTGTTTGGAGGGTTTGGTGATTCTGCTTGGAGGGTTTGGTGATTCTATTTGGAGGGTTTGGTGATTCTGTTTGGAGGGTTTGGTGATTCTGTTTGGAGGGTTTGATGCTACTGCTTGGAAGGTTTGGTGATTCTATTTGGAGGGTTTGGTGGTTCTGCTTGGAAGGTTTGGTGATTCTGCTTGGAAGGTTTGGTGATTCTGTTTGGAAAGTTTGGTGATTCTGTTTGGAGGGTTTGATGCTACTGCTTGGAAGGTTTGGTGGTTCTGCTTGGAAGGTTTGGTGATTCTATTTGGAGGGTTTGGTAGTTCTGCTTGGAAGGTTTGGTGCTTCTGCTTGGAGGGTTTGGTGCTAGTGCTTAGAAGGTTTGGTGGTTCTGCTTGGCAGGTTTGGTGACTCTATTTGGAGGTTTTGGTAGTTCTGCTTGGAAAGTTTGGTGGTTCTGCTTGGAGGTTTTGGTAGTTCTGCTTGGAAGGTTTGGTGATTCTGTTTGGAGGGTTTGGTAGTTCTGCTTGGAAAGTTTGGTGCTTCTGCTTGGAAGGTTTGGTGGTTCTGTTTGGAAGGTTTGGTGGTTCTGTTTGGAGGGTTTGTTGCTTCTGCTTGGAAGGTTTGGTGGTTCTGTTTGGAAGGTTTGGTGGTTCTGTTTGGAGGGTTTGGTGCTTCTGCTTGGAAGGTTTGGTGGCTCCTCCTAACAGGCATTTCAGTAGTCAACAAAAAGTTATCCACATTGCAGCGCTCGTCCTGACCTGTGAGCTGGCAAACAATAAACCTTAATTACACTTAAATGGCAGAAATCTGCAAAGGAGGAGGCAACATTAGTCAGCTGTGAACTGGTCCTGACTCCTGCCTCTGCTCTGGCTGGAGATGCAGCTGCAGGGCTACATAAATTAGGTTTTGATTTGTTTGTGCCAGTACAATCAGTTGTAGCTGCTCCTTGAGAGCATTTCCAGTATTAGTGGGGCTTACTGGCATTCATCCTATTAGCATCTCAGATGCAGGTGGCATCTGGAAAGTTCTCTTTTGAAAGACTTTTAGCATTGTGCTCCAGGTTAATAAGGAAGCCTCAATTCGAACTATCTCGGCACTTTTCCAGAGCGTGGCTCAGTCTCATGACATCTGCTCAGTGGATACTTGTTACCTTTGGGTTTATTGAAAGGAACCTTCTGAATAACCTTTTTGTTAGCAATCTGCTTTATGGGCCCTGCAAGGGAACAGTGCTGGAGTGCAAATGGAGTCTCTAGCAGAGAGGTTTCTCTGGGCTGGGACAAGCTCTTTGCTGTTCTGGCACTTACAGGTCAGAATGTTCCATAAGGGCACCCAGGCCTCCTCCTCAGCTCCTTCTGTGGGAAGCTCTGCCACCTTTCCTCAAATACTGTGGAGCTATGAGGATGATGAAGGGACTGGAGTGTGATGAGGGAAGGCTGAGAGCCCTGGGGCTGGTTGGTCTGATGAGGAGAAGACTGAGAGGATGTCCTATTAATGTCTACAAATACCTGAAGAGTGGGTGCCAAGAAGGGGCCAGACTCTGTCCAATGGTGTCCTGCTATAGGACAAGGGCTGATGGATACAAACTGGAGCACAGGAACACCTGAGCATGAGGAGAAATCTCTTTGGTGTGAAGGTGCTGGAGCCCTGGAGTAGGTTGCTTGGAGAGGCCAGAGCTTGAGTGCAGTGTCCAGTTCTGGGCTCCTCAAGTCAAGAGAGATGTTGAGGTGCTGGAAGGTGTCCAGAGAAGGGCAGCAAGGCTGGGGAGGGGCCTGGAGCACAGCCCTGTGAGGAGAGGCTGAGGGAGCTGGGGGTGTGCAGCCTGCAGAAGAGGAGGCTCAGGGCAGAGCTCATTGCTGTCTGCAGCTCCCTGCAGGGAGGCTGTAGCCAGGTGGGGCTGGGCTCTGCTGCCAGGCAACCAGCAACAGAAGAAGGGGACACAGCCTCAAGCTGTGGCAGGGCAGGTCTAGGCTGGATGTTAGGAGGAAGTTGTTGGCAGAGAGAGTGATTGGCATTGGAATGGGCTGCCCAGGGAGGTGGTGGAGTGGCTGTGCCTGGAGGTGTTGAAGCCAAGCCTGGCTGGGGCACTTAGTGCCATGGTCTGGTTGCTTGGCCAGGGCTGGGGGCTAGGTTGGGCTGGCTGAGCTTGGAGCTCTCTTCCAACCTGGTTGGTTCTAGGGTTCTATGATTCCTCCTCTGGAGAGACTCCAAACCCACCTGGGCATTGTGATCCTGGGCAAGCTGCTGTGGGTGCCTCTGCTTTAGCAGGGTGGCTGGGCTGGATGATCTCCAAAAGTCCCTTCCAACTCCCCCCCTCTCCCCATGCTGGTGTTCTGTGACTGCTATGCCTCTTCAGGAGAGCTGATCAATCACCCTGGGTGAGCAATGTCTCATTTGCAATAAATAAAAGGCATCACCAACTCCATCTCCAAATTTAACCCATTCCAATATTTAGCATTCAACAGGGAAAAAAACAAACAACAACAAAACAATCCCATGGAAATCCCATTGGTGAACAAAAGGATACTGTTTAGACTGAGCAAAGCAGGTCCCAGTGCCAGCAAGAAAAACAAACCCTCCATGAAATTCACCTTCATTAAGAGCTGACAGAGCAGAGCTGGTAAACCCAAGCAGCTATTCAGCCACTGCCATAAATTAAACCAGAGCAGAAACTGTTTTCACAAAAGGATCAGCTGGAGCTGGGGCTCCTGTTTGGTGACATCATTCTCAATGCACCAAGCCAAATTCTGCAGATTAAAGAGCAAGAAAGCTGCAAAGGGCAGGAACTGAAATGTTTTTGTTTCCCTGTGAAACCCCAGTGTAAGAAGTGGGTGTCCCCCTGAAGGCATAGTCAGGGCCAAAACCTCTGCCTGGGTTGACTCTGGTGTGGCTCCACAGAAAACAAAACAGCAGAAGAGCAAACAGAGGCTGAGCTGATTCACAGTCCCCAGTTGTTTTACAGCTCAGGGTAGATAGTTTCTACCCCAGCACAGATCTCTTTAAACAGCTGAGTGGAAAGAAAGAAACATCACTCTCAGAAGCTGTTGCAGGTCCTCCTGCACCAGGAGGATGCAGCCATGCATCCTGGTGCATAAGCATCAGGAAGATGCAGCCAGAGTTGGCAGCTGGGCTGGAAGCTCTAAATCTGTGAGATGGTTCCCAGTACACAAACTGCAACAATCAGACACAGGCTTGGAATCACAAAATGGTTTGGGTTGGAAGGGTCTTCTAAAGGTCATCCAGTCCAAACCCTCTGCAGTCAGCAGAGACATCTTCAACCAGATCAGATTGGTCAGAGCTCCAAACAACCTGACCTGGAATGGTTCCAGGGATGGGGCATCTCCCACCTCTCTGGGCAACCCAAGCCAGGGTCTCACCACCCTCAGTATAAACCTTTTCTTCATTCTATCATACAACCATAGAACCAGTCAGGGTTGGAAGGGACCACAAGGATCAGCCAGTTCCAACTCCCCTGCCATGCCCAGGGACACCCTACCCTAGAGCAGGCTGCACAGAGCCCCATCCAGCCTGGCCTTAAGCACCTCCAGGGATGGGGCCTCAACCACCTCCCTGGGCAACCCATTCCAAGCTCTCACCACTCTCATGCTCAACAACTTCCTCCTCACCTCCAGCCTCACTCTCCCCACCTCCAGCTTTGCTCCATTCCCCCCAGTCCTGTCACTCCCTGAGAGCCTAAAAAGTCCCTCCCCAGCTTTTTTGTAGCCCCCTTCAGATCCTGGAAGGCCACAAGAGGGTCACCTGGGAGCCTCCTCTTCTCCAGCCTGCACAGCCCCAACTCTTTCAGTCTGTGCTCACAGCAGAGCTGCTGCAGCCCTCTCAGCATCCTCGTGGGTCCCTCGCAATAGCTGCTGGGGAGGTGGACTTCAAAACCAGATGACCTAAAGTGACCAAAAAAAATATTAAATCCTCCAAGAGGTGTTTTTTTTGGAGTCTTGGGAGCATTAATTCTGGATGCAGAGCCAAAGTTTTGTCTCTGTCCACTGGGCAAGAGCTCTCAGCAAAGACCAAGGGTAATTAAGTGAGCAGGTGGCATGTGCGAATCAGTTCAAACCAAGAGGAACAAAGGCAGCTTGTTTCAGACACAGAGAGATGCCTTTGGAAGCAAGGTCAGAGCAGTCACTTTTGGACTGCCTATAAAGACAACTTTCTCCACTTGGACAAATATATTTCCTACACTCTGTCAGGAGCCCTACAGATGTGCCTCTCGGTGCAGCTCAGCCAAGCAACGGCAGAGTCATCAGGTGCACTGGATGGAGTCTCTGGCTGCAGGGCTGGGAGATCAGATCCAGGCAGTCCAGGAGCTGGATCAGAGGCTGATGACCATCTGTACTAAGTCAGACAGCCAAAACTGTCTTGGCCACTGCAGAGCTGGAGAATGATCATGTCTTTGTCTCTTTTTGATCTTTCAGATTACCCTCAGAACCAGGCGAGCTACTGGAAAGGCATAATGCAGGGCTCAGCAGGAGAAGAGCCATCCAATGACAGTCCTGGACCTGGGCCTCCTTGGAACAGAAGCTTCTTATTCTTGGAGGAGAGCAAACCTGTTCTGGGGTCTGTTGCCTCCATACACCAAGTCCTTATTTACTATTTCTGAACTGCTTCCTCAGGGAACTGCTGCATGGGGTTTTTTTTCAGGCCCCTGGAGATGAAGAACCATTTGGACTCCTGGAGATGAAGAACCATTTGGACTCTTGGAGATGAAGAACCATTTGGACTCCTGGAGATGAAGAACCATTTGGACTCTTGGAGATGAAGAACCATTTGGACTCCTGGAGATGAAGAACCATTTGGACTCCTCAAGGGGATGTCACTGAGGTGTGAGTGTGAAGCCTCCACGGAGAAAGTCTTCATGTAGATCTGAGAAGTCATCCTGCTGAGGCTGGAGATGAAATTGCTGTTCAGGCCACTTCTGTGCCTCCCACCTCCAGGAAATATGGATGGAATTTCACAAGGTACTTCCTGGGCCAAAGTTCTCTGGCTGCAGAGGTGGTAAAGAAAATTAACTCCTGACGTGTTGATGATGTGGTTGTGATGAAAGGTCCTTATCAGAGAGAAGCTTTCCCACTCAAGCCACCGAGCCAGTTCTGCAACAAGATGTGGCACCAAGAGTTTCCTGTCTGTCCAAGGTCTTATCTGTGAGTAGACTGTCTTGGCTCAGAGCTAATGAGGCTGCAGACTTAATCCATAAGGCACATTCACATATATTAGGCTGAGATGAGATCTAATTATGGGGTGTTGGAGTCATTGTGATACCCACAGGAATAGAAGCGCTTGTAATAAAGGAACTCTGCCAACAGGGAACTAAGATTTTACTGATCTGGAATCACAGAATCATGGAATTAGAGAATGGAGAGTGATTGGCACTGGAATGGGCTGCCCAGGGAGGTGCTGGAGTCACTGTCCCTGGAGGTGTTGAAGCAAAGCCTGGCTGGGGCACTTAGTGCCATGGTCTGGTTGACTGGATAGGGCTGGGTGCTAGGTTGGACTGGATGAGCTTGGAGGTCTCTTCTAACCTGCTTGAGTCTACAAAGAGACCTCTAGGAGTTATCTAACCCAACCCTCCTGCAGTGAGCAAGGACATCCCCAGCTAGACCAAGCTGCTAGACCTGAAGTGAGCCCCACAGGCTGAAAAAGAATCAGCAACAAGGAATGGAGTACACAGAGCTGTGCAGGGTTAGGTTGTAGAATCATAGAAGGGCTTAGGTTGGAAGGATCTCAAAGCTCATCCAGTTCCAACCTCGCACCATAGGCAAGGACACCTCCCACTAGCCCAGGATGCTTAAGGCCTCATCCAGCCTGGCCTTGAACACCTCCAGGGAGGGAGCATCCACAACCTCCCTGATCATCTTCATGCCATGTGTGATCCTAGGTGGGCACCTGCCATTGGGCACTTCATCAAGAGATTGTTTGTTTAGCACAAACCCAAATGCTAGGATCATTGTTTTCCACAGGATCATTTGGTCTCCTGTGATCTGCCCTCAGGCTCCTCCTCTGGTTGAGGGTTGGGGGTTGTTGTTTTTTTGATTTGTTTTGTGTTTGGCTGGTTTTGGTTTGGGGTTTTTGTTTGGTTTGGGTGTTTGGTTGGGTTTCTTTGGCTCTTTGTTTTGTTTTTGGTGGGGTTTTTCTTCCCCATGGTCCAAACAGATGGAACAACCTCTAGTTTTTGTTTCCATGCCACTCATAGCCTTTGAGGGTGAGGAAACCATATCAGAGCCACAAACACATCCACTCTTTTTTCATTCCTAAGCACACAGAGAAGCAGACAGCCCAGAGCTGCTGCTGCTGCTGCTGCTTTGCACAAGCCACACTCACCATGGGCACCTTCAGTGACATCCACTCATACAGACTTGAAGAGCAACCACATGCTCACAGCTGCTCCTCAGGCTTCCTGGGTGGAGGAGAGGTGACAAGTTCTGACCTGCTCCAGGAAGAGGGTTGGAGGCAGCTCACCAGGAGACTGCCAAGGCAAGATGGAAAGTGGGAGAGGAGCACAGAAGTGCATTTCCAACTGCACAGCAGCTTCTGCCAAAAGCAAATCCGTCAGCAAGGTCCTTTGGGGAAAGCATGTAGGTAAGAACCATTGACCACTCCTGGCAGAGAGAGAGTCACATCACATTTCTCCCTCCATAAGGCTCTGTTCCTGTGTAGCTGTGAGGCAGGCCTACATCCTCCAGTGTTAATCCTCTCCTTTCGTGTGCTCACCCACGTGTGGAAAACAAAACCTCAAACGCTCCAGGAATGGAAAACCTCTTCACGGGAGGATAGGCAAGAAGCACTGCCCCTGAACTCAGCTCCAGGGGGCTAAAGAAGAGAGGTAATTCACAGCCATCTCACACCCTTTGAAGTCTCCCTTTCTAGCTCACCTGGGATGCCTTCATCACTAATTTAGGTGTCAGGGTGGTTAGATGTCACTCTGGCACCATTGCTAAGGCTTTCTCTGTGAATTAACTGTGATACCTGATATGGGATCAAGCTCTAATAACCTCACCTGCAGTCAGCCAGCACCAAATCCACCAGGAGTAAGCTCAGACCTAAGGTCTCTGACCACAGGCTGGTGAGGTTGTGGAGTCTCCTCTGGAGACTTTCAAGGCCTGTCTGGATGTGTTCCTCTGTGATCTGTGTTAGTATTGTCCTGCTCTGGCAGGGGCATTGGGCTCGATGGTCTCCTTGGGTCCTTTCCAACCCCTAATATCCTGTGAGCCTCTGATCCTGTGATCCTACCAAGCCATTTTGAGTACCAGCTTGAGTCCTCACCATACCTTCAGACTACAAGTCAGTAGGAACACAGACTCACAGAGTTCTCTCAGCTGGAAAAGACAACATCACTGATCCAACAGTTGAACTAACACCACCATGCCCACAGAGTATGTCCCTGAGTTCCATGTCTACCTGGTTTCTAACACCCCACTAACTCCCTGGGCAGCCTGTTTCCATACCTGACCACCCTCTCAGTAAAATGGTTTTTCCTACTATCCAATGTAACCTCCACCTTGGAACAATTTCAGGCCATTTCCTCTTGTTCTGTCACTTAAAACTAGAAAGAAGAGGCTCTTACTACAGCCTCCTTTCAGGTAGTTGTAGAGAAGCCTCTTTACAGCTGAGGTCTCCCTTCAGCCTCCTCTTCTCCAGACTAAACAATCCCAGTTAGCATAGAATTGTCAGTGCTGGAAGGGACCTTAAGGATCACCTAGTTCCAACCCCTCTACCACGGGCAGGGACACTTCACACTAGGTCAGGTTGCTCAGAGCCTCATCCAGCCTGGCCTTAAAGAGCTCCAGGGATGAGGCTTCCACCACCTCCCTGGGCAACCTGCTCCAGTTCCCTCAGCTGCTCCTCACAGGACTTGTCCTCTAGACCCTTCACCAGCTTCTGAGCTTGGCTGGAGTGTTCTCCCCCAAAGATGCTGAGAGTCCAATATCAAGTAAGCACTTGGTCATAGCAGAGCATCCACAGGATAGCTATGGAGACAGCATGGGCTGTGCTTATGGCACCCCAGGTACCAGCCCTCTGGACACTCCTCCTCCAAAGCAAGGCCACCAGCACTCATCTCAAAGTGTTTGGGTAGCTCTCAGTGTCTCTTTTAGCTCTCCAGCTGCACATCTGCTGCAGCACACTGCTTAGAACACCTTTCTCCCTTGCAGCCTCTTCCTCCCTAGGCTGACCTGGAGATGCACAGATAGTGGAGATGGTGACAGAGTCACAAGGCTGTGCTTATCCTCTCCCTGTTGCTGACAGGTCTGGCTGGCTTTACCTTTGGCTTGACCTCTATCTCTCTTGCACAGCTGCCCCAGCAGATGCTGTGCCCATCGTGGAGATGTGCTCCTCATCAAGATAAAAGGAGTAAGAGTCTATCCCAAAGCACTTAGGGCTGATTAAATAAAGGAGGCCATTTCCTGAGCTGCTAATCTGGTGCCTTTCGAAATCACTAACTTCACTTTTTCTTCTTCCTCCCTTCCTTCCTTCCTTCCTTCCTTCCCTTCCTTCTCTCCCTTCCTTCCTCCCTCGCTCCCTCCCTCCCTTCCTCCCTTTCTTGTTCTTCCCTTCCTCCTTTCCTCCCTTCCTTCTTCCTTCCTCCCTTCCTCCCTTCCTCCCTTCTTTTCTTCCTTCCTTCCTTCCTTCCTTCCTTCCTTCCCTCCTTCCTTCCCTCCTTCCTTCCCTCCTTCCTTCCTCCCTCCCTCCCTTCCTCCCTTCCTTCCTTCCTTCCTTCCTTTCCTTCCTTCCCTCCTTCCTTCC
>WAAF01010727.1:57277-71028 GCA_013400475.1 Tricholaema leucomelas
AGTGATTGGCATTGGAATGGGCTGCCCAGGGAGGTGGTGGAGTGGCTGTGCCTGGAGGTGTTGAAGCCAAGCCTGGCTGGGGCACTTAGTGCCATGGTCTGGTTGCTTGGCCAGGGCTGGGTGCTAGGTTGGGCTGGATGAGCTTGGAGGTCACTTCCAACCTGCTTGATTCTATGACTCTATGTCTGAGCCCACTGAAGACATCCCATGGCTTTGCTTTGGATTGCTGATCTGTGAACATGTCTGCTGAGCAGAGCCACAGGCAGAAAGAAGTTGGATGTGTCTGAGGAAGTGTCAGATGGAGGGAGCAAGTGCTGCCCAGAGCACAGCCCCTATCTCCACCTCAGTGAGCCCAGGTGGGAATGTGTCTGCCCTAACCTCATGCAACCACAGAATGATTTGAGTTGGAAGGGACTTCCATAGGTCACCTTCTCCAAACCCCCTGCAGTGAGCAGCAGCATCTTCAACTAGGGCTGCTCAGAGCCCCAAGCTGCCTGACCTGGAATGGTTCCAGGGATGGGCTTTCTACCATCATCTTCACTGCTTTGTGAGGACACTGGCAGCAGGCACAGGAGCCTGTATGCAGCTGACAGCACAGAGCTAAGCCACTTCCACACTGAGCCTGGCTTTAGCTTACACCAGGAATGGTCTCCCAGACTTGTGCAAAAGGATGGCAAAGCAGCACCAAGCCAGCAGGGCACTCAGAAGGATGGCAAAGCAGCACCAAGCCAGCAGGGTAAGTAAGGTGAGAGAAAAAGGAGAATGAGCTCCCTGGCTCACAGAGCTCTATGTTCTCCTGCAGGTTTGGCTTGTCTGTAAACACAGAGTTTTGACTCAGAGCTGGCACGATTTGAAGCTGGGCATTTTAAGAACGATGGTGGTTTGCTTGGGGGTTAGTTGGCAGAGGCAGGAATCAGCAAAAGCAGTGTCCCTTGCTCTTCCTCCTGCAGACTTCACTCAGGATTTTACTCAGTGTGATTTCAAGCTGGCATTTTTGCCCCAGCTTGAATTTTGCTCACGTGCCAGGGACTGTCCAGCTCTGCCACACCACAGAATGCAGTTGTGGGTGTGTGAGAGTGTCCTGCAGGAGCTGCGTGGAGGTTGATTGCTAAATCTCCCAGAAACCTTCACTCTTCTGCATCCCAGAGTTTCTCATCATTAGAATTCCCTGGGTTTCCACCTCCTTCCTCAACAGCCATCTGGCCTGTCCACACTCCAGCTGCAGCCAGACGTCCCTCACCACTTACACCTGATCTTTTGACTCTGCACACCTGAAACAATTCTCGCTCAATCTATCAAACAATGTAAAATTGGACTATCAGGAAAGCTATTCCAAAAGCTAGGAACAAATTGCCTGGCTTAAAACCACCACTCCCTCTCCATGGTGCCCCAGGCAGTGTCAAAATGGAGAGGGAGATTTATCTGAGGAAGAAAAGGGAAGCGAGGTTCGATCCCACATCCTGCCAGAGTGCTGTTTGGAAAGGTTTGTGCTTCACAGAGTCCCAGCATGGTGGGGGTTGGAAGGCTCCTCTGGAGATCACCCACTCCAAACCCCTTGCTAAAGCAGGGCACCCACAGCAGCTTGCCCAGGATCACAACATCCAGGTGGGTTTGGAATCTCCCCAGAGGAGAAGACTTTACATCTCTGGGCAGTCTGTTCCGGGGTTCCAGCACCAAAGAAGTTTCTCCTCCTGTTCAGATGGAACCTCCTGTGTTCCAGTTTGTGCCCACTGCTCCTTGTCCTGTCACTGGGCATCACTGGCATGAGTATGGCCCCATCCTCTTGCTCCCCACCCTTAGGCCATGGCTGAGCATTGATAAGATCCCCTCTCAGCCTGCTCTTCTTTAGGCTAAACAGCCCCAGGGCTCTCAACCTTTTCACGTAAGAGATGCTGCAGTCCCCTCAGCATCTTTGTGTCCTCTCTTGGACTCTCTCCAGTAGCTGCTGCCGCTCTTCTTCAAGAAGTTGTTCTTTTGAAGCTTGCTTTTGGGGTATTTTGATGGACAACTCCACTGCCACCTCCTGCTAGTCAGTGGATCCAAGTTTAACACTCAAAGGAAGGCAGTGCTGCCAAAGGGCAGCATGGAAGAGGCAGAGTAGCAGGAGCAGTGCAGTGAGCGTTTGCAGGCTGTCACCGAGGGCTGGTGGGACCCGAGATCAGAAGGAAGAAGCTGCTCTGCTTTGAGCCTACCTTGTTTCATAGCTTCAGGAGAGCCACCTTGTAACACAGAGCTTTGGGGTTGGCTTTTTGGTTTGTGTTTTTACTGCTGCTTTCTCCTTATTTTTCAAACCAAAAGGCAGTGCTGGATTATTTTCAGTATTCTGTCCACAAAGCGTTTGAAGAGGGGGAGGGAAACAACACCCAACCCTCTTTTTGTTCACACAAATCTTCTCAGACTCTCCCAAAGAGCAGTCTCCTGTTAGTTTATAGCTTACTTAAGTTAGAATGAGATGTCCTAGATCAGCAATAAACCTGCCACAGGACAGACACCAGCCTGAACAGATTGCCTAGGGAGGTAGTTGAGGCCCCATCCCTGAAGGTATTCAAGGTCAGGCTCCACAAGGCTCTGAGCAACCTGATCTAGTAGAGGATGTCCCTGCTCACTGCAGGTGGGTTGGACTGGGTGACCTTTGGAGGTCCTTTCCAATCCAAACCATTCTGTGATTGCAAGTGAAGGGTGAACCTCAAAAGCCCCAAGACCTGCTTTGGCTGCCATGAAGCTGAAGCTCTGGGGGGTGGGGGGTGGGTTGCTTCCTGCTGAGGGATCTGGTTGGAGAAACATCACCAACAGGGAGTATTGTTTTTAAGGTTGCTTTTTAGTGCCATGGTCTGGTTGACTGGCTAGGGCTGGGTGCTAGGTTGGACTGGATGATCTTGGAGGTCTCTTCCAACCTGATTGATTCGATTCTATTCTATTCTATTCTATTCTATTCCATTCTATTCTATTCTATTCTGCTCTGGGTTTCAGGCCACTTTTGAGAGCTCAGAGGTGCTCAGCTACCCAAGGAACACACACAACAGCTTCTCAGCTTGGGAGCAGATTTGCTGGTGGCTTGTTTGCCACGCTCAACTTTCATCATTGAATGTGGGGGCCTACCTCTGGACTTCATTGCATGGTTAATCATAGAATCAATCATGTTGGAAGTGAGCTCCAAGCTCATCCAGCCCAACCTAGCACCCAGCCCTGGCCAAGCAACCAGACCATGGCACTAAGTGCCCCAGCCAGGCTTGGCTTCAACACCTCCAGGGACAGCAACTCCACCACCTCCCTGGGCAGCCCATTCCAATGCCAATCACTCTCTCTGCCAACAACTTCCTCCTAACATCCAGCTTATACCTCCCCTGGCACAACTTGGCTTTATTTGCCAAACCAAGAAAAACCTCTGTCACTGCTCCAGCAACCACAGAAACCACTTTCTGTTCATATTTTTGCTCTTGATACCTCTTAGCCTGCCACTGACTTCCATGGAGCAATTCCAGCTTTACACTCAACCTTCCTTGGGACTTGTTCCATCAGCAGGCTCAGAGCAATTACTTCATTAAAACTCACTCTGCTGATGTTATTTCTCAGGTCTGTTGTTGGTTTGTTTGTTTTCCAGTCAAGTGAAACAAACCTTAAAGGGGATCTCTCTGCTGGTCAGCCTGGATAAAAGAAACCTCAAAGGAGATTTCTGCACTGATCAGCCTGGAGAGCCTGCTCGTTGCTGCTCAGATCTTTGCTATCTCCACCTTCCTGTGCCCAGTCTCCCCTCAGCAGTCCCCTCTCTCACACACTGCTTTATAGTAAAGGGGTCAGTAGAAAACACAGAGTTCAGCACTATAGAAGTGGAAACAGAAAGCAGCCATGGGCAATTAACCAGGGCTGTGACTGCTTGTGTTTGGTTCCTGCTTCCATTTCTGTTTCCATGGAAATGGACACCAGACCATTGGAAACAAAGTGAACGTTCTACTTCTCCTCACCTTCCTATCAGCTGGGCTATATGGTCCAAATAAATCTAAACTTAGCTAATTAAATGTGAAATTCAGAAGCCTTTTCCTGTCCCTGAAGCAAATGGACAAAAGCAACCTTGCTTCCCAAGCATCAGCTGCTATTGGCTGGCCTCTGGGAAAGGGGTAAGTAAGTTTGCCCACCCCTTTCTGCTTTGTAAGGTATGGAAACAGGCAAACATCCATCCTAGCCCTTGCTCCTTGCTCCTGCCTGCCCATTAATATTGTTGTGCTGAGCAGGACTCATCACTTGCCCATTAGGGGTCATTTAAGCATAAATGACACCACCCCCCCCTTACAGAGCCTGTGTGGGTTAAAGACCTCTTCTTTGTCTGGCTGCTAAGGCTTTGAGGTTCATTTGTATTGCAGAGCAGCTGCATAAAAAAGCAAAGGTTCAAGCCCACCTTTAAAGGTCAGATGGTCTCAGAGGAGGAGCTTTGACCTGGAAGGGTTTCCCAGGTGAAAAGCTCAGGGTTTGGGAACAAAGAAGGGGGTCGAGGGGGTGGGGAGAAAAAAGAAGTGAGTTTTAAGCTTTCACATTCCTGTAGAAGATAAGATTGGTGCCTTCTGTAAACAAACCTATTAGAGACTGAGCACTTGATTGCAGACTGAACACTTCATTGCTCCTCTAGATCTGAAGCTGATCTGCAAAGATGCCAGACCTGGAGAAGGGCAGCAGTGATTTTCAGTTTGGCTTCTGCCACAACAGACAATATGCAAGCAGCTGCTTCAACTAAAACATCCCAGGTCATGAATCGATTTTCTGCCGGAGGTACCAATGGTCTTGACTGGCCAGAGAGGGAAGGCACAACTTGAGACAGCCTCCTGCTCTACCAATGTCTTTTGCCCAGCAGAAGACCATAGAATCATAGAATCCAGCAGGTTGGCAGAGAGCTCCAAGCTCATCCAGCACAACCTAGCACCCAGCCCTGGCCAAGCAACCAGACCATGGCACTAAGTGCCCCAGCCAGGCTTTGCTTCAGCACCTCCAGGCACAGCCACTCCACCACCTCCCTGGGCAGCCCATTCCAATGCCAATCAGCCTAGACCTCCCTTGGCACAATCTGAGACTGTGTGCCCTTGTTGTGTTGCTGGGTGCCTGGCAGAGGATAGCAACCCCACCTGGCTACAGCCTCCCTGCAGGGAGCTGCAGACAGCAATGAGCTCTGCCCTGAGCCTCCTCTGCTGCAGGCTGCACACCCCCAGCTCCCTCAGCCTCTCCTCACAGGGCTGTGCTCCAGGCCCCTCCCCAGCCTTGCTGCCCTGCTCTGGACACCTTCCAGCACCTCAACATCTGTCTTGAATGGAGGAGCCCAGAACTGGACACAGCACTCAAGCTGTGACCTGAGCATTGTTGAGTATAGGGTAAGAATAACCTTCTTCATCCTGCTGGCAATACTGTTCCTGATCCAGAGATGCTTCATACTTGTCTCAAAGCAACCTTCCAGTTCTGTTAAACTCCCTGGAGTAATCAGAGCTCACAGACAAAACAGCAGCAGGCAGCACCCCTGCTTGACTTGGCCTTGCACTTTGCAATCTGCAGTGACTGAAAACATAAATATCATTACTCTATTAAATGCCAACCCTATGCTGGTGACTGCCTTGCTTGCAGCAGGGTCCCTTTTCCAGCAGGAGCTGGGGAAAGCTGGCATTTCCAGGGCTTTTCCAACACCTAGTAAAGTGTTAATTTCTGGAGGCCACTAACAAGAAGAGTAAGCAAGCAAGAAATCAAAGTGGATCTATACGGGAGGGTAGATTTAAAGCGTTTAATTACTGTGGCTGTAGCTGGTTATTGCTAATGCATGGATCACAAAAGCTTCCCTCCTGGAGGAGTCAGTCATGCAAAGGGAGATCAGGAGTTACAGATACTTCACCAGTGTCAGGGGTTTGCTCTGGCCCTCCAAAGAGATTTCCTCCAGTGACAAAAGCCTCCTGCCTGGTAGTGCCACACAGTGTGTCACTAAGGCAAGTAGCCTGTAAATTAGTCATAGCCCTAAAATACACTTCTTTAAGTGACTCATAGCAAGCAGTTCAGTCATGACATAGACTTCTTCCTTTTTTTCCCCCCTTATTTAATTTTGTTCTACTTAAATCCATCTCTATCACAGATGCCAGCATGCCTTGAGGAGGTGGAGAGAGCTGGATCCTAGAATCACAGAACTGGAAATGCCCTCTGAGATCGTTGAGTCCAATCTTCAGTCTAACACCACCATGGCCATTAAATCATGCCCCAAAGTGCCATGTCCACACGTTTCTTGAACATCTCCAGGGATGGGAACTCCACCACCTCCCTGTTCCAACACCTCGCTGCCATTTACATAAGGAAAGTGTTCCTAATCACAGAGCCACAGACTGGCAGGGGCTGGAAGGGACCTCCAAAGCTCAGCCAGTCCAATCCTCTGCCACAGCAGGATCTCCTAGGCCAGATCACACAGGAACACATCCAGGGGGGTCTTGAGTACCTCCAGAAAGGCAGACTCCACAACCCCCCTGGGCAGCCTGTTCCAGGGCTCTGTCACCTTCACAGGGAAAAAATTACTCCTTATGTGTACATGAAACTTCCTCTGCCTCAGCTTCCACACAGTGCCCCTGGTGCTGGCACTGGAGCCAGCCCCTTGTGCCTGGCTCCAGCTCCTGGCACTCACTGTACATATTGATAACCATTGCTGAGGTCACCTCCCAGCAGCACAGCCCCAGCTCCCTCAGGCTCTCCTCATAACAGAGCTCTTCCATTCCCTTCAGCATCTTTGTGGCTCTGTGCTGGACTCTCTCCAGCAGTTCTATGTCTGTCTTGAAGTTGGGGGCCCAGAACTGAACACAGTGCTCCAGATGTGGCCTCAGCAGGGCAGAGTAGAGGGGCAGGAGAACCTCTCTCAACCTACTAACCACAGCCTTTCTAATCCACCCTAACCTAAACCTCCCCTGGCACAATTTCAGGCCATTTCCTCTCATCCTGGCTTCCAATAGATAGGGATTGAGGTATGAAATATTTAAAGGGCACAGAAAAAAAAAGAAAAGAAAGGAAAAATAACCCCAACAAACAGCTGGAATTGTGTTCTGAGGTCTGCAGCAGTAAGGTTGCACTGATGAGACTTCCTAGGGGAGATGCAATGTCATCAAATAAGTAGGCAGAGGCTGTCTTTAACCAACCATTTTAATTAAGCCAGTCAGGGCAAACCAGGCTCTCCTGAGCAAACTGCATCCAGACTTTGATGTCAGTAGTCTAAGGACAAGAATTATGCTCTTAATCACCCCTAGTTTAGATCTGGTCTAACTATCATTTGGTAGAACAGATCTCCCCCCACTTCCAGAGACCTTCCTGGGTTTGTTCATGTCTTAGGAGGCTTCTCCCCACCACCTCCCCTCCAAGTCATAAGAAAGATTTGAAGTGGATGTCTCCTAAAGGATAATAAACACCTGGAGAAGAATGAGGAAACACTTTCAAGCTGAATCACTGCTGTGTCACACCAATTTCCCCCTTTTTCCCCTGCAGATTCCAGTGGAATCAATGAAGCTACAGTTACTTAAAGCTGGAGGATTACACAAGTGGACCAGGTAGCTTGTGATAAACTGGCTGGCAGGCTTGCTCACGAGCAAATATGTCCCCTTAAACCTCACACCATTCTCACAATCTTGCAGCAGCAAAGCCAAACAAGAAGTTCACTGTGCAGTCAGAACAAATTCTTTTTCTTTCTTTCTCTGGGCTAAGTATTTAGCCAATATTACACCACAGAAACGTCGATTCCTGTGCCCAGCCTAAGAATCCTCCTGGTAGTTTCCTCCAGAACCAAACACTCAACACAATCTCTTCCTTCATGGCTAAGAAAATGCTGGGAGAAGTGGTATCCCTGGGAAAGCTTTCCCTGATAGACGAGGGAGGACTGTTCATTAGTGTCATGAATGATGCTGCCTCTTTTTTATGCAGCTGGCATTCACTGACGCTGGCACTGTCAGAGCCTCCAACTGCGTGCGCAGTTCAGCTCACCGAACAAGGCAGCATCCTGTCCAGACACACTCAACCTGCAGGGTGATGGTTGGGAATTCATTCCACAGAGGAGAAACATGAATTATTGCAACTCTCCAAACAAAAGGACTCCCCCCCACCACCAAAAAAAAAAGGGGGACAGTCTGTGGCCTTCCCACCCCACCCCCTGTGTTATTAGAGAGATTATCAGGAGGAAAAAAAATAACCAGAGCAGTTGTTTGAGGTCCTGGACAAGCAAAACAAGGACCACTGCACTCCCAGTGCTGAGCCATGGCTCTTTCCTTGGGAGATGTAAACCAACACATTCTTCTGTTTGAAAAAAAAAAAATTCTTCAGGGCTGTCAGAGCAATTTTAAACGAGGTGGGGGGAGAAATAATGCCCCAAATATTCCCTGTGTTAAGCAGGTTCTGTTTTCAGCAACTCCAGCTCAGCCATTTCCTTGGGCTGTGCTGAGCGTGGTGGTGACACTTCAGGTTGTCTGCAGGGAATGGCTGCCTCTGACTGATGCTGGGTAGAGGTAGAGGCCAGTCCCATGCTCCTGAGTCACCTGCAGAGCTCAAGGTGCATGAAGAAATTTACAGCTGGTGTCTTAGCAGCAAGGACCAGGTCCAAAAACCAGCCTGAGCTACAACACGTGTCTGTGTCTGTGCCATGCGAGGCAGCTTGGAGCGAGCGGCAGGGGAGCAGATGCATCTACTCTGAGAAGCAGAAAGCCCTGCAGAGATAATAGCTCATGTCCCAGGAGCTGGGTAGGTGCTTCACATTAGTAAAGCTGGCACAGGGCAGTCTTCTCCCTACAACTGAGCTGGTAGCACCCCAGCATGGCTCCAGCTCAGCCAGGGAGCACCTGAGAGGGAGTAGCTCTGTAGGGATGTGCTGATTCCTGCACCTCCTTCTTGTCTATCTCTTCCAGCAAAGAAGGGAAGTGCACAGCTGGGGCACAGCCTGGAATTATAGAACGATTTGTTTTGGAAGGGACCTTTAAAGATCATCTAGCCCAAGCCCTCTGCAGTCAGCAGGGACATCTGCAACTGGAGCAGGTTGCTCAGAGCCCCAAACAATCAGACCTCTGATGGTTCCAGGGATGGGGGTCTCTGGACAGCCTGGGCCATTGTCTAACTGTCCTCAGTCCTTATGTCTAATCTGAATCTACCTTTTAGAAACATAGAATCATGGGATCAACCAGGTTGGAAGAGACCTCCAAGCTGGGCTTATCACCCAGCCCTGTCCAATCAACCAGACCATGGCACTAAGTGCCTCATCCAGTCTCTTTTTAGTTTCAAACCATCGCCCCTTGTCCTGCCACAACAGGCCCTGCTGAAAAGTCTGTCCCCAGCTTTCTTATTGACCCCCTTCAAACACTGGAAAGCCACAAGAAAATCTCTCTGGAGCCTCCTCTCCTCCAGTATCACAGCACTTGTCCCTGACCCAGAGCTCCAAGCCTGTGCTTTAAAAGCAGCAGGCTGAGCAAAGAGCCACTGTAGCCTACATCCAGGAAGACCCTGAGGATGGATGATGGGAGAGCAAATCAGATCCCTCTTCTCTCCAGAGCTGAGCTATTTTACAGTGTGATTCCCCACTCTGCATGCCTCTTTCCTGCAGAACTGAGCTGGGCCACACAGGGTGCCCAGATAAAGCACCCATGCCACTGTAATCCTCCAGCTTTTGCAGCAGTTGAACAGTCCCACCCAAAATGCTCTGTCCTCTTTCCTGCCTGATTTGCTCCTCCATGTGGAGAGCTCCCTGGCATGCTGTTGATAAGACTTTTGAGGTAGAAAAAAACACTCCACCCTCCCTTCTCTTCACAAAGCAGTCGTGCTTCATAGCAAACATATACACATATTGGGCTAAAAAAGACAAAACATGATAAGAAAGAAGCAGCTTTTGGCCCAAGCATCAGAGGAGGATCAGATCTGGCAGAGGGCAGCGCAGGGCTTCGAAGTGTCCTTGTGAGGCTGAGCCCTGCAACAAGATAAGTGGATGAACACACTGCTGATGGCTTCTAATCTGACTTCATGGTGGGTAAGTACCACACTGCACAGCCTGCTCAAGGCAGGAACACTGCTCAGGCATGCTCCAAAAGGGCATTAGATGTTCAGGAGCTTCAGCTGCAAAGGCTGAGGGACCTGCAATGCCTATGTGCTTGTAAGGCTTCACTGGAGCTGAAGATGGGTTTCAGGGAGCTTCACACTCAGGTCCCTAATTCTCTTCTGGCTCCAGTTTCTTCCCCAAAAGGGTTCTCAAGCTGTGGAACAGGCTGCCAAGGGAAGTGGTGGGGTCACCATCCCTGAAGGGACTGAAGAGGTGTGGAAGTGTGGTGCTAAAGAGCACAGTTTAGTGGTGTTAGGTTAGTGGCTGGAGTCGATGACTCTGAAGCTCTCTTCCAACCAAAATGATTCTGTGGTTCTGTGATACTTCTCCTCTTTCATCTGGTGCAAGATGCAGCTACCTTTGGGATGTGGAGCTTGCAAAGATCCCTTTCTCAATGGATTTCCTACAGAAATGAGAAGGAATGTGGAATAAACCACTGATGGGTCACTCACAAAGGACTTCTTTGGGACCTTTGAGCCAACTGCCAGCTGTAAAACCCAAACAACCAAACCAATGAAGGTGCAGCTAATCCAGAATACAAACAAAGTGGGCTGGAAGATGGAGCATTCATTTTCCCATTCTCAGCCATCAGGGTAAAAGGAAATAAGTAAATAAATCATGTGCCCAAGCTAGGAGCAAGTGTGGAGCTGTTGAGGGGTAGGAGAGCCCTGCAGAGGGCCAGGCTGGATGAGTGGGCAGAGGCCAATGGGATGAGATTGAACAAGGCCAAGTGCAGGGTTCTACACTTTGGCCACAACAACCCCAAGCAGCACTACAGGCTGGGGACAGAGTGGCTGAGAGCAGCCAGGCAGAGAGGGAGCTGGGGGTGCTGGCAGAGAGGAGCTGAAGCTGAGGCAGCAGTGCCCAGGTGGGCAGCAGAGCCAATGGCATCCTGGGCTGGCTCAGGAGCAGTGTGGGCAGCAGGACAAGGGAGGTTCTTCTGCCCCTGTGCTCAGCACTGCTCAGGACACACCTGGAGTGCAGTGTCCAGTTCTGGGCTCCTCCATTGCAGAGAGATGTTGAGGTGCTGGAAGGTGTCCAGAGCAGGGCAGCAAGGCTGGGGAGGGGCCTGGAGCACAGCCCTGTGAGGAGAGGCTGAGGGAGCTGGGGGTGTGCAGCCTGCAGAAGAGGAGGCTCAGGGCAGAGCTCATTGCTGTCTGCAGCTCCCTGAAGGGAGGCTGTAGCCAGCTGGGGATGGGCTCTGCTGCCAGGCACCCAGAGACAGAAGAAGGGGACACAGCCTCAAACTGTGCCAGGGCAGGTCCAGGCTGGATGTTAGGAGGAAGTTGTTGGCAGAGAGAGTGATTGGCATTGGAATGGGCTGCCCAGGGAGGTGGTGGAGTGGCCGTCCCATGAGGTGTTGAAGCCAAGCCTGGCTGGGGCACTTAGTGCCATGGTCTGGTTGCTTGGCCAGGGCTGGGTGCTAGGTTGGGCTGGCTGAGCTTGGAGCTCTCTTCCAACCTGCTGGATTCTATGATTATGATTCTTTTCAAGCCAGATATAAAAAGCAACTATTTATTGCTCCAGGAGATACTCCATCACGAAGCAATGACCCCAGGTTGGTGTCAATGCCTACCCAACAGGATTACTGTTCAGAAAGCTTTATGGTAGCCACATAATGTTTAATCAGTGCATTAAAAATAAATTAAAGATTTGCTAATTGTAATGCAATTAGCTTAATTTAATTACATTGCTCAGTGACTGAGGATTTTATTGTTATTGTGAGATCTTCTCTCATTTGGAGTCTGAAGTTAAGTGGCAGTGTATTGACAACTGCTTCCTCCCTTAATATTCAGCCTCAGGAAGGGGCTGAAATTTTTACCTGAATCTTGCAATTTATCACAATCAGCATCATCAGGAATTACAGAAAGCATCCAGGAACATGATAACTTCCAAATGAAGTGTCTGCAAGCAGGGCAGTAGCAGCCCTGGCTGTTAATTTGTCATATTTCATAGCCAGCCTGACACCCTGTCCAATTTGCTTGGAAGCTTTATCACCACGACAGCTCCGTGAGCTGCCTCTGACTGTGAGCAGGGTGAAGAGGAATTCAGAGGGGGCAGCTTGGCTCCCCCCAATTCCCTGCCTTTGCATAGGGGCTGGGTGTGAAACCCCAGCCCCATGGCTTGAGGATCTTTGCTTTCCCCATTCAAATCATAGAATCATGGAATCACAGAATGTCAGGAGCTGGAAAGGACCTCCAAAGCTCAGCCAGTCCAACTCCCCTGCCACAGCAGGATCTCTTAGACCAGATCACACAGGAACACATCCAGGCAGGTTTGGAGTATCTCCAGAGAGGGAGACTTCACAACCCCCCTGGGCAGCCTGTTCCAGGGCTCTGTCACCCTCACAGGGAAAGAATGATGAATATATTGAACAGAACCAGTTCCAGCACTGACCCCTGTGGGACCCCACTAGTCACAGGCCTCCAACTGGACTCCATCTCATTGACCACAACTCTCTGGCTTCTTTCCTTCAACCACTTCCCAATCCACCTGATCACCCAGCCCACAGTGCCTCAGGTGAGCCAGAAGGATGCTGTGGGAGACAGTGTCAAATGCTTTACTGAAATCAAGATAAACCACATCCACTGCTCTCTTTTTCTCTCTCCTCTCTGCTTCCTCATCAAGACAACCAAATGTTTTTTTTCCCTTTCAGACTCCCTGCTGGCCACAAGCTGATGGTCAACAGAATTTATTAGCAGCTAGAGGAGATAAAAGAAACCAGACAGATAAGAGTACTTGGGGAGCATGGTTACTACCTCACACAGGTTCTAGGCTGGAAAAGAGAAGGCTGGGGGTGGGATCCCATCAATACTGATCAACATTTGAGGGGTGGGTGTCAGAAGGATGGGGCCAGACTTGTTTTGTTGGTTCCCAGTGACAGGACAAGGGGTAACAGTCACAAGCTTGAACATCAGAAGTTCATCTAAACATGAAGAAGAACTTTAATGTGAGGGTGACAGAGCACTGGAGCAGGCTGCCCAGAGAGGCAGTGGAGTAGGCATCTCTGGAGATACTCAAAACCCACCTGAACGTGTTCCTTTGTGACCTCCTCTAGGTGACCCTGCTTTAGCAGGAGGTTTGGACTGGATGATCTCCAGAGGTCCCTTCCAAGCCCTACCACTCTGTGATTTCCACCCAAACTTTGCCATTCTCTCCAAGAACCTGCAAGGGATTTGGTTGTTTGTCCCTTTAGGGCAGAAGTTGTGCAGCACTGCAAGCAGCCATGAATATCCCCTCAAGGAAATTGGTCTCCTGTTATCTTCCAGATGCTCTGAGGCCTTCAATCAATTTGCATTGATTTAAGCAACACCATTCAATACATATTATCAACCTGATCTGAGGGGAATTGTGTGTCCCAGACATACCAGGTGCAACAGCACAAGGCACTACCAAGAGCGTAGAACAGTTTCTGAGAACCCAACAGGTGTTAAAAGATGCTTTGACTGGCAACATAAAAGGAACTGCAGTTTAATTTGTCTAACAGGTTAAAATCAAGTGGGCCAATCTGGAGTGTGGCCAGAGTGAACAGCAGCTCAGATGGGTTTGGGAAGGGAGGAAAGAAGGAAGGGGAAGGGAGGAAAGAAAGAAGGGGAATGGAGAAAGAAGGGGAAGGGAGGAAAGAAGAAGGGGAAGGGAGGAAAGGAAAAGGGGAAGGGAGGAAAGAAAAAGGGGAAGGGAGGAA
>WAAF01010727.1:78774-123980 GCA_013400475.1 Tricholaema leucomelas
GTGGCTTGGCCAGCTCAGCTGCCAGCTCTCTCAGCACCCTAGGATGGATCCCATCTGGTCCCGTGGCTCAGCAGGTCCCTTATTTCTTCCTCATGGATTAGAGGGGGACTATACTGCTCCCTGACTCCATCTGCCACTTCAGGAGTCCAGTTGTCCTGGAGACAACCTGTCCCACTATTGAAGATTGAGGCAAAGAAGGTGTTAAGCACCTCTGCCTTTTCCTCATCCTTTGCCACTCTATTCCCCTCTCTATCTAATAAGGACTGGAGGTTGTCCTTGGCCCTTCTCCTGCCATTAATATATTTACAGAAACATTTTTTATTCTCCTTACCAGCAGAAGCAGCCTAAGCTCTAAATGGGCTTTTGCCTCTCTCATTTTTTTCCTACAAGACCTAGCAACATCCTTGAACGCTTCCTGGGACACCTCCCCTTGTTTCCAAAGGCCATTCACTCTCTTTTTTACCTGTAATCCCTTCAGCAGCTCCTTGCCCATCGAGCCTGGCTGCCTCCCTCCTCGTCTCCTCTTCCGGTACAATGGCACAGCTGCTCCTGTGCCTTCAGGAGTTCTCTCTTGAAGCAGGTCCAACCTTCCTGGACCCCTTTGTTTTTAAGGGCTGTTTCCCAAGGAACTTTTCAAGTTAGTTTCTTAAATAGGCTGCTGTCTGCCCTTGGGAAGTGCAGTGTGGAGGTTCTGTTGATGCCCCTCCTGGTTTCACTCCATAATTTCATGGTCACTGGACACCAGGCGGCCTCCCACCACCACATCCCCAACCAGCCCCTCTCTATTTGTGAGCAGCAGGTCAAGCAGGGCTGCACCCCTGGTAGGCTCATGTAACAGCTGGGATAAGAAGTTGTCCTCCAGACACTCTAGAAACCTTCTAGACTGCCTCTTCTCTGCAGTATTAAAGTCCCAGCAGATGCCTGGCAGGTTAAAGTCACCCACAAGAACAAGGGCAGGTCTCGAATTGCACTACAGGAGATTTGGATTAGACATGAGGAACAATTTCTACCTCAAAAGGATTATGAAGCCCTGAATCAAGCTGCTCAGGGAAGTGAAGGAGTCTCCATCCCTGGAGGGGTTTCAAAGCTGTGCAGGTGTGGTGCTGAGGGCCATGGTGCAGTGGTGGAGTCCCCATCCCTGAAGGGGTTTCAAAGCTGTGCAGATGTGGTGCTGAAGGACACAGTGCAGTGGTGACCTGAGAGTGTTGGGTTAAGGGTTGGACTTGATGGTCTTAGAGGTCTCTTCCAACCAAAGTGATTCTATGATTGATGTTTCAGGGAGACAAGCAGGCTTCCTGTGGGCATAGCTGTTACTGGAACAGCCACCTCCGAGACAGTTATGGTGCAGGATGAATTGCTCTCCAGAGGTGCCATTTCCTCTCTGGTGACCATTAGAGGGTCTCTAAGGTCATTAGCCTGGACCAGTCCCCTGAAGAAGCACATCTTCAATCAGGCCAGCCCCAACTCATTTGATAGCCAGGCTGGCTGTCATGGATGCTCATCCTCAAGTCACAGTCCCCAGACTTCTGCTGCCTGACCTCGGGGCACAGCTTCCCCTCCAACAGCTCAAGCACAGAGTGCTGTAACACAGGCAGGGCAGTCAGTGCAGAAGCAGCCAGTGGAAAACCAGCAGGAAAGGAGTTAAGAGAGCCAGGGCTTGTTGCTATCCAGGAACCCAGGCTACCTCACCTCCCAGGATAACCATCAGCCAGCCCTTTCTCAAGCTCTTTTTTGGCAGGCTGGGCTGTCAGAAAACCACCTGTTACTTGGGAGGGATTCAACTGCATAATGAATTAAAAAAGCATATTGTGTGTTACTGTCTATCCCCCAGACAGATGTGTTATTTAAGTGTGGTTATGATCTCTGCTGTTAATTTTAAACAACATATGATCAAAGATCACGTCTGGCTTTGTGTTCTGCTTCTCTTTCAGGTTCTGGCTTGTGTGTCCATGCCAGACAGTTGTGGTTTCTGTCATATGGCAGGAAGGGCTTATTGTTTTGTTGGGTTGTTGGGTTTTGTTTTTTTCCACATGCTGCCTGAATTTGTATTTTATGGCACACTAAACCCACCCATCGGGATGGAGCTCTCCTGGTGTTTGCAATAAAGGGGATGGCAGCTGCGGAGAAGAGGGCACCACACAAAGCGGTTTTTTAGGCACAGCTACTCCCTCCACTGAGGGCTTGCAGCCATTTTAAAGGCAGCAGCAGGCTGAGGAGCAGACTGAAATACATAAACCACATCACTGCTCCTGTGGGAAGGCTGCTGGACATGGCAGTGCTGCCAAGCAATCAGCCCAAGAGCAGCGGGCGGGCGGTGGGCAGACAGCGAGACGCGCTCAGCGGATCGCGAGAGGGGCTTTGGGAAGTAATACTGTTGGGGTTCTTTTTATTTGCTCCCTGGCCTGAGCCTTCAAGCTTTGCTGCCCAGCTAGAATAGCTAGACATCTGCCCTGAGAGAAGAGGTGACTAAATAGAGACAAAAAAAGAAGGAAGAGCAGCTCCTTGTGATCACTCAGCTCTAAGATGAGGCAACTCGAATCTCCTTCCACACCCTCCTGGACACCAGCACGAGCAACCTGCTCTAGGTGAACCTGCTTTAGCAGGAGGGTTGGACTGGATATCTACAGAGGTCCCTCCCAAGCCCTACCATTCTGGGATTTTGAGGCACTGCAAAATGTCTGGTATGCCAGAATGGAAGAGGAATAAATCTTCACTATGCCTAACTATCCCTTTCCAGACCACCACACCACTCAGGGCAGATGTAAAGCGTGGCCAAAAGCTACTTCCACTGATTCTGTGTGCAGAATGTGTTTCATCTCTGCAGCATTTAAGGTTATGGAGAAAAAAAAATCTCCTTTCAGACTTTACAGGCCAAGCTATGAAGCACATGCAGAAGTGGGGTGCATCACAAGAGGAACTGAAAGAGAGAGAACTGCTGTCACACTTGCAGACAGAGCTAGGCTCATCCCTTGTCTGCACTGCAGCATCATTGTCATGGCAAGCACAAGGGTGTGAGCAGAGAGCAGTCACCACTGACTGCCCACCTCCAAGATGTGTTGGAGCTGCAATTCTTTCACTAACAGCCTTCTGCCAAGATGCAGGCAGCTGCCAGGCTTCGACCACCCTCCTGGGAGGGGAATAATCCTCCGACTAAACAATTGAGTTACTCATTCCCTTTACAGGATTTGGTCATCTCTTCCACTCAGGTGTACTGGGAAGGGCTGCTCTGACTCAGGGCCAGGGCCCTTCTGCTGCTGCTCTACTCAGCTCTGGAGTCCTCAGTGCAAAAAAGGACATGGACTTCTTGGAGTGAATCCAGAGGAGGATGCAGTAATGATCCAAGGGCTGGAATCCTTCTGCTGTGAGGACAGGCTGAGAGAGCTGGGATTGTTCATCCTGGAGAAGGCTCTAGGGAGACCTTAATGCAGCCTAAAAGAGGGAGATTTAGACTAGATCTAAAGGAGGAACGTTTTGGTTTGGTGGTTTTTCTTTTTTTTACAGTGAGGGTGGGGAAAGCCTGGCCCAGGTCACCCAGAGAAGTGTTAGATGCCTCATCCCTGGAACCATTCCAGGACAGGTTGTTTGGGGTTCTAAGCAACCTGCTCTGGTTGCAGATGTCCCTGCTGACTGCAGCAGGGGGTGGACTAGCTGAGCTTTAAAGTTCCCTTCCAACCCAAACTGTTCTGTGATTCCACCCAAACCAGTGATTGTGACTGTAGTCCTCTTCCAGCCTTTTCAGCTGCTGAGAACCCATTTTCTTCTTGTTGCAGGGTTTCTGCTCTGCTCATTCTGGTTTCAGAGGTTTCCTGCTGGACCAGTCTGCTCCCCAGCCCACACAGAGCAGATGCACAAGCTGGGCTGAGCACTGGCTCTCCCCATGAGAGAGAAGCCAGCCCCAGACCACAGCCATCATAGGCTAAACTGAAGAGAAGAGGTCTCTCCACCTCTGGAGCCAGGCTGAAATGCCATGTGGAAACTCGGAGGTGGAGCAGCGAGCTTGGCTTAAAAGGATCTCACTGCACTGCTTTCATCTAAAACCCACCCTGCTCCAGGGCTACTGCTGCTAGAAGACCAAAACCTCCCTTGCCCACACAGCCTGTGCTGAACAGGAGAGCGTGAGGGCTAAGCCTGTCTGAGAGAAGCAACTGGAGCAGAGGAGAGGATTTTAAAGAGCACAAAGTCATTTCAGAAGGCTGAGCGCCGGCGACGCTAGGAGAAATTCAATGGCTTATGTTGTACCAGAGGTCAGGATATAATTGTCCCTTCTGGCCCTTAAAACCTGTGAATGCACAGAGGACCCTTGAACTGACCAGATTCCTCAGGAATTCGATTCCTGGGCTTTATTTATTTTTTTGCTTCCCAGCTGCCAGACCCAGCATGCTCCTAGATAAATAGGGAGAGGTGGTAGCTCTGGCGGGGAGTATATCGCTAGTGCTTATCTCTCACAGGGCTTCCTGGTAGAATTTCTGTCTCCCTCAGAGGAGGAAAGGTTAAGGGATATATAAAATAGTCTCACTTAAAAAATAATTAAGAAGCAGAGGGCTGGTTTGGAAGCGAAGAGATGCTACAGAGACCAAGCCAGGGCTAAGCAACTTAGCGCCCGAGTATTCCCCTAGAAGATATTCTTTGAGCAGCGCTCGCCCAACCCCCACACCAAGTAGCTCTGTTGTCCTTGCAGAGGGCCAAAGAGCTAAAGATAGCTCCACTAATTGCTGCTTCCCTTTGTCCCTCGGCTCTGGAGATTTCCATCTTCTGTGTTATTACTTCATAATTTTAATTGCGCAAGAAGCTTTTGTGCGCCGCGGTATTAATTAGACTAAAATAATACCGGTGCAAAACAGAAAAGGAAAGGGCTGTTAGCGGCTGGGCAGCCTCGCTCTTAGAGCAGGTACTTTGCAGAGAGGTATTAGGCAATGCTGCTGCCTGCACACGCTCAGGGCGGGTGGTCCTCCTGCTGCAAGCAGGGACCGTCCCATGCGCTGCGCTCAGGCTGAGCGGGTACCCAGCAAGCTGTCTCCTCAGACGTGCACTAAAAGAGAGCAGACAAAATGAAGGAATAAGTTCCAGCCCTGAAACAAGCCTGGGAAAAAAAAAAAAAGTTAAAAGTGACTTACAGCCATTAGTGCCTTCCCCATGCCCCTGGATAGCACAAGGCACCATCTCCTCTGTGACTGATATCCGCCACTTGGAACCAGCTGACCCTCCGATGCTAGGCACAGACATCCAAGCAGACCAAATTACCAGTGTCATTCATTTGCACCTTTCAACTTAATGATACCTTACAGGGAAGGCAAATTCAAATTAAAAATTGAAGCCATTAATATATCTTTGAAAATGGTAAAGGGAACAAGATTAAGACCAATAGGAGGCCACTAATCTTGGCAGGCTCCTGACTTGTACCCTTTAAATCATTGTAATACCTTGCTCAAATTCAAACATAAATAGGATTATTTTTTTTTATGAGGGCCTTGGTGCTCCTGCTGCATCAAAAGCCATCCTATAGTTGATGACTCTTAAGGCTGAGAAGACTCATTCCCAAAATAGGTGGCCTCCTCGCCAGATGTCCAGAACACAAATGGCAAAATGAGGTTCCACTGGAAGAGAAAAAAAAGAAATACATCTATAGAAAATTAAATACAAAAAGGAGAAGAACTACAGAAAGTCAGGGGGGGGAAAGGCACCTTGAAAGATCACCCAGTCCAACCCCCCCTGCCAGAGCAGGGTCACCTACCGCAGATCACACAGGAACACATCCAGGTAGGTCCCAAGTATCTCCAGAGGGCATGCTGATGTCCTTGCTTTGAGACTTGGGGTTGAATTTAGATCTTAGAAGAGCTGAACCTCAGGAAAACCCTTCTCCAGCCCCTACTCCACCACTCCCTGCTTCACCTTCCCCAGGCAGCCTCTGTTCTGCCATCCCACTCACTTCATCTCCCTCAAGCAGCCCCTGCTCCACCAGCCCCCACTTCACCTTCCCCAAGCAACCCCTGCTCCTTCACCACCCCCTGCTTCACCTTCCCCAAGCAGCCCCTGCTCCTTCACCACCCCCTGCTTCACCTTCCCCAAGCAACCCCTGCTCCTTCACCACCCCCTGCTCCATCTTCCCCTTCACCCTGCCTAAACAACTCCTTCTCTACCACCACCATTGTCTCACTCACCTCAGAGCCTGCAGCAAGACCCTCACCTAGATAAGATACCACATAGAGGAGCTCAGGCTAAGTGAGGCCCAGCACCCGTGGGTGATGTTACAGCGATCAGATCATGTTGGTCCTAGCCTACCTAGCCGGGGGGCCACCAGGCCCCCCGGCCTTTGATTGATCCCCTCCACCATTCACCCAGTGCACACCATGGAGACTCACCAATGGTGGCAGGAGGAGGATCCCTCTGCCCAGATGGGCAAGCTTAGGGCTTCTGCCCTTCCTGGGGCTGATTATAAAGGGGAGTGGGCACGGAGAGGAAAGTGGTCACACCTGGGGTGGGAGGAGACTCCAACAGGACCCAGGTGCTCTGGGTTTGGGGGGAAAAGGGGAAATTGTGGGGGGTGGAGGGGAATTTTTTTTCTCCTGTAGCTTTTGGGAGGGTTCAGGGGGCTGGGGAGGTCAGCAGGGTGCATTTGGCAACTTTCTGGCAGATAAACAGTGTATTGCAGAGTAACCACATCCTCCCCTGGAGGCTGCTGCTCTCTTCCTGGTGACTACTTGCAACTCACACATACGTGACAAGCTGTAGCCAAGGCCAGGCAGGGGGAGGGAACTGTTCCCAGCATCTTTTCTTTTCTTCCTTCTCCCTCCATTTTGCCTGGCTGCTTCTCTCTGGGATCCCTTGTTCCTTGGAAGAGAGTGGGGGACCCAAACAAACCCTGAAGCAATCCCAAATCTCTTCAGGTTGGGGAGGAGGGGGAAGAAACAGAAGAGAAAAACCAAAACCCCCCTGATCTCCAGAGATCAACCCTTCAGTGAATCATTTTCCACCCCTCTGACATGTCAAATACTCCAGTGATTCACCAGTCATGGAGCTCTGACTCACCTGCAGCAAGCAGGGCTGATTGCTCCCCAGAAGCTCCCTGGTTTGCATGGCTCTATGAAGGCTCCGCTTCCTCCACTCAGCCTTGAGCTTCTCCTCTCCCTAGCACACACTGTCCCCATCACCCCCCCTGCCAGGGCAGCAGCAGGAGAAGAGGCCAGGCCAGACTAACCAGTTTCAGTTGGTTGAGCCTTGGGTGAAAGAACAGGGAGATGAGTTAGGAGGCCTCAGGAATCTCTCCTCATTCCTGTTTGAGCAGGGAAAATGAGAAAAGAAGGGACAGGAGGGGTTTGGTATTTATTTGTGGCTCTCATTGGGTTCATCTCCCTGCCAGAACAGGACGCAGTTGCTCCAAGAGGGAGCACCAGAAATAGAACTGACATTACATCTAATGAGCTTTTTGGTGGCATATTCATTAAGCTTGTAGAAAGGGTAAAGAAATGCAGGAAGCTTAGTCTTGGAAAGCCTCCAACTGGACCCCTTTGACTCATTAAAGGAGGGAGTAAAATGAAGCATGCCCCAGGGCAATCATAAAAGGATAAGCAGGAAAGCAGGAAAGGGTCAATTCATTAAGAACTGGGGGGCACTGCTGCTCCTGGATGGACACTATGGGGTTGGCTGGGGTGTGCTGGAGACCACTGGGTAGTGATTCCCCCTCACCCCGAGCATGCTGGTGGAGCCAGTGGTGCTTTGGTGCAGATGAGCCCCAAAAGGCAGGAGGTACTTTCCTGGCTGCAGCAAAGGGTCCTTGGAAAACCATCACTTCATCTCAGGAGATGCTGCCATGGGTTTACCACTATACCCAGTGTCCCTATCTCCATCCCCAGCTCGAACTGGCCTTCTTCCCTGCCGAGGAGAGGGGGAAGGGGGAAAAAGTCACACAAGCCTTCCCAAGCCTGGCAGGGGCAGGGGGAAGGGAGGGGGAGGCAAACTCAATTGAGCAGCTTCACAGGGGGGCCCAGATTTGCTCAAACCAGTCACGCCAGCTGCAGCCCAGCCATGATGAGAAAGGAGGAGAGACAGTGCGGCAACAGCCTCCACGACCCCGAGGGAGGAGGAGGAGGAGAAGGCCCGGGCTGCTAAACTGACACCAGGCAAAAGTTGGCCACGTTTTCCCCCAGCCACGGAGGAATAGCAGAGGCAAGTCAGATGTGACCGTGCTGTGGGAGCCAGGAGAAAATAAAAACAAGTGACAGCTGACTCTGGAGGACTTTTGTAGGGGGTGGAGGGGGGAGAGAGGGCGAAGACGGAGGGAAAGACCTACAAATACTGGGGGAAGGGCAGAGGCAGCCCAGGAGCCTTCTGCAGCGGCAGATGGAGAGGGAAGCTACCGCTGATTCCTGCAGAGTCAGGGAAGGAGAGAGACAGCATCGCACCGAGGTGATCACATGAATAGGGAATGAAGGCACAGAACAAAGAAGGAGGATGGGGGGGAAGGAATGGGAGCCCCTCTGCAGGACCCCCAGAGCTGGGGCGTGCTGGTGTGGTGAGCCAGGGTGGGACGCGGGCACAGCCAGCCGAGGCTGCTGGAGCACAGGGGCAGGGCGAGCAGAGCAGCGGTTCGTGCAGCTGCTAAGGGGTGAAGCTCAGACACACACACAGAGTTCCCAGCCCAGGACCCGAGCACATGGTGGAAAGGGGAATCCAAATGCCCTTGCTGTGGGCTCGGGGCTCCCTCTCAGCCGCTGCGGGACGGAGGCGGCGGCGGCCGGCGCTGCCTGCCCCGCTGCCGGTGCCGAGGTCCCCGATGTGCCGGCGATGATTGCTGTGACAGCCATTCTCCCCTTGATTGGCATCTCCCGGCTAGATCAAGGTCACCCTCAGAACACAGCTTCTCATTACAATGGCCGAGAGCCTGGCAATGACCACGGGCCACGGCTAATTAAGAGAGGACCCAGCGCCCCCGGCGCGGGTCAGTAATCAGGGCTGATGCTGAGGGGAGCCAGGGGAGCCACCCTGCCCCCCAGCACCTTGCTGCACTGGGAGGACATGCCCTGGCATGCTGAGCCACCCACCACCCTCGCTGCTGTCACATCAGTGTCGCCTCCTCTCGCACAGCAGCATCCCGGACACCTGGGGAGGGATGCAGTGCCCAGCTAGGTTGTGGGCCCACAACAGGCAGAAGACTAGATAGAAGGAAGGAATTTTACACTGAGGGTGGTGAGACACTGGCCCAGGTTGCCCAGAGGTGGCAGATACCTCATCTCTGGAACCATTCCAGGTCTGGTTGTTGGGGGCTCTGAGCAACCTGATCTAATAGAAGATGTGCCTGCTCGCTGCAGGGCAGCTGGATTAGGTAACCTGTAAAGGTCCCTTCCAACCCAAACCAGCCTGTGATTTTTGTGAAAGGGAAAGGCTCTTTCCAACACAATCAGGTGCACATTTGAGGGACAATGACCCTTTAGATTTGAAGAAAAACCTGTAACAGAAACATCTAAAGGCAACCAGAGTGTTGCAACAACTCGTTCCTGGGGCAGCATGAGCTTAGTCCCTACAGAACTCAGCAGAGATGCTGAGGTCTTCCTAGGGAAAGACACTGAGGGAACTGGTCCATGCTGCTGCTCTAAATTAGCAGCTTCAAACCTCACCAGGGGTGAGATGCAATTAGACTGACCACAGAATTTTTTGGTGCCAAACGCTGAGGTGAAGCAATATAAATATTAGTGTCTTGTGTTCTACACACGTTCTGGGGAGCACCTGCCCAGGGGCTTGGTTTGGCTAAGCAACCAGAGTCAGTGCCTCCCTCAAATTAAAACAGAACTCAATCTTCCTTGAAAATCAAGGAAAACAAGTGTGATTCCCAAGGCCACTGGTGTCTCTCAGCCCTGTGTCACAGCAGTTCTCTCCAGATCCTTTGCTAGGGCTCTCTTATTTCATTTCCAACCACTGAACGACTGAGCAAGAGTTGCTCATCGTGGAAAATGAGCCTCTGGGCTGCCCCAGACTGCCACAAATGTCATCCTCCTACATTTACCATCCAGCTACTACCTCCCAGCCATGCTACCTTTTCTCCTCATGTGGTCAGACTCTTCCAGTTCAATACCATTTGCACCTTCTGGAGGGGTTGTGTTTCTCAAGAGCATAGTGAGATCCCTCACAGGAGATTGCTCACCCATCAGCTCTCCCACTTGGGCAAAACATTTCTCCTTCGTTCCAGCTCAGAGCAGAAAGCCATTTGGAAATCTTGACTTCTCCTGCAGCATCCTCAAAGACTGCAAGAGATGCCCAGGGAGGTGGTGGAATGCCCATCCCTGTAGGTGTGAATGTGGTGCCCAGGGGCATGGTTTAGCACCAGTGTTGGCAGAGTTGATTCAATCACCTCTCAGGTCTTTTCCAACCAAATCAATCAATTCTATGCATCCAGGTGTGCCTCCCTTGTCTGGAGTCTGTGTAGGCCCTGCCCAGCTTTCCATCTAGGGATGAAGAGAAGCAGTTATCAGCATTTGGTAACACAAGGGACATAACACATCCCCAGTGGATAGGGGAAAGACCCTTGACTCCTAAACATCAGCTGAGACACCTTCCATGGCTTCCCAGCGGAGGAAGAGCTTGAAGCTCAATCCCCCCATCCAATTTCCCAGCCTAGACCTTTGCCTTTCCATCACTTTCTCCCAGTAGCCCTGCTTTTTAACTCAGTTATTAGGCTTTACAACTGAAACCAGCACAATATCCAGTGCAACTGGAGCCTGGCCTCAGCAGAGGTTGCTTGGCACAAAGAAGTTAAATAATAACAACAATGATGTTTAATTTCATCTGAATGTGGGTGAGTAGCAGAAGTCATAGCAGGGACTCGCTGCCTCTCCCCTGAGAGGTGCTCTCCACTGTGACCTTTCTAAAGTGCTCTTTAAAGAACATTCTCTCTTCAGAGCTGCTGTGTGTGGGGGAAAAAAAAGCTGAGCTGTGTGTGATGCAGTCAGCATTTCACTCTGATCTGTGACTGCCTAATCCAGGCCAGGACTTGGAGAAACCCATTAGAGTGACACTGGGCACCCACTGTGAGAGTCAGCCTGGGAGCTAGACAGCTAGGAAAAACCACAGCTTTGGTCTGTGTCCAGCAGCCGAAATAAAGTTTCCTTTGCATGCTTTGCATTCAGCACAAACGAGAGCTGGCTGTCCCCTTTCCACCCTGAGCATGCACCCTCACAGGGTCCTGGCACATTAAAGCCGCACTGGTAGCAGCTCCAGCACAGGACCTTGGCAAAGGTATTGCCAGGATGCTCTCTCTGATGAATTCCTCCTTTCCATGCCTCGTGGTGTTCGTGCAGAAATGCCAACTCCAAGCATACAAAGAGGCTGTGCTGCTTCCTCCCCAGCCCAGCAAAGCACCACAGAGCTGGCTTCAAAGGCAGTGATTTAGGTATGACTCCATAGGTCAGTGCCTGTAGGTGCATGTGTGGAATTCGTGCATCTGTTTCTTCATTTTGCCTTTTCCTTTTGCACTTTGATGGTGGCTCCATGGCATTCTCACAGCTATGAAAGAGCTGAACCAGAGATTCCTCTGGTTTTCACAGGACTCCAGAGGCCCAGGCTTAAGTAAGGTAGCAACTGCAATGAGTTCACAAGGAACTCAGGTACTGACAGGACTAGGGGCAATGGAGCAAAGCTGGAGGTGGGGAGAGTCAGCCTGGAGGTGAGGAGGAAGTTGTTGAACATGAGAGTGGTGAGAGCCTGGAATGGGTTGCTCAGGGAGGTGGCTGAGGCCCCATGCCTGGAGGTGTTTCAGGCCAGGCTGGATGAGGCTGTGGGCAGCCTGCTCTAGGGCAGGGTGTCCCTGGGCATGGCAGGGGGGTTGGAACTGGCTGATCCTTGTGGTCCCTTCCAACCCTGACTGATTCTATGACTCTATGTACTGCAGGAGCTGCTGATTCTTTTGTGCCAGGGCAGGTTTAGGTTGGAGATTAGGAAAACAATTATCTGCAGAAAGAGAGGTCAGGCACTGGAACAGGCTGCCCTGGGAAGTGGCTGTCCCAGTCTGAGGACCCAGGATCCCTCAAACTATCACAGTGGTGGAGTCCCCATCCCCAGAGGTGTTTGAGAAACCTGTGGTCATGGCACTTGAGGACATGGTTTAGTGGCCACCGTGGTCTTAGGTTGACAGTTGGACTTGATCTTAGAGGTCTTTTGCAGCCAAAACTGTTCTATGATTCTAGTGCCATCTTACAAGATAAATGATGCTCATTGAGCCAGGAAAAAATGAATCAGCTTGAAAATACAACTCACTTGTGCTACCTCTCAGTTAATATCACCAGGAATAGTGCTGCAGCTCCTGACATGGGTATTAGCAGTGCTTTTCTAGCAGCTTCCCATGCACTCCAGCTTCCTGGTGCTGTGTAAAAGGGGGGGGAAAGCAAACCACAGAGAGAGAGAAAATTGAGCTCTGCAGTTCAGCACTCTCAGAGGGGAATACAGTGGGGAGCAGTGAATTTTGAGCAGTGCTAATTCCCATGCTGCTAATTGGACAGAGGCCATTTCCTGCATGCTAAAGTCAAACAGGACAGGAGCATATGGGCTTTGAGAGAGAGCTGGGCTTTTGCAGTGGAAAAGAAAACACACATGAAAAGAAAAGAAAAGAAAAGAAAAAAAAAAAAAAGAAAAGAAAAGAAAAGAAAAGAAAAGAAAAGAAAAGAAAAGAAAAGAAAAGAAAAGAAAAGAAAAGAAAAGAAAAGAAAAGAAAAGAAAAGAAAAGGAAAAAGGAAAAAAAAGAAAAGCCCCAAACCAACAAACCCCAAACACAAAAAGCCCACCAGAATATTGGTGCTTGCAGAGAAACAGCAGAGAAGTGACCAACTTTAAAGCTCAAAATGCTCCTGGGAGAGCTGCACCTTGGAGGAGACGGTGCTTGGTCCTTGGGCACACACCATTCTCAGCACCCAATGTTCTCCCTTGGCCCTGCTGTTAACGTAGGAGAGGTTTTATTTGTTGTCTTTATTAATGTTTCATTGTTTTCCACTTCACCTGCGATTCAGACAGGATTCAAGAGCAGGATGAGATCCTCCTTTAGAGAGCTTCGTTGGGAGCAGCCTTTTAGGTCTGAAGGAGGGTTCCATGCTCTGTAATGTCACAGAGAGGGCAGACCTGCCCTACCAAGCTGAAAGTCTTAGCAGACCACATCAGCCAGCCACAGACCCTCTTTTACGTCTGCTTCATGTTCAGCCAAGCAAAACATTTATCATCCACAGGAATCATATCAGGAGAAGTTTCAAGCATCACCTCCTCTTCTTTAAATGTGTTAAATTCAAGCACAAAAGACTCAGCATCCCTTGCAAAATAAATTGGGGACAGGCAGAGGGAGTTCAGGGTTGGGATCCCCGGGGTGAGAAGGATGCTCTTGGAGGAGATGCTGTTGGTCCTTTCCCCTGTATCTTCCTGCAAAGAAACTGGTGCAGGGCAGGGTCACAGGCAGGGCACTGACAGAGCATCCTTCTGATCCAATGTGGCAAGGGCGATGATGGTCCAAAGGAGTCGATTTTCTTCTATTAGCTGCTAATCAAAGGTGTCTCTTTCACTTTGGCTGCCGGTTTATCCTCCCTACAGCAAGGTCTCCTACACAACCCCCTGCCCAAAAAACAGATACATGGAAGACAGTGTGCAGGACCCCGGCAGGGAAAATATCCACTGCCAGAGCTGGAGGGCTGTAAACTCAGCATCCACGGAGAGTCAGTGGGACACAAGGGACGGTCACAACGAGCTGAGCAAGCAGCAGCCTCCTTGGAGGACCTGCTGCATCCAGCTGCTGGCTGGTTTAGCTGCTCCCTCGCTGGCTGTCCCACCTGCTCTTCCCACCCCTCGGAAAGCTGCTGGAGGAGGGAGCAGACAAAGGAGGAGCAGCACAGCTGGAGCTGCTGGAAGCTGCTGGCTTGGCTTTGCCCAACACCCCTCTTCCGTAGGAAACGTCTTCCCTGCTGCCTTGCGAGCCGGCTCCTCAGGCTCCCTTGTGCTTACCACTTGCCGTCGTTTTTAAGGCATTACTGCAGAATTCCTTTGTTTTTTTCGGCACTGTTATCACTGCTCCTGGCTGCCACAGACCTGATGGCTTTATTGCTGCCCATGCCCACGGAACGCGAACACCTGACCCGCCTTGACGTCCCTGCTTGTTTGACTGTCCCAGGGCAGAAGAGCCGTCCTGGAGCACACGGCCAGCGAGGCAGCAGAGAAGGGGTTAATAAAGCCTTTAATACCAAGAGGCCACACAGCAAAGCCCAAGTTAGGGCCAGCTGCGCCCCTCCCCCTGGCCTCCATCCTGCTGCAGGAGCCCTGGCAGGGCTGCAGCACTCAAGTGCTGCTTTCCCCACTGAGCTCCTGCCCCACTTGTGTGATGTAAAGCAATCCTTTTGTCTCCTCTTTAAGACATTAGCCTCAGGGGCCATTACAGGGAAGAAAGGTAGCTGGGGCTCTTTTATCTGAAGGAATCCATTAGGAAGGGGGGGTCCTTTCCTTCCTCCAAAGCCGGGGAGCAGCTCCTGTCTTTGCACCGCTCCAGGGATATCTCGTCACTATTCCAAAGCCATCTCCTCCTTGCTCCCTGGCCACCTCCTCCTTGTCCCAGGAGTATCTCCTCACTACACTATAGCTTCTCCTTCCTGCTCCAGAGACATCTCCTTCCTGCACCACGGTCATGTCCTCCCTGCTCCACAGGTATCTTCCAAAACACCATAGCCACATCCTCCCTACTCCAGAGATATCTCCTCACTACACCGTCGCCACCTCTTCCCTGCTCCAGGGTTACCTCCTCCCTGCACCATGGCCACCTTCTCCTTACTCCAGGGTTACCTCCTCACTGCCCCATCCCACCTCCTCCCTGCTTCAGGGTTACCCCCTCACTGCACCATGGCCACCTCCTCCATGGGTCTGCCAGTCAGGGCCCTCTTAAGTGAGATGAAAAGCAGGATGGTGTTTTTAGATGCCCTTCAGTGTACAAATGGCTTTCTCTTTCCTGGCATCTTGGCTGACTGAGGACCGTTTAGTGCTCAAACGTGTCGTTGTGGCTACAGAAACCCAATTTATTCTTGCACCAAAAAGCAGCAGTTCCTGCACATTCACAAGACTCCTGGCCCTGAGGCTTTGAATAATAACCCCAGGTGATGATGAGACTCTTAACAAATTTGAAACCACTGAAATAATAATAAAGAAACAAAAAACATGGCAGGAAAACTGCTTAGGTAGTGGTGGGGAGAGAGGCTCTTTTGGAGCATACCCTTTGCACTCTCCCAAACCATGAATCACAGAGCAAACATTTGCTCTGTGCAGTGCATGGCACCAAGGCCAAGGAAGACCTTAGGCTAATATAAATTGCCTGAGTTCCAGTCAGACATGAACAGCAGACAGCAGCCTGCCCTGCCTGCTCTCCAACCTCACCAGAGAGCCAGCAGCCGTGGTCAGCCCAGAGCCAAACCAAGCAAACCAGCCCAGCTCAAGGGCAGGGTGTATTTACCCAGGCTTGTTAGCTGCTTCACTGCAGATAGGAGCTGGCTTGCACGTCACTGACTCCAGACAAAGCAGAGTGAGGACACCAAAATAATCCCAGTTAAACATGGTGCTCAGCCCCAAAGATGCAGAGCAGGGTGGAAAAGGTGCCAGTGTGCCTTGATCCTGTGTAAGCTGCGAGGGACAGGATGCTTTTGAGAGCCTTACCCAGACATCCTTCCATCTGTGCAAGGGGAAGCACCTCTGCAAGCCACCCTCCTACAGACACAGTCATGATGGCCACCTCTGAGTACCAAAAATAGAGGGGATAGATGAGAGCAGCTGCTGGGGCCAGGGTGGGAGTGTGTGCGAGAAGAAATGTGTAGGCTTCAGAATTGTTTTGGTTGGAAGGGACCTTTAAGATCAACCTTAACCCAGTCACCACTGGCACCACATCTCCATGGCTTTGGACCCCTTCCATGGATGGGGACCCCACCACAGCCCTAGCAGCTTTGAGATCCTTTTGGTGGAGAATTTTCTTCCTAATGTCCAAGCTAAACCAAGAGGCCATTTCCTTTTGCCCTATCACTTGTTCCTTAGAAGAAACCAACACCTACCTCACTCCAACCTTCTTTCAGGTAGCTGTAGAGAGCAGTGAGGTCTCCCCCCCAGCCTCCTTTTCTCCAGGCTGAACAACCCCAGTTACCTCAAACTGCTCTTCACAAGACTTGTTCTCTAGACCCTTCACCAGCTTCATGCTGGCTGCAGCACAGGTGTCCTGCCCCTCCTAGGCTGACGTTTCCAGCTGGGCTGGTAAGCAAGCAGAGGTTTATTGCTTCCAGTCAGTGAGGACAGCTGCTCAGGCCTGCTCCAGGTAGCTCTGCACAGCATTGTGCTCAGCCTCGTGGGTGTGTGCTCCTTGATCCGTGGAAGCCAGGCTGAGAAGAGCTGGGGGAGAACTGCAAGGGATTACAACTTGCATCCATTCAACGCAGATAAAAGAGGTCATCTTTAGGTGTACTGCAAACCAGGTTCATCTTTCTCTACCCCGAGAGCTACTGCCCACACTGTCAAACTGGCCTAACAAAGAGCTGCTGGGAGATGGTGGAGGGATGTGAGGGAAATGCCACCACTTGAGACTTGATTGACTGGACAAAACATTGGAAATATGACGGCTCTGAAGCTGCCAGAAAAATCCATCAGAGCTGACCTCATCTATGACAAGTGTATTATGTGCTTATGGATGGATCCATACAAACCCCCACATCTGACCCAGGGTCACGGGCATCAAGCAGTGGCAGTCACTGTAAACACACTTATAATTATTTGGGAATTTCTTCCCATCCCTTCCAGTCATTAAAGAAAACGATTTTGGCTCTCCTCTTTCCCACTCCCTTACTCACAAAGAGCTCTGCAGCCCGTCGAGGTCTGCAGGGCTTTGTGGGTTTAACATTCACACCACTCGCTGGCAGGAAGCAGCTCTGCCAAGGGGTGAGGAAAACGTAACCCTCGTCCTTGGGAGCTGCTTCTGTACCTCATTGGTGTGCAAGCAACAAGCAACACTAAGGGTGATGTTTCTGGCAGTCCTGGAGCCTCAGGGGCAGGATTTGTGCCGGGTGCCTGTTGCACACTGCTGGCCCAGTTCGGCTGTGTGGTGAGACTGGGGCCTGGGGAGATGCACCTGATGGGTTCGCTGAGTGCTGCTGCCTGCAGAGGTGGCACAGCTTGGAAAGGGCCAAGTTATACAAAGGGCCAAAGATATTTCTCAACTGCTGCCTGCTCCATTTAGAAGCAGTTCCCAGGACAGGGGCCAGCTGTGCTGGGTAAAAAGGGCTCACACATCCCAGTTATCCTGGCTGGTGGGCTGGCACAGGTTGGCTGGCACAGGTTGGCAACTGGAAAATAACTAATGCTCAGAATTTCTTTAACCCTGCATGTTTGAACCTGCTTGGGATCTGACCATGGATTACAGAGTCCCAGCATGGCTGGGCTTAGAAGGGACTTCTGGGGATCACACAGTCCAACCCTGCTGCTAAAGCAAAGCACCCACAGCAGCTTGCCCAGGACCACAATGGCCAAAGGGGGTTGGAAGCTCTCCACAGAAGGAGACTCCACAACCTCTCTGGGCAGCCTGCTCCAAGGCTCCAGTACCCTTATACCAAACAAGTTTCTCCTCCTGTTCAGTTGGAACTTCCTGGGTTCCACTTCGTGCCCATTGCCCCTTGGCCTGTCACTGGGCACCACTGGCCTCACCTTCTTGCCCCCCACCCCTTAGCTCTTGCTGAGCACTGCTCAGATCCCCTCTGGGGCTGCTCTTCTCCAGGCTCAGCAGCCCCAGGGCTCTCAGCCTTTGCTTCTCACAGAGCTGGCCCAGGCCCCCTCGGCATCTTTGTAGCCTCCACTAGGCTCTCTCCAGTAGTTCCCTGTCTCTGCTGGGGAGCTCTGAACTGGACACAACACCCCAGACAAAACCCAAAGGTGCACTTGATAGGCAACTGTGAAGCGCACAGCTGGGAGCAAAGTGAGTGCAACCATGAGAAGGCAGGTGGCTGGGGCTGTGAGAACTCACCCCATGAACACCACACCAAAGGGCTGGGGTCTCCATTAGTTGGTTTCCCAAGGATCCCCAGCTCAGCCATGAACCTGTGCAGCTCGGGCACAAAGCTGCGGCACCATCGCTCGTCTGCAGACCTGCTGCAGCTCTCCTCAGCCCCCATCCCGCAGAAGCCCTGTGTGTGCTCTCAGATGGAGCGGTTGTGCTGGAGCACTGCACGGCCAAAAAGCCAAGTGAGCAAGGAGGGGTGGAGAAGGAGCCAGCACAGACATCAGGGAGGCTTCGTGTGCCCTGGGAACGGCCCCGCACTGCAACAAGACAATAGATCACAGCGCCTGACGGCAACAGCAACGTGCCCTGCCTCAGAGGGCTCTGCAGAGGATGCCAGAGGGATTTAAGGGCTTCCTGCAGGCAGGATGGTGGGCTGGGGTGCCCAGGTGGTGCCCAGCCTCACGCTCTGCAGGCAGACACTACCGCCTGCCACGGCAGCAAATTAATGCCTCCCCTTTTCCCTCCCTCCCTGCTTCCCACCCGCCCCTCGCACCACCCCTGTGGCCGCTGGGGAAGGGGCACCCGGTGGCGTGGGGACACAGGTGCCTGTCACCTGCTCCCAGCACCAGCTGAGGGAGAGGAGGATGGGGAAGGAAGCCTCATATCCCTCACTCATCCCCTGCCTGCCTGTGGAAGGACCCAGCAGGAGAGGACATGTGTTTCTGCAAACCACAGCCCTTGGCAGGGCGAGTCCTTGCCATGGCTTCAAATCCCTCTTTTTACCAGGGAACCATGGAATCATTTTGGGTGGAAAAGATCTTTAAGATCACTGAGTCCTTGGGTTTGGGTTAAAGAAACAATAAAAGGGAACTTTGCTGCGCACTGGTGCGGGTGGGAGCAGCAGGAGAGCAGCCTTTGGGTCAGCCAACCACGGCAGCAGGAGATGAACCTGCCTGTTGAGGTCATGTGGTGGGCACCACCACAGCAATGCCATACCCATGACACCCCTCCAGCAGCCACAGAGCACCCTCCAGCCCCCTCCTTGAAAGCCACCTCACCTCACTCAGTACCTGTCTGAAGGCACCAGGGGCAAGCAGGGTTCCCTCCAGTGCCACCCATGGCAGGTTTTGAACCCAAAACCTAGCTGGTACCTCCCCCTCCTTCTCCTTTTCCAACTTCAGGCTCCTTTTGGGGATGCAAACCCAGGCAGAAACGGAGCTGAGGGAGGCCTGGGCTCTTCCTTTGACACAGATGAAGTGGGGGGTGTTGCAGGGGAGGGGTGGCTATAATTGGATCACTTACTGTGTGACTAATCACCGCGCTGTAACCACAGTGACTGTGGGTTTAACCTTACTTGGTCATTTGCAAACCACCCAGATGACCCAGCCAGCTGCAGCAGGGGGGGTGGATGGGGGTACAGAGCCCTGCACCCCCCACTGACCAGCCCACGGATGAGGTAGGGGAGCTTGGTGAATGCCCTTTCTGCGGCTCTGTGTGGATGACCTCCCAGATGGGTGCAGGGAGGTTGGGAGCATGGCCTCATCCTGGCTTAAACCAAAGATCCAGCTCCAGATCCAAAGAGTGGGGGATGGGGGAGGGGGGGGTCCCCAGATACACAGCTGAGACTTAGCCCATTGGACAAACCCATGCAGCTCTGTGCCTCTGTGTCTGGGTGTCATTGGTGACAACCTACAGAGGTGGCATCTGACCACCTGCATCTTCACAGACCTGGCTTGGTTGGAAATGACCTTTAAGATCATTAAGTCCAACAGGTCTTGCCCTGGTGGTTCTATTTCTGGCCAGGGAGCTGTGGCTAGGTTACAGCCAATAGAGCAGATTAAGTTTGGGTTCTTATTCATTTGAGTAAGAGGACTCCTTCAAAGCTGTCATTAACCTCCTTACCTTTAATCAGCCAATTGCTGGCAGCTCTGGTAGCCCTGCTCTTACCGGGTGACCTGGTGAACCCAAGTGTGGTTCAGGGCAGCAGCACGTGGGCTGATCATCAGGAAGGTGAGACGTGGTGAGATGTGTACCTGGGCATTCTCCTTTCCCTGTAAGAATCACAGAACTGGGTTTTGTTGGAAGACCTCTGCAAGGTCATCGAGTCCCACCCTCAGCCTAACATCACCATGGACACTAAACCATGTCCCCAGGTGCCGTGTCCACACATCTGAGTGCTGTGTCCAGTTCTGGGCTCCTCCATTGCAGAGAGATGTTGAGGTGCTGGAAGGTGTCCAGAGCAGGGCAGCAAGGCTGGGGAGGGGCCTGGAGCACAGCCCTGTGAGGAGAGGCTGAGGGAGCTGGGGGTGTGCAGCCTGCAGAAGAGGAGGCTCAGGGCAGAGCTCATTGCTGTCTGCAGCTCCCTGAAGGGAGGCTGTAGCCAGGTGGGGTTGGGCTCTGCTGCCAGGCACCCAGCAACAGAAGAAAGGGACACAGCCTCAAGCTGTGCCAGGGCAGGTCTAGGCTGGATGTTAGGAGGAAGTTGTTGGCAGAGAGAGTGATTGGCATTGGAATGGGCTGCCCAGGGAGGTGGTGGAGTCTCTGTGCCTGGAGGTGTTGAAGCCAAGCCTGGCTGGGGCACTTAGTGCCATGGTCTGGTTGCTTGGCCAGGGCTGGGTGCTAGGTTGGGCTGGCTGAGCTTGGAGCTTTCTTCCAACCTGGCTGATTCTATGATTTCTTGAACACCTCCAGGGATGGGGACTCCACCACTTCCCTGGGCAGCCTGTGCCAATCCGTGACCACTCTTGGCAAAGAAGATTTTTCCTCATCTCTAACCTAGCCCTCCCCTGGCATAGTTTCAGGATATTTCCTCTTGTTCTTTCATCTGGTACTAGGGAAAAGAGACCAATCCTTACCTCACTGCAACCTCTTGTCAGGGAGCTGTGGAGAGCAAAGAGGTCTCCTCTCAGCCTCCTCCAGACTAAACACCCCCACTCCCCTCAGCTGCTCCTCACCAGCCCTGCTCTCCAGACTCTTCCCCAGCTTCATCGGGGGTGAGGTTTGGGAACTTCTCCACCTGCCCGGCACGACCCCCCCCCGGCGATGGAGGCAGCCACCCTCACCCTCACTCATTTTGAACCTGGTGTTCAGTTTCGCCCGAGGAGGACGGAAGGAAGCGACAAACCGGGAGGAAACGGGTCGGCTTGTGAAACCCAAAACCGGATCGGTAAGAAAAACATCATCAATTATGGATCCCCTGGAGCCGCCGGCAGCCTGTCCCCGGGCACGATCTGTCTCCATTGTACTTTGCCGTGCGGCTGAGAACTGTTGTAAACTAACCCGGGGCAAGCTCCTCTCCTGCCCAGGGTGGGTGCCGGCTGCTGGCAGAGCCCTCTGCCTTCCAGCACAAGCAGCCCATTGCCAACCAAATGTTTCGTGTAAGCGATCTCGGCCCCGGTGGATAGGGAAGCCCTTGAAGGGGGCTGAAGGGGAATGAGGGCTTCAGCTGATGCTGCTCGCTGGAGCTTAGCGCCGGTGGCCGCGCCAGCTGCGCGGACGGGGACTGGCAGCCTGGGCCGGCACAAGGCTGCTCATTGTTCCCCGCGATGCTGCTGCTGGAAAAGACAAACCGGATTAGGGTTGTCGGGCGGCAGCGGGACCCCCGTGCTGGCTAGCCGAGGGGGCTGCTCCCGGCCCTCAGCCCCCAGCTCCCCGGGGCTGTGCTGGAGAAGGAGGTGGATGGGGAGCACCCCACGCCCGCAGCAGCGTGGTTTAAGTGGGCGTGGGGCGGGAGATTTTCGCTCCCCCCCTAGCCGCACCAGCCCGTCTCGGATGCCAGATGCAAGGGGAGGAGGGGAGTGGGAGCAGGGAACGAACTCAAGGTCAAACGGCGAGGGGAGGGGGAGGAAGAGGAGGTGGCGGGGAGGGGGAGGAAGGGTGTCCCCCACGCAGGCGGAGAATCGCTCTTTATCCACCCTCCCCCCCCCCGGCCCTTCCCACCCGCCAGCCACAGAGGCAGCCTCTCATCAGGATATTTATGAACGCACGCACGAATGGGAGGCAACAACAACAACAGCAACAAAAACCCGACCCCAACCACCACCAACCACCACAAGCCACCACCAACCACCCAACCCCATCCTGCTCCTTCCCTTTCTTCAAAGAGCAGATGTGCTGTGGCCTGCAAACCGAGAAGGACACTCCCTTGCTGTTAGCTAATTTGGGCTGGCATGCTCGGGGTTTTTTACAGCTCCAAACGAGAAGTTTGGTCATCAGCTGCTCACATGAACCGGCACAGCCCTCGCACCGCTGGGCTCGGGCATCCTTCTGTGGTACCGGCAAGAACAAAACAAAAGACAACAAAAAAAAAAGGAGAGGTCTTTTTTTTTTTTCCCTTTTCTTTTCTCTTGCAGACAAAAGCAAAACCAAAAGCAAACAGACAGGCAAAAGGCTCAGCAGCACCAGAGGTGCAGTGGTGAGCCCTCAGCCGCAGCACCATAGAATGGTAGGAGCTGGAAGGGAGATCGTCAAGTTCAGCACCCCCCTGGCAAAGCAGGGTCACCCAGGAGCGTATCCTGACAGGTCTCGAAAGCCTCCGGAGAAGGAGGCTCCACAACCTCTCTGAGCAGCCTCAGCAAGCCAGCAGCCTGCTTTCATGGGAGCCCAGGAAGTAAATGAGCAGCAGCAGTGGCGAGGAAAAGGCTGTCACATCAGAGAATCATCACAGAATGGCTTGAGTTGGAAGGGACCCTAAAGATCATCAGCTTCCAACCCCCCTGCCATGGGCAGGGACACCTCCCACTAGCCCTGGCGCTCGCCAAACACACGCCACCCCCACGGCTGTGGAGAAATAAGTCCTTCTAGGGGGGTTATCCAATTTTAAGGGGTCTTAGCTTCCTTTTAAAGCCACTTGCCTGCTGATTTTCTCTTCCTGGCCATGGTTCAGCAGCCCGTCAGAAGGTGGGCCTGCCCCTCATTGCTGATTCAAACGCGCTTCGGTGCCAAATTGACCTGCTGTTATCCCCTCTCTGGCAGCTACTGTAACCAACACCACACAAACAATGAATTATGAGATTAGAGTTACAGAAAAATGGCCTCATTCTGCAGATGTTGTGTCTGGAACCGGCTGCTGAGCAGCCTCCTGTTTGTTGTGTCACCTTCCTCGCCCCCCCCCCCGCCTCCTCCTCCTCACAGCCTCACCTTTGATGCCCAGGGATCCTGGTTTGACAAGGGTTAATGAGCAGCCCCCTCCAAAAGAAGAAGGAAAAAGAGGGGAAATGGATGAGAGAGAAAACCAACATTGATAAGAGAACAGGCACTCTGTGGGCAGCAAAGCAAATCATTGTTTTGGAATACAGATAAAAATGAACTATTTTAAGATTTCTTCAAGTGAGAGCTGCCTGTTGGGGTCAGCAGGATGCTGTGGGGTCCGGGAGGGCACGGGAGGTGTTTTCTTTTTGTGTGCATGCTGGGGGTGATGAGGGGGGTGCATGTGCATGAGGGACAGCCAACCCTGTGCTGGGCTGCAGCAAGGGCAGTGTGGGCAGCAGGGCAAGGGAGGGGATTCTGCCCCTTGGCTCTGCTCTCCTCAGACCCCACCTGCAGTCCTGGGTGCAGTTCTGCAGCCCCCAGCACAAGCAGGACATGGAAGTGTTGGAGCCAGTACAGAGGAGGCCACCAAGATGCTGAGAGGGCTGCAGCAGCTCTGCTCTGGGGACAGGCTGAGAGAGTTGGGGCCCTGCAGCCTGAAGAAGAGAAGGCTTGGAGGAGACCTTGGAGTGGCCTTGCAGGATCTGAAGTGGGCTACAGGAAAGCTGAGGAAGGACTATTGACAAGGTCTTGTAATGACAGGAGGAGGAGGAATGGGTTTGAACTGGCAGAGAGGAGACACAAACTGGATGTTAGGAAAGGGTTCTTTGTAGTGAGGGTGGTGAGACACTGGCACAGGTTGCCCAGGGAGGTTGTGGATGCTCCCTCCCTAGAGGTGTTCAAGATCAGGTTGGATAAGGCCTTGAGCAACCTGCTCTAGTGGGAGGTGTCCCTGCCTATGGCAGGGGGTTGGAACTGACTGAGCTTTGAGGTCCCTTCCAACCTAAACCATTCTATGACCTGTGTGTGTGTGGGTGAGTGCACAAATGTGCCTGTGAGGGGACAGCATCACCAGCTAGTGCCTGTGGACCAAAAGTCTGTGCCTGCACCACAGAAGCGTCAGGATGCAGCAACGTAGCCTCCAAAATCCATTTGCTATCTGAGGAGCATCAAGGTCTTGTGCTTGGATCCAAGCATAAGATCATAGAAACGTGAAATCATTTTGGTTGGATGAGACCTTTCAGATCATCAAGTTCAATCCTTAACTCAGCACTGCCAGGCCACCACTAAACCCTAGCCCTCAGCACCACAACCCCATGGATTTGAAACCCCTCCAGGGATGGGGACTCCACCACTACTCTGGGCAGCCTGGGCCAGGGCGTCACCACTCAAAGTTATTTCCTACTGAGTGTGATGCTGGCAAGGAACTGGGGGTGGAGGAGGAGAGGGGAGAGAGCACCAAAACTCTCTCCTCCTCCTCCACTCAGTGCCCAGCCCGAAGGGCCAAGCCCACATGGGACACTCTCTTTGCCACTCCAGGAAGAATCACAGAAACATTCAGGTTAGCAAAGCCCCTCAGGATCACCAAGTCCAACCCATATCCCTACTCCACAAGGCTCACCCTAAACCATGTCCCCAGACACCACATCCAAACGACTTTTCAGTACATCCAGGGTTGGTGACTGCAGCACCTCCCTGGGCAGCACATTCCAATGCCTGACTGCTCTTGCCATGAAAAAACGTTTCCTAGCATCCAGTCTAACCCTACCCAGTCACAGCTTGAAAGAACTTGGAGTGTCTGCATCCAAGACTGCAGTGGGACATTCCTGTGTCCTCCAAGAAAGGCACAAGTGAACTGCCTCGGGTTGCATTCATCCTCCTGCTGCTCCCCATGGACTCCCACTCCAGCATGCTGCAGTGCTGCCAGTGCCTTTTTAGTAACCAGGACTATCCAGAGGACAAACCAGCACAAGGCAGGAACAGGAAGGCAGCTGTGAGAAGCAGCCCCGTGGAGATGCTGCATCTGCTCCATCTTTTTCCTTTCTTTTCTTCTTCTGTGCCAGTGTTTTCATCCCTCAGCTAAAACAAACAGCAAGGTGCAGAATTTGGCTTGATCTTCAGTGCCTTCTGCATGTTCTCAGCCTAACGTCGCATCCTGTTGTGCTTCAGGCAATGTGTGCTGCTTCTGAGCTTTTCCTGACGTCAGGCTGTGCAGGCAGGAGCTAGAGGTAGGCTCTAATCCATTCCAACTCCTCCGTGTTCCTTGAGGAGAAGCAACCACTCCTGAGGTGCTGCCGTTCTGCTCAGCAGCAGCTTCAGCCTAAAGAAGAGAAGACTCTGGGGAGGACCTTAGAGCTGCCTTCCAGCACCTGAAAGGATCCCACAGGACGGCTGCAGAGGGAGTTTTCCTGAGGGTGTCTAGAGGCAGGACAAGGGGGAATGGTTTGAAGCTGAGGGAGAATAGGTTTCCCTCCCCCACAACGAGAAGAAGTCACTCAAGAGGAAAGCCCAAGCAAGGGAACCAGGATGAATTTGAGGAAGTTCCAGGGAGTGAGGAAAAGGTCTAATAAGGGAAGCTGCATTAACTTGAGTGCTCAAATTCACTATCATCTTAATCCCAGTGTTAAGAACCCACCAGCACTACTCACTGGTGGGTTGGGAGGGATCACACCCAGCAAAGGGACAGTTGTGGCAGTGAGTGCTTTGAGTGGATGGTGCCAGGTCTGCCATGCCATCGACTCAGCCCCATCTGCTCTGTGCTGTAGCCACCTCAGAAGGGTCTGTGCTCCCCCGAGTGCTGGTGATACATGAGCATCTTTTGATGGACTTGATCACAGATTCACAGAATGCAGCAGGTTGGAAGAGACCCTCAAAGGTCATCTTGTCCAACCCCCCCTCCAGTCAGCAGGGACAGCTCCAACTGGATCGAGTTGCTCAAGGCCCCATCAAGTCTGACCTTGAATGTCTCCGGGGATGAGGCCTCCACCACATCTCTTGGCAACCTGTTCCAGTTTCACCACTCTCATTGTGCAGAACTTACTCCTGATCTCCACCCTAAATCTGCCCTGCTCCAGTTTCAAACCATTGCCCCTCATCCTATCACCAGAGGCCCTTCTAAGCAAGCCCTTCCCAGCCTTCCCACTGCCCCCTTCAGATACTGAAATGCAGTTATAAGTTCTCCCTGAAGGCTTCTCTTCTGCAAGCTGAACACCCCCAGCTCCCTCAGCCTGCCCCCACAGCAGAGGTGCTGCAGCCCTCATGATAATCTTTGTAGCCCTCCTCTGGACTTGCTCCAGCAGGTCCTCGTCCCTGTTTTGGGACAGAGCTGGACTGCAGGTGAGGTCTCACCAGAGCAGAGTGGAGTGGCAGAATCACCTCTCTCAGCCTTCTGGCCACGCTTCTTTTGAGGCAGCCCAAGATGCAGTTTGCCTTCTGGGCTGCAAGTGTGCACTGCTGGCTCACATCCAGCTGCTCACCCACCAGCGCCCCCAAGATCGAATCATCTCAGAGGTCTTTTCCAGCCTTAATGATCCTGCAATCCAGGTGCCTGCCAGCATCCATTGCTTGGGTTTCATTTCTTGGGGTGTCTTTTTGAACCTACATCTGAGTTAGAGCTTTACCCTTTGCAGCAGCATCTCTTTGAACCCTTCTCACCCCACATCGGCTCAGAGACAACATCTCTGCCTTTTGGGTTTCTCTCTGGCTGTTGCTCCCCAGACACGTTTTAATCTCTCACAGCTCATCTTGCCCTTATCCAGACACTGCCCCACGGCCCGCAGCAGAGCACACCTGTTCTCACATCGTTAACTTTATGTGCTTAGCTTCTTCACCAGCACCACTCCTGGCCTGCAGCCCTGCTGCATGTCGAACCCTGATGGATCATCTCTGAAAGCTGCAGAAGAGCTCCAAGGATGCAATACAGAAGATTCTCCACCCAGACTTAACTTGCTGGTTCCAAACTGTCCCATCTGAGTTTGTAACACAGCCACATGCCCGTGCAGGGACAACCAACCAACCTCCAAAAAGCAAGCCCAGTTTATCCATCTGTTACTGCTGCAGCTCAACTGGTGGTAAATCTACAGCCTTGACAAAGTGTTGCCTTTTCCAAACGAGCAAAACCCACTTCAGGGCTCCTGGAGGACAGCACAAGTGTCCTGCCACAGCCAGCACCAACTCCAGCACCTTAAAGCCTTCCAATTCTCTCGCTGCTGGGATGGCAATTTGCGAGGAGCACCTTGCTGCAGGAGCCTGCTGCTGCCTGTCCCTCCTCCAGCCTATCTCCGCGGGTACCTCAGCGCATCCCGGCGCCAGCCCTCCCTCCCTCGCTCCTCTTTGCCCAGCCATCCCCAGGAGGTGCCCACACGTGATGGGGAGCAGCTGCAGTCCTGCCCGGCCCCCCTCTCTCCGCCTGCCTTGCAGCTGCAGCCCAGCCTGCCTACAAAGGGCGAGGAGCTAACTTTCCGTGGCATATGCCGTTCCAGTCGGCTCTGCCGCAGCTTTTGTCTGGGTTTGTTGTGTGCTGAGGAGCTGGAGCCTCTCTGCCTTTGCAGCGTTCGCCCAGCCTGAGCATTCAGCCTGCCCACAGTCGGTGTTTTGTCTTTGGAAGCGCTCCTGGCTGCTGTTGAGTGTGGGCAAGGGTCACTGGGGCTGGGACACCACAGCAGCCTCTTCCCTTCTGGCACAGAGGGACAAGCTGAAGAGTCATGCTCAGAGAGCTGTCCTCAGACAGCCGCCCCTGGGTGCAGCCCACCCCGTTCCCTATCAACCCACCTCATTCCAGCTCATCCTCCTATGCCAACACATCCCACCCCATTCCATCTCATCCCATCCTATCCCAATCTATTCCATACTCTCCCATCTTATCTCATCCCCGAACATCCCACACCATTCCATCTCATCCTATCCCACCCCTATACATTCCATGCTGTCCCATCTTATCCCAAAACATCCCACACCATTCCATTCCCTCTCATCTCACCCCATACCATTCCATCTCATCTCACCCCATCCCATTCCATCCCAGCCCATCTCCAGGTCGTTACCTGAGGATGCCACCTTCACCTTTGCTGTAGGGTCCTCGTTCAGCACTACAGAGCCAGGTGATAATTGGTGACCCGAGACCCTTCCCAGCATCTTTCTAAACTTTGCCCTCACAGCATGGCAAAGACATCCAGGCTAGCAAGAGCAAACCCTGCTCCTCTCCTTCTTCTGTCTCTGCTGCTCCTGGAAATGCCCAGGAAGACTCATTCAGGAAGGATTTAGGACCAACAGGGATGCCTTCTTCACAGCCCATTGCACAAGGGGGTTCTCCATGACATGCAGGTCACCTGTATGAACAGGTTACACTGGCAGCCCTGCAGCACGTTCAGCTTATGATGGTTTAGGGCATTTGGGTGTCTTGGCACCACCAAGGTGCCCTCAAAGTGGCAGGTTGCTTGGGCTGGGCATGTGAGAGGCGTTGGAAAGCTGAGAGCATCACAGAATTGTTTTGTTTGGAAGAGACCTTTTAGATCATCAGGTCCTACTGTGAAGCTTCCATAGGCACAAAACTCACTGTCACAGAACCACAGAATCATTGTGGTTGGAAAAGACCTCTAAGATCATCGAGTCTAAGCATAAACCCAGCAGCACTGTGGCCACTAAACCACGTCCTGAAGTGTCAAAGTTCTTGAACACCTCCAGGGGTGGTGACTCCACCACCTTCCAGGGCAGCCTGTTCCAGTGCCTGACCACTCTTGCAGGAAAGAAACTTTTTGCAGAGTCATAGAATCAGTCAGGGTTGGAAGGGACCACAAGGANTCAGTCTTTCCACATCTCCAAACTAAATCACAGAATCACAGACTGCCAGGGGCTGGAAGGGACCTCCAAAGCTCAGCCAGTCCCACCCCCTGCCAGAGCAGGATCTCCTAGAGCAGATCACACAGGAGCACATCCAGGTGGGTCTTGAGTGTCTCCAGAGAGGGAGACTCCACAACCCCCCTGGGCAGCCTGTTCCAGGGCTCTGTCACCCTCACAGGGAAAAAATTCCTCCTCATGTGCACATGGAACTTCCTCTGCCTCAGCTGCCACCATTGCCCCTTGTGCTGGCACTGGGCATCACCCAGCAGAGCCTGGCCCCAGCCTCCTGGCACTCACTGCACATATTGATAACCACTGATGAGGTAAAGCTCTCCTGGCTCAAGCTGTGGCCTTTCCTCTTTGTCTATCCCCTGACAGTAGGGAGAAGAGAGCAACCCCCATGCTTGTGGTGAGAACATCTTGCAAATATGACCCCCCCCCAAACTTTTCTGTGCTCTCAAATACCTCCTGCAGTCCACCAAACTGGGGCAGTTCTCAAAATCATTCAACCACGACTTTCCTCAGGTCCCTCTCTAAGACCAGGGTGGGTGGGAGAGCTCCCTGCCATCCCCAGGCAGACGTGGCTGGTGTGCAGGAGCTCTGTGTGCAAACTGGCAGCAAAACACCTCGCCTGCTGCTGCCACACAGCAGAGCACAAACGCAGCTTTGCTGCAAAGCCCTTTCCTGCCAGGGAGCCTGCAAGTAGCTGGTGTGGAGAAAGCACTTTGGGAGGCAGCTCAGTGTGTGTGTATTAGGTGAGAAGTCTGACTCTCAGGAGAGCAGCAGGTCAGCAGCTGCAGAAGTCCTGAAGGTGCGTTTGGAAGCAGGAGCTGGAGGAAAGGAGCTGTGGGGAGGAAGAAGCAAACCTTCCCCACATGAACCAAACCTTCCCCACACGAACTCTTCTTGTTGCCACTTCCATTCCACACATGACACTCTGCTTACTCACCTCTGCCTCCTGCACTCGCCCACTGAGGGCCAGGAAAAGGCTCCTCTGGTGTCCTTGGTCTGCAGGGACTTTCCAGAAAGGGCACCTGTGCTGAGATTGAAACCAGCTCAGTCCCAGGCAAGCAGCCAACTTAGTGCCAAGGCTGCCTGGCAGCAGCAGGCAGCTCTGTCAACTGCTCCATTCTTCTCCACTTCAAACCCATTTTCCCTCCTCTTTTATTTCACAGAATCACAGAATCATTAAGGTTGGAAAGGACCTCTGAGATCATCAAGTCCAGCCTTCTACCCAACACTTCCATGACCACAAGGCCATGTCCAGAAGTGCCACATCTGCTCATTTAACACCTCCAAGGATGGTGGCACCTCCCTGGGCAGTCCATTCCAATGCCTGGCTACACTTTCAGTAAAGAAATTCTTCCTATCCAATAATAAGGACTTTAGAACAGAATCCAGCAGGTTGGAAGAGAGCTCCAAGCTCAGCCAGCCCAACCTAGCACCCAGCCCTGGCCAAGCAACCAGACCATGGCACTAAGTGCCCCAGCCAGGCTTGGCTTCAACACCTCCAGGCACAGCCACTCCACCACCTCCCTGGGCAGCCCATTCCAATGCCAATCACTCTCTCTGCCAACAACTTCCTCCTAACATCCAGCCTGGACCTGCCCTGGCACAGCTTGAGGCTGTGTCCCCTTGTTCTGCTGCTGCTTGCCTGGCAGCAGAGCCCAACCCCACCTGGCTACAGCCTCCCTGCAGGGAGCTGCAGACAGCAATGAGCTCTGCCCTGAGCCTCCTCTTCTGCAGGCTGCACACCCCCAGCTCCCTCAGCCTCTCCTCACAGGGCTGTGCTCCAGGCCCCTCCCCAGCCTTGCTGCCCTTCTCTTGACACCTTCCAGCACCTCAACATCTCTCTGCAATGGAGGATCCCAGAACTGGACACAGCACTCCAGGTGTGTCCTGAGCAGTGCTGAGCACAGGGGCAGAAGAACCTCCCTTCTCCTGCTGCCCACACTGCTCCTGAGCTAGCCCAGGATGCCATTGGCTCTGCTGCCCACCTGGGCACACTTCTGCCTCCTCTTCAACTACTACCTCCCAGTAAACTTTCCCTGAAGGTGTTCACATGTTTTGTAGACCTGGCACTTAGGGGCAGGGTTTAGTGGGCATGGTGGTTGGACTCCATGATCTTAAAGCTATTTTCCAACCTTAATGATGCTCTGATTTTTGATGAGAGCACTACCATGCCATGCCATGCCATGCCATGCTGCCATCGCCCCATGGTCCAACACACCAGGACCAGCAGAGTACCACATCCCAGTACTCACAGCACCGTGGAGGAGTCATTCGCTGCTCTCAACTTCCATCGCCTCTGAAAATCAGGTTTCTGCTTTCCATCTCCTGGCATCGTTCCCACAGCAGGGTCACAGGGAGAGAAGATTATCCCCACCACATGACAGGAGTCAATTCCTACTGACTCCAGGTAGCTGCTGCTGCCACCACTTCAATCACTCTGCTGGTAATTAAAAATTGGTCAAGGTCCAGCCGCTTCCACCTGATACATTGGGCCCGAGTGAAGAGAGGGGTGGAGGGGTCCTGAGGCACAGGCAGCTGCTCACAGGCCCCCATGTCCCACACCCCCTGCAGGCTGTGCACGGCTCAGATCTACCAGAGCCTGCCTCTTCCAGCAGCCTGCAGAGCCAGGACGAACCCCTCCAAGCTGCACACCTCAGCGGGATGCAGCCCTGAGGAGAGGGCCAGGACACAGGCAGCAGTGAAGAGTGCTGGGGAGCATTTTGACCATCCTCAGGGTGATACAGCCCCCAGAAGGACAGCTCCATCTCAGGGTAACTCCCTGCATGGTTCAGTACAACAGCAAATATGTCTTTGTGCAGCGACATCAGTGTGAGACCTGTCTCTGATGGCACTTGCAGCCTGCTGCAGCTGAGAACTCACAGAGAGAGTGAGCTCTGGGGATCAGCTGCCCCTTCACAGCAGAGGGGTGCCAGCCCCTCAGGTCATTCTGGCCTACTCTGGCCTGGACCAGTAGGTCCATGTCTCTCCTGTGTTGAGGATTCCAGAGCTGGCATCAGCACTGCAAGTGAGGTCTCAGCAGAGAGGAGCAGAGGGGCAGAATCTCCTCCCAGCTCCTGCTGCCCATGCTGCTGGGGATCAGCTCAGGACATGGCTGGGTGTGGGCTGGGAGCTCACATTGCCAGCTCGTGTCCAGCTTTCACCCTCCAGTACCCTTAAGTCCTTCTCCACAGGGCTGCTCTCCCTGCTCTCCCTTCCTTCATCCAGCAGCCCACTTCATACTAACCATTGCCCTAAGCCAGGTGCAGGATCTTGAGCTGAACTTCATGAGGTTCACATGTGCCAACTTCTCAAGCTTGTCCTTCTCCCTCTGGATGCCATCCCACCCCTCTGGCATGTCCCCCTGGGCTCTCATCCCCTTTTTCCTTGTGGGCACACAGACTTCTGACCATACACAGCAACTTGGACCTCACCTGTGGTTTCCACCTGCTCTTGGCACTGCTTGGCTCACCCAGTCCAGCTGGCTCCATCCTGTGTGCCACATCAGCGTGGTCCTCAGCTTGAAACCTTCCACCACTGCGAGCTGTTCTTCATGCCTGTGCCACAGCCTCTCCTCCATTAGCTGGGGAAAGAGTGACAAAACCTGGAGCTCAGTGACCCCTGCAAGGAAAGTGAGGCTCAGCCCCAGCCCCAGCATGGCCCCTGGCTGCTGCCCTCTACGGCCCTGAGCTCATCCTGACTTTTGCCAAGGGGATTTTGCTCCCATCACCCTGTTTCTTGCCAGGTCCCCCTGGCGGCACCAGAGGCTGAGGGTATCACAGAAGAGAGAGGGCAGAGCTGATCTCTGCTCCATCTGGCACTCCCTACAGCTCCTCTAACGCGAGGAGCTGGACTTCATGCCAGGCTCAAGCCTTTCCCAGCCCCATCTCTGTTTGCCACCAAGATAGGCAGCACCGTGTGGAACAAAGAGGGAGCAAGAGCAGCTGTGGGAAGCTCTCCCAGAGAATAAATATTTCCATTCTTTCCCAGCTGACTGGAAGCATTCATGGGCCGTGAGGAGGAGATGGTTACAACCTCAACTGCTTATCTCAGCCGCTCTAGGTGGTGGCTGCGGCAAACGGCTCACTCGGGAGATAAGAGCAGCTTTAAAGGGCCGCGGAGAAAGGGAGCTGCTGACTCAGCTGCTGGGAAAAATCGAGCAAAACATGGAAAAGGCACCAAAGTTGGTTCACAGCCCGAAGAGGAGAAAAGGAGGGAGGGATCCTGAGAATAGGAAGACGCCGAACGCGGGGCACATCCGCTGGGCAGGCGAGGGGGGGAGGCTGGGGAGGCCAACAATGGAGCACAACAACACCACACAAAGGCAGGAAATGCACAAGTTCAGGTTCACACAGCCTGGCTGGGGGCTGCTGCCTCACGCCTGCTGCAGGTACAGGACCACACATGCCCGTGGGACCTTGCGATGTGGCTGCACCCATGCAGGGCTTCGGTAGCTCTGCCTCTGCGCAGAGCAGTTTGGTGGCTCTGCCCCCACACCGAGCCCTTTGGTGGCTCTGCCTCCACACCAATTGGCGGCTCTGCCCCCACACCGAGCCCTTTGGTGGCTCTGCCCCCACACCGAGCCCTTTGGTGGCTCTGCCTCCACACCGAGCTCTTTGGTGGCTCTGCCCCCACACCGAGCTCTTTGGTGGCTCTGCCCCCACACCAATTGGTGGCTCTGCCTCCACACCGAGCTCTTTGGTGGCTCTGCCTCCACACCAATTGGTGGCTCTGTCCCCACACCGAGCCCATTGGTGGCTCTCTCTCCACACCAATTGGTGGCTCTGCCTCCACACCGAGCTCTGTGGTGGCTCTGCCTCCACACCAATTGGTGGCTCTGCCCCCACACCGAGCTCTTTGGTGGCTCTGGAAGATCACATTTGGTGCTTCTGTGCTCCACAACCTCCCTGGAGGTGTTCAAGGCCAGGTTGGATGTTCCCTTGAGCAACCTGTTCTAGTGGGAGGTGTCCCTGCCTATGGCAGAGGTTTGGAACTGGCTGATCCTTGAGGTCCCTTCCAACCTAAACCATTCTATGAGTCTGTGTTACCTGTGGCCATGGCACTTGGGGGTATGGTTTCGTGTCCATGGTGGTGCTGAGTTTAATGCTGGACTCAAGGACCTTTAAGAGACCTTTTGCAGCCACAATGTAACACCCAGTGAGTGGACCACAGTGCTGAGCTGGTGGCGTGGGTGGCACAGCACACAAACACTCTCGAGAGGTGGTTTTACAGCACACTGCATTTTGGGTTTGGTTTTTTCCAAAGCCAAAAATGATTAAAAATCAAAATAGCAGACATCCCCTGTGCCTTCTGCTTGCTTTGGGGCTGTTAACTCACCAGATAAGTTTTACAGCCCAGCTCCTTCAGCTTTGACAAGATAACCAGATCACTGTAGAACATGAATTCGCTATCAGCATGCAGCCTCAGGGCTGATATTTCTATCAGCATTTAGGCAGGTGATGCTGAGCACCAAAGCAGCAGCACACAAACAGGCAGGTTTCACTCACTGCTGATTATGGAATTCATTATTTATTTCCCCCTCCCACCCTGCTATAATGCTCATAGCAAACAACACTTACAGAGGGCTTCCAGGAGTCGTTAACCAGAAGGTGTCCAGGAGTTGCTTCTCATTGCAGAAACCAAGCTCTGAGCACAACGGTGGAGCAACAGCTGTGGGCATAAAGGACAAAACCACATGGAATTCCCTTTGGTTAGGAGGTCTATTTGGCCTCAGAGATGAAATGACTCACGTAGACTCCAAACCCCAACTTAGATGGGAATTCAGTTCATCGTCATGACTTGGGGCCAAGTTTCAAATGATTGCCCTCTGTCCTTTCATGGTGGTGGTGGTTCCAAGGGTCACAGGCTGAGGAATCCTTCCTGGACAGTGGAGAAGAAAGGATGGGATGGTCATCAGATACCCTTGACCTGCCAAAGGCCATGCTTGCAGGGTGGCATCATACTTGTGACCACAGAGATGGGCTCCTGCTCTCAGAGGCTGAGCAAGGAAGGGCTGGTTTCCACTGCAGGGCTTTTGGAGAGGCTATTCCCAGTGTCTTGGGGGTTGCTCACAGCCCACAGCTGAGCCCCTCACCCAGTTCTGCTGCTGCCAGAACAGCTGAGGTTGTCAGCATTTAAAGGAAACAAAACTGCAGCTCCCAGTCTGCTTTGGATGCATACTGGGAGACCAGAGAGCCACGCAGAGGACCCATGGATCACCTCAGACCCTCGCAGAGAAGCAAAAGGCTGCGACAGTTTCTGATGGGGCAGCACCATTTGCTGACCAAACTTTGTCAAGAAGGAGATGCCTCAGCCTTGTTTGCTTTCTGAATGGCTACTGGCAAAGGGAGGGCACAGCCTTTGGAGGAGATCTTCTCACCAGAGCCAAGCAGCAGGGTGCAAACTCCTCTGGGCAAGTTGGGCTGGGACTTCATTTAGCGCCCGTAAATCCCCGCGGGAATTCATAGCGGTGTGGAGAAGTTCAAAACGAAGGAAGAGGCTGCAGCTTGGCTGAGGAGAGGAAGTGGTGGGGAGAGGAGGAGAAGGAGCAGGCTTTAATTTGTTCAGTAGCCCGGAAAGAGTCCACAGGGAGTTTAAAAAGCAATTGTATTTGGGAGCCTGAAATGAAGCAGCGAGCCGCGAGCCGCTCGGCCGAGGGTGAAGCGGTCAAATGTCACGACACGAGAGGGGAAACCAGCAGCTCTCCATCCCCTGTGGCACGACCTGGAGCCAGGGCTGAAGGCTTGGATGGGGAAGGGTGGATTGACTGCACAAAAAAAAAGGCAACCCAAAGCAACCCCCCTCCCTAAACTCAAAACAGGCCAGGAAAGCAGGGAAGGAAATTTCAGCAGAAGGTCCACGACTGCCACAGCAACAACAGACAGAGGCTGCAGTGTGGCTGGGGAAAGGAAGAGGATGCAGAGGGGGGTGTGGGAGGGGGAAGATGATAAAACCACTGTCAGCTTAATTTCATTTCCCAGGAAAATAAAACAACTATTTGTAGGCACAGGGCTGAGAACAAGGAGATGAGAGTCAGCCGAGATGGGTTTGTCAAGAACAGAGTGCATCAAATCAAATTCATTTCCTCGTGTGGTAAAGTAATAGGCTTGGGGGAGATACTTGAGGTTGGCAAGGGCTTTTGACACAGGCTTCTGACATCCTCCCAAGGAAGCTGGGGAAGCTGGCTCCAGCCTGAACTCCTGTACCCCAACTGAAGAATCAACCTGGAAACACTGCAAGAGGGTTGAGCTGCTCCTGTGAGACCTCCCAGCACCCAGAGCACACCGTGGTTAGCAGGGACCAGGGATCACACCCTCGTGGGGGCTTGAGAGGCAACAGTCAGGCTTGAAAAGGTCTGGATTTGAAATGATGAGGTGGGGAAATGCTCACAGAGTCGATGAGACGTGCACAGCACTGCCAGGCCAACCCCATCCTGGGCTGATCTCCAGCAGCAAGGGCAGGGAGGAGACTCTGTCCCTCTGCTCTGCTGAGACCACACCTGCAGGGCTGGAGCCAGCTTTGGAGTCCTCCGCACAGAAGAGACAGGGACCTGTTGGAGTGCAGCCACAGGCGGCAATGCTGAGAGGGCTGAAGCCCTCTGCTGCGAGGCCAGGCTGAGAGAGTTGGGCTTGTTCAGCCTGGAGAAGAGAAGGCTCCAGGGAGACCTTCTGGTGGACTTTCAGTGCTTAAAGGTGCTGATCAGAAAGCTGGGGACAGACAAGACAAGAGATGATGGTTTGAAACTGCAAGAAGGAGATTTAGACTGGACAGAAGAAAGAATTTTTTCACACTGAGGGTGATGAGATCCTGGCCCAGGTTACACAGAGAGGTGGGAGATGCTCCATGCCTGGAATCATTCCAGGACAGGGTTTTTTTTTGAGGGGGAGGGTCTGAGCACCCTGCTCTAGCTGAAGATGTCCCTGCTCAGTGCAGGAGAGTTGGACTAGATGGAATTTCAAGGTCCTTTCCCACCCACACCATTCTGTGGCTCTATGATTCTGCAGCTATGCAGAAGTGACACACAGAGGGATGATGGACATGGGGACCCCAGATGGATCACAAGCTGAGCAAGAACCAGTGGTGCACAGGAACAGAACAAAGCTGGCTTCTAGGAGGTCTGAATGAGAAGAGCTGAAATCCCAGATGAAGAAAGTCAGCTGCATGGACAGCCCAAAGAGAGTGGCCAGTGCCAGGATCTGCTTTAAGGCTAACCAAAGGAGGTGGTCTGTAAGGTCTGACCTGCAGGGAAAGCCTGCTCAAGCCATGGGTCAGCCTCCAGGCACCCAGCCCCTGTGGGATCAGGTAACCAATTGCCAACAGAGAGAGCTGCAGCAAAGGCAGAGGGATCCTGTGGTTCTCCATGCTCATGGAGAATGGGAGCCACAGGAACAGGCAGAAAGTACAGCAAGGAGAGCAGGATAAACCACGAGTGAAGCACAGCAGTTCCAGGGATCTCCTCTCAAGGTCTTTAGGAAGAGGTAAGGCAAACCTGACCAGAAGAACCTGAAGGGCCAAGCCTCTTTGAGGGTGATGAGGTCACTCCCAAGGCACTGAGAGGCAAATACTCATTGGCAGAGCAGTGAAGTGAAACCCTTGGGCTCAAGCCTTTCACTAACAACTCAAGGGTACAGAATTTAATAGCCTACCAGGACAGCTTTGTGCAGGACCGGGATGCCATCAGTCAGGAGGCATATTGCTACAGCTGAGTTCTCACCCTGGATGCCATCAGACCAGAATCCAGAGTCAGGATGCATTTTGCTACAGCCAAGTTCCCACCCTGGATGCCATCAGACCAGAATCCAGAGTCAGGATGCATTTTTCTACAGCCAAGTTCTCACCCTGGGCTTCCAGACCCCTTCCTCCACCAGCCACAACTCTCACTAATGGTGTCTGCAGCACCCATTTTTATTGGCTCTTTCCCCACTGTCCCATCAGTCAGTGGAGAAGGCTCCAAGACATCCTGGCCTTTTAAAACCACACACAGGCTCCAACATCCTTCCCCATACCCACGGGCACCACTGCCTGCACCCAGGTCATCCTGTCCTATTACCTTCCCGGGTTGCTTTGCTGACATTTATGAATGCCACTGCTCAGTTAAAGAAGATTTTATTGGGCTAAGAAAGCAGGGTATGGTGATGTTCATTACTGGTATAACTTCTCCTTTCATTCATCACAGCCATAATTAATTTTCTAGCATGGGCAGAGGTGGAGATTTAAGGCTGTGCTGGTGAAATGAATTAGCCTCTTTTTTCCCTCATCCTATTTGGAGTTCCCTGTTGTGAATATACTCCAAGTGCAATTGAGAGGCAATTTATGAGAATGAAATCTCATCTGTGTCCTATTCCTTGCCCTCTCCCTGGTGATTTTATTATGCCAGGGTGGCTCTCCCCATTTGTTTAGAGGGCAGGCTGCATTTGTTATTCCAGGCTCAACAGGTTGGTTAGCATACATCAACATGCATTGATGGGGGGAGTGGGGGCAGGTCCTGAGCACAGAACAGCCCCCAGCCAGTGCATGCAGGGTGACAATGGGGCTGCACATTGCATCTTAACACCAAGGACATCACAAAATGGCATCAAAGCTCATTCAGTTCCACCCCCCTGCCATGGGCAGGGCCACCTTCACTAGCCCAGGTTGCTCAAGGCCTTGTCTAACCTGGGCTTGAACACCTCCAGGGAGGGGGCATCCACAACCTGCCTGGACAACCTGTTCCAGAGTCTCCTCACCCTCACTGTAGAGAATTTCTTTCAAGCAGCCACTGCCCCTGAAGGTGTTCAAGAAACACTTGGGTATGGCACTTGGGGGCACGGCTCGATGGCTGTGGTGGTCATGGGTTGGTGGTTGGACCTGATGATCTTGGAAGCCTTTTCCAGCTGAAACAATTCCATGACTCTGGGTTATCTTACAGAGTTGGGCTGTAACATCCAGCAGCTCACAAAACAAACTCAGCCTCCTTTGGAGCTTAAACCACCCTGCTCTCTGTCCTGGGAACAGCTCCATGCACCCTAGCACTGAGTTCTCCTTAGCAAGCAGCCACTCTAGCAGGTGGCAACGCAGATTTCAGAGCAGGCAAAGGGGACTTTTTGCTCTGTTAATTTCAGCTGAGTTGCACCAGCAACTTCTCACATTTACTTGTGTTATTTTCTTGTCTTACCTTGGGAAAGTAGCTGCAGTTGCATTTGCAGGTGCTTTTGCAGTGCCTTTTGCAGTAAGCTGGGCTGGAGCTAATTAAAGCCACACGTATCATCCCAACATCATCCCCCCAGCACTGAACTCCTAACCTGACATAAATACATTGCATACTCTAACCTGTTTCTCCTGATGATTAACCTTGAACATGGCAACCTATAAATCACCAGTGAACCAGCTGGTGCTCAGCATTGCTCCAAAGGTGTGTGATTACGATCATTTTATATATATCTTGGTATGCAGGCATGAAAAATTCATCCAAGGGCTTGGGTTTGTACGACTTATTGTAATGGATTTTCTTAAAAAGCATAGATCACTCCTCACAGAGGAGCCTGCTCCTCACACTGCAGCCAGTTCTAGCTCCCTGAATCACTGCTGCCCCAGCTGGCTGCTGACCTCTACTCAGCGCTGCTCAGGACACACCTTGAGTGCTGTGTCCAGTTCTGGGCTCCTCCATTCAAGAGAGATGTTGAGGTGCTGGAAGGTGTCCAGAGCAGGGCAGCAAGGCTGGGGAGGGGCCTGGAGCACAGCCCTGTGAGGAGAGGCTGAGGGAGCTGGGGGTGTGCAGCCTGCAGAAGAGGAGGCTCAGGGCAGAGCTCATTGCTGTCTGCAGCTCCCTGAAGGGAGGCTGTAGNATGTGATCCCCAAATGAATTCAGAGTGGTCACTTTGCTTAGACTTCAGGGTGATGTTCCTGCCTGTCTGCCTGATGTTTCACTCAGGGGCACACACCTGGCTTGGAGGAAGTGGTCTTTAAAAATTAGCCAACTTTCTTGGGCTCCTTTCCCCTCCAGAGCCTTAGCCCATGGGACTGCTGCAAGCATGTCCCTGCAGAGCACAAAGTTAGCTCTGCAGAAGTCCAGGGTTGCAATTCTACTTGTTGCTCTGATTGTACTAAACTCCACCATGTCATGATCACTGTCCCCAAGGCTGTTCCTGACCTTAACATCCTCAACCAGTCCCTCCTCCTCCTTAGATTCTTTCCCCCCAGTCCTACTGCTACCTGACACTCTAAGAAGTCCCTCTCCAGCTTTCTTGCAGCCCCCTTCAGATATTGGAAGGCTACAATAAGGTCTCATTGAAGCCTTCTGTTCTCCAAACCAAGCAACTCCAACTCTCAACCTGTCTCCATAGCAGAGCAGCTCCAGGCCTCTGCTCATCCTTGTGGTCCTTCTCTGGACATCTTACAGCACCTCCAGATCTTTCCTGTAACAGTGGCTCCAGAACTGAGCTGAGTGCTCCAGGTGGGGTCTCACCAGAGCAGCATAGAGAGGGGGAGAATCACTCTTGCAGGTTTGCAAGATGCAAACTTGCCAAAAAACAACCAACCAAAAAACCCAAATCCAACCCCAAACCCAGAAGGCTGATGGGGTTTGCCCAGCTGAAGATTCTTGGTACTCCATCCATTGCTGCTGGGAGTTCAGTAGCTGCTGTGAGCAGCTCAGCTGTGGGATGAGAGTTTTAGGCTCACAGAAGTTTTGGTGCCAGCAGACACAAGAAATTGTGCAACTGTAAACCAGTAATAAACCCAAAGGGAATAAACATACTATAAAACAGGACATAAAACCAGAACTTGAAAATGAGCTTGTAAAGAAGCACTAAATCTGCTAGCTGGGACCTCAGGGAACATGGAGAGGTAGTCCTGAGGGAGTAGGTCAGCTGGTGGGGCACATTTTGTCTCCAGGTTGGCATCCTCATCTTTTCCATCCTCCCAGCAGCCTCTATAAAGCCTGTGCCAGACAGAAACATGCTCCAGGATTTAAAGGCATCCAGAACCAACCTGCTGAGCACCAAGAAGCCTGAGTCGTTCATTCCCATCCTGTGCCACATATCTCCTTCCTGTGCCACACATTCCCATCTTGGGCCACCTGGTCACATCCTACACTCATTTTCCAGGGAGGTTCTACCTGCTTGTGTCCAAGGTTGAGCAGTTGTTGGCAGGTGGAGGGAATCAGGAGGGAGAGGCCCTGCCTTTTGCTCCTGAGCCATAGCAGCAATCTATCATCTTGCAAGGAAATTCTTTTCTGATGGGTTAGGAGAGGCTTTGTCACCTCTGGCTCACCACTCTCTTGAGGCTCCTCTGTCAGAAACACTGCCTGGGATGGGATGGGGAAGAGCCTTCTTGTGCCAGCCCTTTCCCAGGATAACAGAGGCTGCCGAGAAGAGCTGACAAACACAAGGAATTTAGCAGCACATCCTGAAGGAGCTTTTGGAGCCTGCCTCTGGTGGCTCCTGGAATTTTGCTTTTCTCCTTTGGATGAAATACCTACGTGGAGCAGGTAAGGAATGATGGCAGCTCCTCGTGTGGGCAGGGAAACTACCAGGGCTATGAGAGTCACAGAATGTCAGGGGCTGGAAGGGACCTTGAAAGAGCATCCAGCCCAACCCCCCCTGCCAGAGCAGGATCACCTACACCTATATGTGTTTGTGTATATATATATATGCTGCTCAAGAGCAACAGCAAAGGTTTTGAGGCAGCAGATGCTGTTCTCTTTCCCTGAATGCTCCTTTTTCAGCACAGCTGTACCTCACCAACCACAGGAGGTTCTCCTTGGTATGGAAGTGGGACTTGAAGGGCTGGAATTAAAGCCTTCTGTCAGCAGACCAGTGGGCATCAAACACAAACTAAGCACTTCTTGTTATGGGGCAGAAAGCAGACAAGACTGGAAAAAACACAGGAATGTTATCTTCTCCTTGCCTGTCCCTGACATATCCACAACCTCCCTCTCTTATTGAGGCAGCTGGAAATGAACCCAGCAAAGGACTAGGAGAGGGTTCTCCACCACTCTTGCATGGCCAGAGAGAAAGAGAAGTTGTCCACTTTGAGTATACTAAATCATCACCCATCTCCCATCTCAGCTTCAGCTTGGCCACATCAGCAGGGCCATGTGCACAGCAGAAGGCTTTGGAGGAGAACATGAAGCTGCTGTGACAAAAGCAGTGTCTGAAGATGCTGCTTTGGTTGCATCTCCAGATACCAGTCAGGTGAAGTGGCTCCACCACTGCATCCAGGTACGGCCAAAGGAGTCCCTGCCCCTGGAGGGGGTTCAAAGCTATGTAGATGTGGTGCTGAGTGCCATGGTTTAGTGGTGGCCTGGCAGTGCTGGGTTAGCAGCTGGGCTCCATGATCTTAAAGGTCTCTTCCAACCAAAACTCATAGAATCCCAGAAGGTCAAGGGCTGGAAGGGACCTCAAAAGATCATCTGGTCCAACCTCCCCTGCCAGAGCAACATCACCTAGAGCAGATCATGCTGGAAAGCATCCAGATGGTTCTTGAATACCTCCAGAGAGGGAGACTCCACAAAAGGGTCTGTGGTTTCCAAAGACACAGGAGCAACCACCAACAGGTTCCTCTCTGAGGAAGCCAAGTCTGCTGCCTCACCTTCTCATTTCTGTCAGGCACCAGGCAGTCAAAGCAGCAAGCGGCCCCAAGGTCAAGCAGTAGCAGGTTGCACGGTGTGCTGAAAGCTGGACTCAACAGGACAGTGAGAAGTGAGACACAAGGCTTGGCCTTCCATGGGAGCAGGAGACAGCAGAGAGGAGCTGCCAGATTTGGTGTCTCACGGAGGGGCAGCAGCAGGCTGAGTCTCCGAGAGCAGCGGCGGTGAACTGAGCGGGGCTGTGTGAGATGTAATGAAGGTTGTCGTGCTCCAGGACGAGCTGAAGCCTCTTACCCAGGCAGTCCTAATCAGGGTGCTGGGAGTGCTGTGTGACTGTGCTAACATTAGCCTCACAACAGCTCGGTGAGGAAGCCAAGTGTCACTCTCCCTTCTGAAGACTGGAAACCGCAATTAAAGCGACTGCCTGAGGGAAGCAGCTACAATTAGAAACCGAATCTGGAGTCTTGCTCTGCCCACTCGCCCACAGGCTCACCCTTCAAACTTAGAATGAGAGAATTGTTTCAGCTGGAAAAGCCCTCTAAGATCATCCAGTCCCCAACTGTCAGCCCAACACCACCGTGGCCATTAAGCCATGTCCCACAGTGCCACAGCCACACCTTTCCTGAACACCTCCAGGGATGGGGACTCCACCACCTCCCTGAGCAGCCTGTGCCAGTCCCTGACTGCTCTTGCAGCAATTTTTTTCCTCATCTCCAACCTAACCTCCTCCTAGCACAGTTTCAGGCCATTTCCTCTTGTTCTATTATCCAGTGTTAGAGAGAAGAGACTGACCCCCACTGCTCTCCAGCCTCCTTTCAAGGAGCTGTGGAATCACAGACCCACAGCACCATGCAGGCTGGCAAAGCCCCTCAGGATCACNCCAACTGTCAGCCCAACACCACCGTGGCCATTAAGCCATGTCCCACAGTGCCACAGCCACACCTTTCCTGAACACCTCCAGGGATGGGGACTCCACCACCTCCCTGAGCAGCCTGTGCCAGTCCCTGACTGCTCTTGCAGCAATTTTTTTCCTCATCTCCAACCTAACCTCCTCCTAGCACAGTTTCAGGCCATTTCCTCTTGTTCTATTATCCAGTGTTAGAGAGAAGAGACTGACCCCCACTGCTCTCCAGCCTCCTTTCAAGGAGCTGTGGAATCACAGACCCACAGCACCATGCAGGCTGGCAAAGCCCCTCAGGATCACCAAGTCCAACCCAGAACCCTGCTCTGCAAGATTCAGCTTAAACCATAGCCCCAAGCACCACATCCAAACCACCCTGAAACACATCCAGGCTGGGTGACTCCACCACCTCCCTGGGCAGCTCATCCCAGTCCCTGACCACTCTCTCCATGAAGAACTTTTCCCTAATGTCCAATTGAAGCCTCCCCAGCTTCAGCTTGAGGCCATTCCCCCTTGTTCTGTCTCCAACAACCTGTGAGCAATGAGGTCTCCTCGCAGCCTTCCTCTTCTTGAGTTCTTCACCAGCTGTATTCTCCAGACTCTTCCCCAGCTTTGTTGCCCTTCTCTAGACATTCTCCAGCCCCTTAACATCCTTGGAGTGAGGTGTTCAAAAACCAACCCAATATTGAAGGTGTGCCCTCACCAGTGCCAAGCACAAGGGAGACAATCCCTGCCCTACTTGAGAGGGGACAACTTCAAGCAGATGAAGGACACAGGAGCAGTGTGGGCAGCAGGACAAGGGAGGTTCTTCTGCCCCTGTGCTCAGCACTGCTCAGGACACACCTGGAGTGCTGTGTCNATCTATGACTCTTTACCTGCAGGCTGAGAGAGGCACTGGCCCAGGCTGCAGAGCCAGCTCCAGCTCCACCATCAGCAGGCACAAAAGAGCAACCACTGCTTGCCAGGCAGAGCGCTTAGCCCACTGGGCACTGGGGTGCTGCGAGCTGGAATCAACGCAAGGATTGTGACAGCTGAGAACAAATTCAGCTATGTTTGACAACTTCCAGAAAATATTGGCAGAGGACAGGGAGTCTGCACTGCCCAGCAGCACCTTTGTGAATTGATTAGCCATATAGCAGATGGCAAGCCTGCTGCAGACGGAGACAGCAGAAGATGGCCAGTCTGGTCGAAGGGAACTTGAAGACGACTGGGAAGAAAAAGCCTCTCCTCCTAGTGACAGCCCCAAGTGACGCTCTGGAAATGTCAGATGCCTGGCAGATGAGGAGCAGGGCTGGTTGGGAACGTTTCCTTCCACTATTTATTATGAGCACCTGCCTGGGATCAGAAAGCAGAATGATAAAGCTGAGTTTAAGCCTCCCTCTCACCTCTTCACAAAAAGCCCTCCAAGAAAACATCAAACCTCAGTTACGTTAAGAAAAAGAAACATTCCTCTAAACAGGACTTCCAAAAGCCCTTCAGGAACCAAGGGAGACATTGGAGAGAACTTAAACGTGGCCCATGCCTTGGAAGTTTGATTTTAGGAGAACATATTCTGGAGAAAAAGCAAAGCCTTTGCTTGCCTCCTTTGCTGCCACATATTTCTGGGAGGGGTTTGGCACATATCTGGTGGTGGTGGTGTGTGTGTGTGGGGGGGAAATTCATATTTTTAATGGTTTTAGGAAATGCCTTAGGCTATTGAGAGCCTCGCACAGCTGCTCGTCAGTAGCCAGCCATGGCTGAAGGAGCAGAAACTATGGAGGGGAGAAATATGCCATCTTTGTCTGGTGCAGAACAATGTGCTGCAGAGGCACACAATGCCTGCCTCTTGTTTGCTAGTAGCCCTCGGAAAAAAAAAAAGGGAAGGGGAAAAAAAAAAGGGGGGCGGGGGAGGG
>WAAF01010727.1:123989-259506 GCA_013400475.1 Tricholaema leucomelas
GGGGGGGAAGGATCATGGAGTTTCCTTGCAGGGCCTCTGAGCAGAGGGAGCAACATTAGCTCTGCACTCACAGATATGCAAATCCTTCCCTCAGCCCAACAATAGCAGAAGCCCTGTGGGAGGAGACCGATGGCACAGAGCAGGCGGCTGCTGCTCCCAACTCCTTTGCCTGCAAAGCCCACAAGTTCCCCGACTTCCAGAAAGCTGGAAGAAGGTCAAAGCATTGTCCGAGGAGAGCTGTGAAAGCTCTGCTGTCATAGAAAGGTTTGGGTTGGATGGGACATTGAAGATCATCTTCTTCCAAGCTCCCTGCCTAGGGCAGGGACACCTCCCACCAGCCCAGGTTGCTCAATACCTCATCCAGCCTGGCCTTGAACACCTCCAGGGAGGGGACATTCACAACCTCCCTGAGCAGCTTGTGCCAGTGTCTCACCACTCTCACTGCAAAGAATTTCTTCCTAATCTCCAGTCTAAATCTGCCCTCCTCAAGCTTCAATCCATTCCCTCTCATCCAGTCACAAGGGGCCCTTGTACAAAGCCAGAGCTGCCTGCTGGCTGCCCACTGAGCACACTGTTAGCAGACATTTTAAAGCTGAGGCTTAGGGATGCTCTTGCCCAACAGATTGATGAATCTGTGGCTGGAGGTAGGTTAATAAAGCTCACAGATAAAAAGCTGGAACTAAAAGCACAAAGGAGGCTCTGCAGCAAGACCCCAACTAATAAAGCAGTGCAGTAGTTTGTTGGTTCTGGTATCAGCATCCCACCGAATTCTCTGCTGCATCCAAAGCTGCTCAGGATGTTGAGGATTCCTTTAAGTTGCTCTGCACCAATGCATTTCAGCTCCCTTGGAGTCCTTCATGCTGGGTTATCTGAGGGCTTTTGATTCTGCTGCCTCTAAATTCATCCCTAGGAGTCTGGAAGGTGCCCAACCCTGGACAATGCTCCTTGCAATGAGGGTGGTGAGACAGTGGCACAGTTTGCCTGGTGAGGTGGTTGAGGCCCCATCCCTGGAGACATTCAAGGTCAGTCTTGATGAGGCCCTGGGCAGCTTGCTCTAATTGAAGATGTCCCTGCTGACTGCAAGGGTTGGACACGATGACCTTTGAGGGTCCCTTCCAACCCGATGCATTCTTTGACTCAGCTCCCTGGTGGGGGGGCACTAGTGGCAGGCTCTGCTGCACACACTGCATCAATAACCTGTTGTACCTCTGCAGTGTCAAGTGCTGATGCCTTGGAGAGACACAAAGCTGGCTTCTGATGGAGAGAGAGGATGTTTCAGCTGCCACTAGCTTGAGCTGACTGCTCTGAGGAAAAAAGGTGAAGGGAATGAAACGTTCAGGTTGAGAGTTGCTATGATCAGGGTTTGGTGGGAGCTTTGGAAACAACCAAAAAATCTCCTTCCAAATCATAAGAGTCAGTCAGGGTTGGAAGGGACCACAAGGAGCAGCCAGTTCCAACCCCTCTGCAGGGGCAGGGACATTCTACCCTAGAGCAGGCTGCCCACAGCCTCAGCCAGCCTGGCCTAAAACACCTCCAGAGATGGGGCCTCAACCACCTCCCTGGGCAACCCATTCCAGCCTCTCACCACTCTCATGCTCAACAACTTCCTCCTCACCTTCAGCCTGACTCTCCCCACCTCCAGCTTTGCTCCATTCCCCCCTAATCCTGTCACTCCCTGAGAGCCTAAAAAGTCCCTCCCCAGCTTTTTTGTAGCCCCCTTCAGATGCTGGAAGGCCACAAGAAGGTCACCTGGGAGCCTCCTCTTCTCCAGCCTGCACAGCCCCAACTCTTTCAGTCTGTGCTCACAGCAGAGCTGCTGCAGACCTCTGAGCATCCTCCTGGCCCTAAGGCCAGGTGAATGTCCCAGCTCAGGCTGTGCAGCCTTAGGCAGTAGGACTGATCTAAACCAGCAAATATTTTGCACAAGGTGAAGCATGGTGACAGAACAGATTTCCTGAGGGGATGCAAATCCCCATCACTGAAGGATTTTGCTTTCCCAGCTTTCACAGGTTGCTGTCAGCACAGGTAAAACCATCAACTCTTAATTGTTTGAGCTATTTGTGTTGCAGTAGCTCCATGCTGGTAGTTCCCAATCTGTTCCTTGTGCTGCCTCAGTCCTTGCTGAAGAAATTTAGACCCTGGTGACAGCTGCAAGTCAGAGACTTCATCAGCTCCAGGTAATTATGGTCTATGTTAAAAGCAAAACCCCACCCCCCCGTTTAGGAGGTTGGCTCAGAGCGTGAAGATGCTTTCATGGAGGGTGCTCCAGGTGTGAAGCAAGTGCAGAAGGGTGACTGCTACAAGCATCTTCCCCAGGGAAGATCCCTTTCTGCAGCCACCCTTCCAAACCTGGTGCCCACCTTTGTGACCCTTAATCCGTACTAAGGGTGCCAAACCCACCCCGCTCCATGCTTCCATGTAATACATTTCTCCGACATTAGATGGCAATCCCCCCCACTCCATTTTTCCAGCCAGGGGCCCATGTCCCTTCCAAAGCTCCAGCGTTACCTTCTTGGCCGCAGCGGAGCAGGTCCTTGGGCTCGCAGGCAGCAGAGGCTGCGCGGAAAGCACAGGCAGAGGATGGTGGCTCCAGCATGACCGCGGCATCGGTTCTGCTGCAGCAGCTCTCCAGGGGTGTTTTTCCTTGCGCTAGGAGGGGCAGAGGAGCGACACCGTTCCAGAGGAAGACTGGGGTGACATCGACCTATTTGTCACTTGGACACCCCACGTCAGGACTGGGATGTTGCCGTGCCAAAACACCTACAGGCAGAAACAGGCGGTTACCAGAACTCCCACCCCGTTTTGACGCAGGGTTGGTGTGGCCTTTAACGAGGCAATTTCTGCTCTCGCCAATTAGGAAGAGCCCTCCCGAGGGATATCATTAGTCTGTGTAAATCTTTGCTGGGGTAAAACTGACTTTAAGAAAAGTAAAATGGTTGTTTAGTAGCAGTGTGTGGAGCACAGCCTATGGGAAGAACCAGGCAGCTTTTACAGGAGGTAGAAAACATCAGACACGAGGTGAGGAACCAGCTTACGCCGCAGCTCAAATGACTCCAGCAGCCTGTAACACACCTGAGGGGCACAGAATGGTTTGGGTTGGAAGGGACATGAAAGGTCATCCAGTTCCAACCACCCTGCCATGGGCAGCGACACCTCCCACTTAGAAGAGGTTGCTCAAGGTCTCATCCAACCTTGCCATGGAGGAGACATCCAGAATCTCCTTGGGCAACCTGTGTCAGTGTCTCTCCACCCTCACTGGAAAGAATTTCTTCCTCACCTCCAGTCTCAATTTGCCCTCCTCAAGCTTCAATCCATTCCCTCTCATCCTTTCACTGCAAGCTCTTGCAAAAAGTCCCTCTCCAGCTCTCCTGTAGCCCTCTTGTACTCCTTGTGCTGAGGGCACCAGAACTGGACGCAGTGCTCCAGGTTTATATACCTCAGCCTCTCACTTTTTTGTTGTGGTCTGTGGGGGGTGTTTCTGGAAGAGAGAGGACATGAACCAAATGGAGTGGGCCAGAAGAGTGCCACAAAAACAACCATAGGACTGGAAACACCTCTGCTATGAGGACAGGATGAGGGGGCTGGGGTTGTTCAGCCCGGAGAAGGCTCCAGGGAGACCTCAGAGCTGCCTGCCAGTACCTGAAGGGGCTACAAAAAGGCTGCAGAGGGACTGTTCCCAAAGGTCTGCAGTGACAGAATGAGGGGCAATGGTTTGAAATGAGAGCAGAACAGATTTAGATTGGCTGTGAGGAACAAGTTCTGCATCATGAGGCTTGCTGGAACACCGCAACAGGTTGCCCAAGGAGGTAGTTGAGGCTCTATCCCTGGAGATATTCAAGGTGAGGCTGGACAGGGCTCTGAAGAACCTGCTCTAGTGGAGGATGTCCCTGCTGACTGTAAGGGGGTTGGACTGAATGAACTTTGCAGGTCCCTTCCATGCCAAACCGTTCTGTTTCCAGATCGAATTCACTCTTTCTTGCACATCCAAATTTTGGCCTTGCAACAGTTTGTCAACTCCAGCTCTGGTACAAATTCCCAGTGGGACCCAAGAGGAAGGTGTGCAGCTCTCCAGCATTCCAGTAGCACAAAGACTTAGTCCCAGGATGGAGGTGCACCCACAGCTGGCTACTCAAACTGCTAATTGCTTCATGTACTCCACTGAGAACCTAACCTTTTCAGCTGGCTCTGGAGCTGGTTGTGCACACGTGTGCCAAGGTGACAACTCTGCGAGCAGAAGTTCTCCAGCAGTACATTATCTCCCATATCAAAAGGTCAGGAAAGGCTACAAATGGGCAGCTCTCCAGAAGAGGCACTGGGTTTTATGAAAAGTGGGTCAGTTTTAGTTTCATCTAGGTTGTTTGACACAGTGGTTTCTGGCATCACAAGCTCTGGTCTACAGGATACCACAGAGCCTTTGTGTCCCTTGCTGTCACTACAGCATTGTGTTTTTCTACCCATTAACCAAGGATAAATGACCTAGATATTGTGCCTATTAAAGCCTCATTTTTCTTTTGCCTTTTTTGTTCTTTAGTGTACCACATTATCACAGGCTGAACACATTTTAAAGTATCCTCAGTCTCTCTGCCCCTTTGAAGGAGTAAAGTAAGGGGTTTTTAGTCCACATTTCTGTGGAGTTAGTTCGAGTGGAAAAGATGAAGGTTCCTGCCTGGTCCCCCTGAAGATGGTGGCTCAGCATTTAGAGTCACTGAGCTATGAAGAATAGGGCAGTGGAAAGAAAATAACAACAACAACAACAACCACCAACAACAGAAAGAAGCCACAAACACAGGAAGTGAACACCAGAGCTGACATCCCTAAACACTACATCCTCTAATTACATCTCTGCATATCATGGGTCACTTTTATTAAAAGCATCATTACTACAGTTGGCAGCAATTTACATCTTATCTTACATGATAGCAGTTTCCAAAGGGAAAAAAAAACCCAAAACAAAACAAAAAAGGAGGGGGGGGGAAACACAACCAAAAAACCAACCCAAACAAACAAACAAACAAAAAAAAAAAAAAGAGAGAGAGAAAAAAAAACCAAAACAAAACAGAAAAGAAACAACCCAAAAAATTGTTTTCAAAGGAACAAAAAAAAGAAAAAAGACATCACAACAAAGAAAAAAAGAAACCAAAACAACACATTTACAAAGTCATGTCTGTAAACTTCAAGGCTAGTTTTAGAGTTTGAGGTAATGCTGTTTAGCTTTGTGGCTAAAAAGTAACAAAGTCCTTTAATTTAAAAAACAAAGGTACCTGATTTTTTTTTTTTTCCTCCTTTTTATTTTTTCCTTTTTTTTTTTTTTTAATAATTTTTCCTTTTTTTTTTTTTTTTTTTTTTTCCCTCTTCCTTCCTCCTTTTTGTGTTTGTTTTTTCCTGTTTGTTTGTTTCTACCAGTGCATTACAACATCACGAGACGATTTAAACTGTAGCTTTCACCTGTTTAAGAACCTTCTCCCCGGGGGGTTAATCTTTTTTTTTTTTTTTTCATTCCAAAAGGTACTTTTCACATTCAACAGCTGCCTTATTATTGCTGTGTCTCAAAGACAGAGACATTCACACTACCATGAAGATTGTCAGAGAGAGAATGTGTGGTGTGGTGTGGTGTGTGTGTGCGCGCGTGGGTGAGCTCCTGGAGCAGTCAAAATGAAGCTCCAGTCCGATATGTGTGTTTGTGTGTGTGTGTGTGGTGAATTTCATCTTGACCTTCACAGCAAAGAAAAAGAAAAGGAACAAAAAAAAAAAAAAAAAAAAAAAAAAAAAANNNAAAAAGAAAAAATAAAGAAAAAGACTAAAAATGAAACAAACAAACAGACAACTTAAATAGGTAACTTCATCCTTCCTTTAAGCAGCACTTTCCTTCGATTAGTGCCACTCGGTTAACAAACTGCTGCTTAAATTCGTAATACCAACGGTACCAAAAGAAAGGAAAGGAAGAAAGCAAAGAGAGAAACAAAACAGAAACAAAACCAGCAGAGCATTATGTCAATTTCCTTAAAAAGACATGATCACCTCTCAAATTTCATCTCTCCTAGGGATAATAAATAATGCACTGCACAATACTTAATGACCAAGATACCTTTTTGACACATCTGTATAACATGACTTGAACCTTTTTTTTTTAACCTTCTCCCCTCTTTTTTTTTTCCTTCTTTTTTTTTTCCTCCTTTTTTTCCTTCTTTTTTTTTCTTTTTTTTTTTTCCTTTTTTTTTTTTTTCTTCTTTTTTTTTGTCTTTTTTTTTTTGTTGTTGTTGATTTTTATTTTTTTTTTTTGCTACACTATGTTACAGAACAGCTTATAAAAACTAAGTATGGACATTTAACTGTGAGTGTAAACAGTAGGACTACCACTTGTCAAAAGTTTCAAACACTTTAACTGTAACTGGTTCTGGGGTTATTCATCGTTCTCATTGTTTTCTATTTCTTCCCCCCCGTCAAGTGAGTCTAATTCTTCACCCTGTGCTATTTCATCTTCTAAAACGGAGGAATCTGCAGTTTTATCAAGGCTCTCCTCTGCGTCGCTGCCTTCCAGAGTTTCTTCATCTTTGAAGGCAGTTCCTTCAGTTTTGTCAGTAGCCTTCTCTTCGTTGGAGCCCACCGCGTTCTGAAGTCCTGCTAGTGCTGGGAAACCGGGCAGAGTCAATCCCCCCAGTCCTGGAGGTAGAAACATAGATGGATAGAAGAGGCCGGGAGCCATGGTAGACAGCAGGAAAGGATTGAAGGCCAGAGGGTTTGTGGGCAATCCAGTGTTGGTGGTGGTGGTAGTGGTGGCAGTGGCGGTGGTCGCCGCAGTAGCAGCACTGACAGATCCATTCGCAGAGTCAGTAGCAGAAACAGCGTCTGTGCTTTTCTCGGAGTCTTTGTTCTCCTCTTCATTCTCATTCTTCTTCTCTTCACCCTTAGAGGCGCCGTCCTCAGCCTCCCCCTGGCCGGAAGCAGCAGTGGCATTTCCAGCAGTCGCCGCGATGGGGTTATTCAACAATCCGCTCAGGCCAAACACGTTGGGCAGCCCTGCCATGCCCGGCAGCATCAGAGGCAGCATGGCAGCCGGGTTCTTAGCGTCCCCCCCAGCAGCAGCAGCTGTTGCCAGCCCTGGCGGGAAGCCCATCAGGCCTGCGAGCTGGAGGGACTGCAGGTTCTGGAGGTTCTGGAGGCTGGTGAGGTCCATCCCAGCAAACAGACTGTTCATTAGTAGTGGGTTGATTCCCGAAGTTGATGCTACAGCAGCAGCTGCTGCAGCTGCTTTGGCAATTTCACTTTTTGGCCTTCTTCCTCTTCTGCTTGCTCCTTCCTCCCTCACAACAGGCCCAGTGAGAAGACGGTCAAACATGGACTCTGGAACAAAACCCTGAAAAGGAGACGTGGAAAAAAAAAGAACCCAAGCTTTAATGGCCATCAGCTTTGAGAGCTTTCAGCAGCTAACTGGTGATGATGGAAGGAACAGAAGGGATTTCAGCACACTCCAAGAGCCGTTTGTTTCCCAGCCCTGGCACATGGTGACTAGCTAGCTACTGGAGCGAGCGGCAGCAGAACATGTAGGAACAACTGAAGAAAGCAAAGTCACAGATTCTTTTTACATTTACACACAACAGTAAAACAACACATGCTGGAACTCTCTAGCTCCATTAAAACCCCCCACTCTGGTACGCTGCAGCTAGGAGGTTGTGCCTCTGCACTCCACGCTGAACTTCAGCACAGAAAGAGTTTGTTACAACCTAAACTGTGCCCTTTATTTTCAAACAAGTTGTAAAAGAAAAGGCAGGAAGCCTTATCCTTTGATGCTGCTCATTACCAAGAGGATGGAATTCTGTTATGAACATGACAAGTATTTTCTTCACAGCTCCTGATGTCTGAATATTTCTGTTCATTAAGGATTGTTGCTTGCAAGCAAAAATTCACTCAACCCAAATGCTGAAGGTTTCTCACTGCAGATGATTTTTCCAGTGTCCTTCATCCCCATGCTGCAGCAGCCTCCTATCGCCACCCACCTTGAGCTGGGTAACTCCCACCCAGACACCACAGTTTCCTCAGCTCTAAAGCAGCTCCAAGATAAAGACTTAATAATCAATTTACGCAGCCTTCCACTTCCCCGTGCTGTAATCCCCAGCGAAGCATGCGGTAAGAGTTTCACTTACAGACTGTTTAACAATGTCAGTCCAGTCTGGAGCAACAGCAAATTCAGGATTTTCTTCCAGCCATCTTGGCAAGTCCTTCATTGGAGGGGCCATAGCTCCACCCATCTAATCAAGAGACAAGGTTAATACTTAAAAACAAAGCAAAACACCAACACAGTGAACCCACAACCAAATCCCCAAGCAACGTCCGTTTCTATGGACGTTTTCTATCTGTGCACTTTCATCTCTGAAGGATGGCAGCAAAGACCTTCAGACTGTGGAAAACCACATGGAAAGGAGCTAATGATAACCAGAATGATGAAGATCGTGGTGTACAAATGCATGTAGTAAGATGCTGCATCTCAGGCAGTGCTAGCAACCAAATTCTTATCTAAGGGAAAAATATGCTATGTAGTTTGAAAGAGTAACAGTTGTTTACCTGAGTGATTAATATGAACACATTGGAAGAGCTAAGGAGGACTTGGAGGAATTGAGTGGTAGGCTCATCCATAGGACGGTTAAGGTTGGAAGTGACCTCGAACTCACAGAATAGGTTGGAAGTGACCTTGAAGATCATCCAGTTCTAACCCCCTGTCATGGACCAAGTTGCTCAAGGTCTCGTCCACAACCTCCCTGCGCAACCTGTTCCAGTGTCTCACTATTTTCACTGTAAAGAAATCCTTCCTAATCTCCACTCTAAATCTGCCCTTCTCAAGCTTCAATCCACTCCCTCTCATTCTTACAAGCCCTTGTTGAACTTTTAAAGGAGGAAGCCTGAAGCAGAAAAGCTGCTCTCCACACACCAAGGCACTCATAAAGCCCTCTACTGAACTAACTCTGTCTTTACCTTCTTTCCATTCCGCTTATTTACCACAGGTACCCTTTCTTCTCCTGTCAAGGTGTTTATATCCAGTTTGTTAGGGTTTCGACACCTGTGTCGTTTCTGTTTCGGCTTCTGAAACGGGGAGAACAGCACATCTGCACTCTTCTGGAAGGAAGAGAAAGGCAAGGCTTTGTAGTGGTGTGTTTTCTGGACAAGCACCACCACTCATAGAACCCCTGCTCGTAACCACTCTAAGTTACAGGTACAAAACCCCAGATTATGGCTAGTGGGAGGGAATTAATTCTGACATCTGTAAAACTAACCTCTGGATACTTACTGGTACGTAACTTGGCATATCTACAGTGTAAGTGGGATGCAATTTAAGCCATTCAACTAGATCCTTGTTTTTAGGAGCATCCTCTCCCACCAGCCTGGTCCCATCCTCTAGATTGATTACAGGGATGCGAGTGTCTGGGTCCAGTTGACCAGGAGATGGAATGTTCCTTGCTGGTAGGGCTTCCATATCTTCTTCAAAAGCTTTGGTCACTTCTGCATCCTCCTGCAAACATCAATATCTGTATTAATTCTGACTTCATGGTTACATGGGAAAAATAATTTCAGGGACTGAAACTAAATGCTCAAGGAGGTTTTGCATACCTATGAGCTAGTGGGGTTTAAATATTCCTACTATGTAAAATGATATTGTTGAATTAGGGAATTTTATGGTTAGCACAGGTGAAGACAAAAGAACACAGATCTAAAGACAGAGCAGGCTTTGTGCACTTCCAGTTAACAGCCCCCAAGATCTTCCCTTTGCTAGACAACAAAAAGACATCCTTCAGCCTCAAAATGAGCTGTTACAAATACATTATGTTTGGTTTAAAAACCAGTTAGCTCTTTGCAAGTAGAAGCTACTTAGAGATCAGCTACAACACGCTAGAGCAAGCTTGATGTGAACAACACTTTGGTTCAAAAGGAAGCACCAGCTCTCAACACAGAAGCTGGTTGGGTAAAACCCACACACGACTATACCACCACTCCAAACACGTTCAGAAAGTACTAGACAGAGGAGAACAAGTATGAGACACAAAGGTTGCTGTCTTACTACAGTCAGTGATGTCCGTTTGTTGCTCATAAATAACAGATCAAGCCCTTCCACATTTTTCCTCCTTCCTCTCCTCCTCTTCATGGGCGGTTCTCCATCTATTAAAGAGCCATTGAGGAGATGCCTCGTGGGTGTGCGTGAAAGACCTGCTTGCAGCAGCTCCATTTGAGTCTTAAAGGCATCAGACACGGGTGTGGAGACATTAGGCAAGATAAACTTTGAAGTAACAGATGAAAAATTTGAGGTAGAACTTGCTGCCTCTCGTGAGGCCTTTGATAAATCTACAACCTTCTCTTGTCCATTTTCTGAGACCACCTGAGACTCACGTAACTGGGCAACCATTTCCATCAGATTCCTCCTCTTGGCAGCTCTCTCAGCCTCAATCTCAATCTTTCTTCGTCTCCTCCTCCTCTGACGTGGAACCGACAAATTGAGTGCATCTTCCTGAAGAAAAATGAGCATTGCCAGCCGTTAGCAAAGCTGTCTGCTGTGCTGAATGGAAAAGCCCAAACACACACAGCTTGGAAAACAAAGCCTTCGTTTCAGACAAAGAAAGAGTTTTATACAAAGAACTGGAAGAGTTCAAAGCCAGCTTGGATGGGGCCTTGAGCAACGCGGTCCAGTGAGATTTGCCCACAGGAGAGGGTTGGAACTAGACGATCTTTAAGGTCCCTTCCAACCCAAACCACTCTAGGATCCTATGATTCATCTTCTCCTATTTCATTTAAAGAAATGCCATTTTTAGTTCGTTCTACTGTGAAAAAGCTCATGCAAGATGCAAAGTTTGATGTGAGACAGAGCAAGATTACAAGGGTTTATGTCAGAAAGAGCAAGCTGCAGCCTTGCCTTAGACAACTGAGGAGAAGCGGTGATATCTTCGCTGCCACTGACGCTGGCTTGAGCGACCATGGAGAGCTCTGCAAAGCTCCTTTTCTGTAGAGGGCTGTCCACAGCTGTTGGAGTATAGCCAGGTATGAGCCCCTGGAAATCAAACATCTGGCGCCTATTTACTGGCCACTTCCCCTTCAGCACTGCTTCGCAGATGTTGTCTAATCGGTTGATCATTACTCGGTCCTGCATAAAGGCAAAATATGTCATGAACCCGCGGCGTGAAAGTCGCCTCTTAAACTCCAAGTGAGGCTAACAGCATGGCCCAGCTCCCAAAGCTGAGGAGATACACCCAAACCCAACTACTGCTGCAGGTCAGCATTAACTCAGCATCTTATGAGAAGCCACTAGACAGTTTGGTGGGATAAAACACCACTTACAGGAAAAAGCTGCTTTCTAGAGGGAAAAAAAGAGGCTGAGGGAAGACCTTCTTACTCTCTACAACTACCTGAAAGGAGGTGGGAGCCAGGTGGGGGTCAGTCTCTTTCTCCTTAGTAATGAGTCACAGGACAAGAGAAAATGGCCTCAAATTGTCCCAGGGGATGTTTAAGTTGGATAGAAGAAGAAACTTCTACGTTGAAAGGGTTCTCAACCACAGGAACAGGCTCCTCAGGGAGGTGGTTGAATCCCCATCCCTGGGGGTGTTTAAAAAGAGGCAGAGATGTGGTGCTGGAGGACACGGTTTAGCACCAGCCTTGGTTGGACTTGATCTTAAAGGTCTTTTCTAACTTGACTGATTCTGTGGTTTAATCTTGAGGGAGAAGGAGCAAGATCAAGCTTTTTCTGTAGGACAGCCTACTGAGTGACAAACTGAAGAGGAGCTCAGTGTCGTTCTACAGCAGCTTACAAAACTCAACAGTTCGGAAGGTAAAAAATCAGAACATCTGCAACCAGCATCTTAAAGCTGCGGGGCAGGAGATCCAAGAGGCTGGATCTGCCGTTCTGTCCTAGGAAGTGGATCCTCATTAGCGTCACTATTAATAAAGTTCAGCATTATGAAACGAGCACCAAGCTAGGGACAGCTAATGAATGTCAATTTTCATTCCACGCCCATTATCACTTCAAATTCCACTGAAGCGTGCACGCTAAAAGTCTCTAATTGTGTTTATTAGTCTGCTTAGGCTGAACCTATGCAGAGCAAAAGGCTTTCTGCTTTACTTTTACACTACCACTGCAGTCACAGTTCTGTTCAGTCCACGTTTCCGTGCTGAAAGCAAAGAGGAGGAGAATCATCTGATTTGGTTTTTTTCCATGTCAGTATTTCAGCAATTCTACACCAGCATGCCTGAAGTAGAAGGAACTTCAGGAGGAAGAGGAGGAGGAGTACTGCTGGGTAGGGGACGGGAGCGTGGGTTAGCTTCCTCAACAGCAGAGCAGTGCAAAAGCCACTAGCAGATCTCAGCAGCTGCAACAGACTGCTTGCTTTCCCCAGGAATAAGCCTATTAAGGGCAAGGTCCCCCCTGCCCTGCCCCCCCATCCCAAACCAGATGGCCCTGTTATGGTGATTAGGAAGCTTAGGACTATTACTACTTTATTTCTCTCTCTCTCTCTCTCTCTCTCCTTACTGCAATAGAGAGTATAAATTATGTATGGATTTATGAGGAGGTTATGGTTCCCTGTTTTAAAAAGAAAACATTTTCTATTAGACAATTTTCTGCATTGTTACCAAAATAAGACACAGCTTTACCCCATCTGAAACTGCTGCTTATGTTTGCAGGACACCTTAATACAATTACATCTGTCAACATTATGTAATGGCTTAGATCATGTAGGTCACCAATAGTCTTCTCTGCAATCTCCTCACCCCAAAATGCAAAGGTGATCTTACAAAACTCTCCGCTCCCAACGCTGCAGATTGCTCTGCAGACAAAAGGCATCATTCAAAACCGTGACTTTACTTCTGCCAACAGAGGTGTGAGAGGTGGGATTCTGGTGACACAGAGTTATGGAGCCTCTGAGGACTCTGTCAGTAGTTTGCTGTTTTACTAAAGGAAAGCCCTTACGGTACAGCAATTCCATTCATTTCCCCTGCTAATTTGTATGAAACGAAGAATAAAATGCTACCCCGCAAACCACTCGTACAAAACAAGTGTCTTGTCCTCCAGGAGCGCAGAACTGCACCAAGCTGGCTGTGATTTGCAGTCACACCTCCCATATTTCATCAGCAAGGCACATGCCACTGACCCCTAACCAACCTTAGGCCAGAAGGAGAAGGCAAACATTCTCTCGTGAAGCAGCTGAACCACAGAGGCATCCCCATCCTCCATGTAGAACCCATCACGCGTTTCGTCCCTGGCGGTACTCATGGAGGCGTTGCTTTCTTCATCAAAATTCTTACCCTGAGAAACTGCTCCTGCTGAATGACAACCATGACCAGGCATTAACTGCAGACCATCCCAACCACCCAACGCCAACCTAACGAGACAGGTTAAGACAACCAGGCTTGACACAACGCTTCTAACAGAGGCTTTTGTTCAGTAATTACTGCAGCAGGGCCCCAGCCTCCTGCATTTGGCACAGAGATCACGCCTGTTGGCTCAGAAAGCTACCCTAGAAATCATCCCCTGGGGGGGAATACCCCACTGCTACTGGGTGGGTTTGATGAAAGCTTATCTAGCCACCTGATACATGGAAGGGCAGAGGAACTGCTACATGTAGCCCAGGATGGCTCAGTGTGTGCCACTTACCAGCTGGCATAAGTGACAACAGCTGTGGGGCTCATGTTAAGCAGACAGAATTGATCTGACCAATGCATTACCTTCAGGTTGGGAGGATTCTTCTGATTTATCATCATCATCCAGTTTCTCCTCTTCGTCCTCTTCTGAACCTTTCTCAGAAATAGATTTTGGATCTACGTCTGTGCTCACTTCTATGTCCTTCAATTCACATTTAACAGAGCCAGGCTCGGCCTCAGCATCACAGTCCTGTTTCGTGTCCTTATCTGCAGTATCTGTCTCCTCTTTGATATCAGACTTTTCTTTGGCTGCTGCATTTTCAGACCCTTCAGCTTTAGACTCCGTTTGTTCTGTGGTCTTTTCTTCCTGTACTGGTGTGGATGGGACAATAGGTGGTGTCTGACTGCAGCCAGCACCCAGAGGGTTTACCGAAGAGACAGGATTCGCAGCACTCGTCCCTCTGTTTTGAGCAAAGCTTTTGTGAGCTTCAAGAAAAGAGAGTTCAGGATCATTCAGTATGTGATAATCTGTCCTACTGACTCCATGTTTAGCAGCACCAATCAGCAAGTCTTTGTCATGTTTGCCACACTCCCACCACTCTGGCAGGTCCAAGCTTGGCTGGCAAAGCTTTAGCCTCTCAGGCAGCTGCGGGTGATGGAGAACCTGTTCACGGATCTTCCGCAGCAGCTCTATGCGATACAGAGTCCTAGAAGCACGTTCCTCTGTGATGGGCTCAATCAGCGTGGAGATATCAGGAGGTTCTGCAACAACAGCCATTAGACTGTGTTAGGTGGACACCCATTTCATTACACCTGGCCAGACGTTTCAACAGCCTGTCTCTCAAGGCTCACGTTGCTTCCCACATTCAGCTTGAACTTACCGTCATCGGGTTTGACCGGCATCCTGCACACTCTCCTACACATGTTCACAAAGCCATTGAAATACTTCTCCAGGCTTTCATCAGACTTCTTGTCAAGCCTAGCAAAGGCTCTGAACTGATTCCAGTCAAACTGATGTTTCACAGGATCAAAAATAACTCCAAAAGTAGACACCACACGATAAAAGTCAGCTTCTTCTCTTCTCGTCCATCTAAGCAAGAAAGAAGCAGGAAGTGAGGCCAACTGAATAAACCAGAATCCAAGCACAGTTTGGGTGCCCCCAGGTTCTTTTAGGTCATCCCCTCAGAAAAGAAGAATGGTACTAACGAAACACAAGCTCAAAGTTCTCTCTATAACCCCCTCAAAAGAGGCTGTAGAGGTGGGGGTCCATCTCTTTTCCCTAGCTTCAGGTGACAGAAGCAGAGGAAATGGCCTGAAATTGTGGCAGGGGAGGGTTAGGTTGGAGATCAGTTAAAAATTCTTTGCTGCAGGAGTGGCCAGGGATTGGAACAGGTTGCCCAGGGTGGTGGTGGAGTCCCCATCCCTGGAAGTGTTCAAGAAAGGTGTGGCCATGGCACTGTGGGACATGGTTTAATGGCCACAGTGGTGCTGGGTTGACTCCTGGGCTCGATGGATCTTTTCCAACCCAAACACTTCTACGACTCAATGAAATAAGATTTACAGAGAGATACCCCTGAGAAACTCACTTCTGCCGTTTTTCAGTTATTATGGCTTCCCTTTCTGCCTCCAGTGCCCTCACTTCCTCCCGAGGCCGACGTCTCCTGCGGTCAGTCTTCATTAGTGCCTCTTGCCTCATTTGTTGCCTTTTATAGCTGCGCTGATAGGCAGTAATGAGGCGACGCAGCCGGGTAGTCAGGGTTGAAGTGTTGGGCCAGTAGAGTTGGCCTAACTCAGAGTTGCTTTCGCTGTGCTTGTCTGGAGAATAGAGAAGTGTTTGTGCACTGCAAACCCACCACTGAACACTGCAAAGTTCCTGTGGCTCTAACTGATTCCTATTTTATCAGATAAGAGCACACGCCTCATTAACATCGGTGCATAACAAATTAGCAGCAGGGTAACTACACTGCTAGGAGATAAAGAACAGAACTCGAAACCATCCAGCTCCAAGAGCACAAAAATGCTTGTGAAGCATTTAGAGATAACCATCAAGCATCATGATTCCACGTTGGGAAGGCAAACGTATTCTGATTACTGTAAGCACTTAAATTAACGCAACCCATCTTTAAGTATATCGCTACGAAGATGGTTCTGCCTCCGAGGAAACTCCTACGCTGATTTTCCACTTTATTATTCTCACTTCAACCTGGCAGTTTTCCTCCATACTGAGGAAACAACAGATCTGTAACTTTCCAAGACTATCGTGGGGAGAACACCAAGGGCTGTGTTACGAAACATCCTCTCTTTATCATCGCAACTTCTAATGTAATTAGAAACCCAGAAAGCCGCCGTGTGGATTATTCAAAGGTTGTAAATACTTGGTTTTGGAAGAGGTGAAGCACAAAGAGATTTGGCAGGACAAAGTTGACTGTGATGTTTTCCCAAAGCACCACCTATCCCCATCTCTTCTAAGACAAACAGTCCACCTCTCAATGTCTTTGCTACAGCCTCTGGTAACATAAACAGTCCATCTCTTACTTAATGTCTTTGCTATAGTCTTACTTGGGTGTATCTCTATGGACTCCTCTTTGTCTTCTGGAGGTGAGTTTGCAAATTCCTTAGGGGAGAAGAGAGATATCATTTTACTTTTCAGTTCTGACCACATGTCATCATTCCAGGAGAAAAAAAATATTTCACCTCTCAGACACAGCAGCAATCAAGCTTTGGAAAGTGTGTTCAAATGGTAGCTCTCAAACTTAAGAGCAGCAGCCTGGTAGCTTTCCAACTTAAGAACAGCACATTAAGATAAACACAGATAAGACCTGGAGCAACCTGGTCCAGTAGAAGGTGTCCCTGTCAATGGCAGGGAGGTTGGAACTAGATGTTCTTCAAGGTCCCTTCCAACCCAAGCCATTCTATGGATCTATGGATGAGCTACAATTACATATTTGTAATTACATAAAGATGGAAGTTCTTACATCAATTTCATCCTTGAAGGGAATTCTGGTTGGCTTATATTCTGGATCTTCATCCTCTCTGTCAAACTCACCACTATAAAATATTTAAAAGAAATAATTTGGGGTTAGAGCTGCTTTTTCTGGACAAAAGTAACCACACTAAAAAACCCCAACAAAAACAACACCACGACCACAACCCTACAGAAGCCATCAGCACGGTGCACCAAGTCACGCATTGCTATTTCCTGCTCAACTGTGGAAACAATTCCATGTACTTTTTACATCATCTGATCCCTTCAGCTCCTCAGGCGAGATGTAAGCAAAAGATGACATCTGAACTGCTGCCAGCATATACAACACTGATAAAGTTTATTAATTTTTTTTTCATGTCCTCCTTACCCATCGCCACCATCTGCTAACATGTCTGTCCCTCTCTGCTCAGCAGCGATGGCCTTAGCGTCAGGCATGCCAACCCGTTCCAGAAAGCACAGCGCCGGGTCAGCTCGCATGGAGTTGTACTTCTCATAACCTGCGTGCAGAGAGACAGACAAAGCCTTCTTAGAAGCTGTAGGCTGCTATGAATAGAAGGGGTTCAGGCAGTAAAAGTGTAATTTTCTGGATTGGTTTCTTTATTTCTCAATAAAACAAAGGAGCTGTCGCTGTGCTGGAAGCAAGCGCCGTGTCCACGGAAGGCAGCTCTTCATTTCCTACGAGGACAGGCTGAGAGAGCTGGGGTTGTTCAGCCTGCAGAAGAGAAGGATCTGGGGAGACCTGAAAGCTGCATTTCAATATCTGAAAAGGGCATAAAGGTAGGCTGAGGAGGGACTGTTTAGAATGGCCTCTGATGATAGGACAAGGGACAATAGTTTGAAACCGGAGCTGGGGAGATTGCAAGTTGGACATCAGGAGGAAGTTCTGCACAGTGAAGGTGGTGAAACAGCAGAATAGGTTGCCCAGGGATGTGTTGAGGCCCCATCCCTGGAGACATTCAAGATCAGACTTGATGTGGCCCTAGGCAGCCTGATCTAGCTGGAGGTGCCCCTGCTGAGTGCAGGGAGGTTGGACAAGCTGACCTTTGAGGGTCCCTTCCAGCCCGATGCAATCTGTGAAGCTGTAAATCTCATAAGCACAGAAACATTTTCGCACGGATAACATGAACAAACTGCAGGTGCTGCAAAAAGCAAGTTCATGTCTTTATAAGGTAAAGCAACAACCTTCCTCAAGTGAAAAACTTCTTCAAGTTTCCTTTACGCCTCCACATTCCACACTCCCTACTGGAAAGGTGCAGATGCAAATGGAAGCACACAGAGAGAGGTTTTCTATAGCTGCAGCCCTGCTGGAACTCTCAGTGCAGGCTGCAAACCCACTGTATACATGGCTTCTACGTAAGGCCAACGAACCTGTCTCATTAGGTTTAGGATGATGCATGTCAGTAAGATGACACTGTTCCCTCTATGGTTTTCAAACTGCTGTTTGCTTTTTTACTGCCCAACTTGACTAGATGGAAAATGGCAGATCCCAACAGTGCACTGCAGGAAAATGATTTTTAGACTAGACTTGCCTCAGCTGAGCCCACAAAACAGAGCTGCTGTACATAGGCAGAACAGCACAATTCAATTAGGATTTGTACTACAACACACTGCTCCTAACTGCTGTAGAGCCTCAAGCCAAACTGTAATCATGAAAGGTTTTATAAGCCATCATTCTCCCCTTTAGTCAGGCTGGGCTGCTGAGAATACCTCTGCGACCTCCAGAGAATTGGGATTATAATCAGGAATCGCTCACTGTATATATCATGCCAGCTCTGCATCCCCAGCCTTTCAAAGTTAACAAGGCTGCATCCCACTCAAGGGAGCCGGGAGTTCTCAACACTGACATTTGTGAAATATTGCTTGGAACAAAGCCCAGGAGGCACTTGTACAGATTAATAGCAGAGGTTAAGCCCACCGTCCACTTTGACACTGGTTGGCAGAGTTAGCAAGTGAAGCAGTGCTGGAAGCAAAGTTTATGGAGATCTATCTTACTATTTGGCTATTATTTAAACAAATATGGTTTTGTTTTATTTACAGCCAAGAAAGTAATGTTTTCTTCTCAAATGCTCTGCAAACATTTAAAAACAGCATCTGATATTTACAGCTCATATTAGGTTTTTAATGCAGGCAAGAAGGAGAGAAAAAAAAAAAAGGGAGATACAAGCCAACAGTTCTTTGGAACAATACTTGTTAATATTATGACTGAACAGTCCCACACACAGAAAGCTTCACAACTGAGTTTTGTTCAGAGTGAGACATCACTTACCATGTTTGAATACTCCAATTAAAAGGGATTTATCTGCCTCCTTATCCCACCAGTCTGCAGGAACTTCAGCGTGGAATGGCTCAGGTATCCATACATCTACTTCACTGTGAAGACAGCATTATTGACATTCTCACAGGTATTACTAGACAAAGATGTTTGGAAAAAAAAAAACAAAACCAAACCCAACAAACAAACCAAAACCAAACAAGCCCAAAGGTGGTTCACAGTATTTGGTAAATAGGAATTTTGAGGGGGAGAAAAAAAAAAACCCCACCCAAAACCAAAACAATTAAAACTCCAAACCAAACCACACCACAGAAAACTCATAAAGGCAAAACCCAAGAGAGACATTTTACAATCTGGAAGAAGTTAAATTACATGTTTGAAAAAAAAAAATCATTTAATTAAAAAACCCAAACAAGACAACCCCACAAAAATCCAACCAAATGTCCAAAACCACCCCCAAAAATCCCCTCAGCGTTAGGTTGTTTTGGGAGGAGAATGACAATGGTTATCCAAACATGATTCATTTAAGGTCTCAAGATACAGTTAAAATTATTATTTTTTAATTGAGACAGAATAATCCTTCGGCATTAGCAGAACTGAAAATCCACTGCTGTCACTTCCCACATCATTCCCTCCCCCAAGAAAATTACCCACGGCCCTTGATAAAATAATGAGGCTGCTCGAGACCAGACACATCAGAGATAAAGTGTGACAACCTTTAAATGCTGCCTTATTACAGTACCTGTGCTTTATAAAAGCCAGCCTCACAACCTGCACTTGCACTAACCTTGAGTCAGCACCCTCTAAGATCTTGTCTGCTTGGTCCCCTATAACTTCTTGTCGTAGATAGTAGAGCATGCGGACACGCAGCAGGACCCTGGAGAGGAAGGCAGAGGGGGGAAAAAGTTCTTAACTTCAGGACTGTTTGCCAACAGTGGCTTTTGGCAGCTGCTGCTGTTCATCCATCATCCTGCCAAGGCTGATTAGCCATGCTGTATGGTAGGCTTGAAGCGTGACAGATGGTGGCACATAATCACCTCTGTGTGGTGCTTTCTGCTGGCTTCCAACAGGCCTGCCTGGCAACCGCTTACACTGCACAGAGAGGGACCCAGCTCAGCCCGGCCCCGGCGCATTTCATTTAGTTCTACCTAGTGCAGCTTGTGAAGTTTAGACACGTACTCTACCACTGCCTCTGAAGTATTGAAGCAAGTTTGTAAACAACTGAGCAGATGGCTTTCAGTAACTGTTCTGCTTCATTATCTCATAAAATTTCCTCAGCTGCTGCCTTAATACCATTTTTGGAAGCACATCAGAAGTTGTAGGAATAAACGAGATATAAAATCTGGTTTTACTACCTTACAATAAACCCTCAATATGGAATGTCAGGTTTTTCAGATTATACAACTTTCTGCTTCCCAGAATGAAGGGGGGGACAAAAATAATCCCCCCCACTTCCCTTGGGAGATATTAACTATTTTTACTCTTTTTAAGCTCAAACTGCTCTTTAATTTTACCTGTGCACAACTTAACTGCTACAAGGAAGTGGACAAAAGTCTTCCTTGCCCATGTTTATTTCCCCCCCCGCTCCCTTCTGCAATACCATAGTCGGGTTTGGAAGAGCTGTCAGGTGGTGTGGTCACACTTAGAGCTGGCAGCAGAGAGGCTGGCAGACTGGCTTTTCAAGGAGACTAGAGAAGAGGTCACCTCTGCAGCAAAAGGATCTACCTGGAAATAATCCCGCTGGCCGATGTTTACCCAATTCAGGGCACCCCCTGCTGCCCTGTTCACGAAGTAAAAACAGGGCCAGTGGAGATGGGGAGTACTCAGCCTGCCCTCTCACTGTACCCAAATCCATCAGGGCAACTGTTGAACTGCTGCTGCTCAGGGAACAGGGAGGGTGAGCAGGGAGGCAGTAATCTGATCACCAGCTTGCATGAAAAATTTAGACCACCACCAGTTTTGAGAGCTCCTCGTCAGAGATCTGACGCGAGCGCAGCAAACACCCGCTCTTACACGTGTTATCCAAGCAGCCCTCAGAAGAGCAGGGATTTGAATGAAGGTCATGTCTGCAATTCAAAACATGTCAGACATGCTTCTTTTTGTAGGCATGATAACTGGGACCAGTAAGGTGTCCCTGCTCCCTGTGTGGCTATGTAAATAAGCTTTTGAGGGTCTCTGTCATCTTAGTATTAAGCAATAACAGCTGTTACATCAAGCCAAAGAAGAGGAGCAGGAAAAAACCCACAGATAACCCCACATCAACCAAAAACCAGAGGCTCTCTGCACCTCTCAGGAGTCCTACACATGAAAACAGCACACATGTGATAGGACAGGTCACCAGTTCCTATAAAGCCAATTTTCTACTGCTACCTTTTGGAAGGGTATCACTTAGATTATTAACTGTCCTCCATTTCTGCTTGATTTCACCTGGGCTACACATGCTGCTTCTACAATTCACTTAGTCCTGGTGGATCTGGGAAGTGAAGGAAAAAGAAACCACCTGAAAACATTCTTGCACATTTGCCACTCTTCCCAATCCCTGTAATTTTTCTCCTTGTATTCCTACAGAACCAGTATTTTTAAAAATGAATTTAAGCCTGGATCTGCAAACTGATCTAACAAGTCATGAGGACATGCTACCTGGGAGATTAAAATAATGTTACAGGAAAGAATTTAATTACTTTAAGAGCAAGTGAAATGTAATAACATCTGAGAAACAGCTCAGGAAAAAAAACCCAACAGAAAGCAGTTGATTTGGCAGTGCACTTGCTAATGTAATTCTGTAAGTATCTGTTTTCATCAGCTGAGAATCAAGCTTGGTTAGCATCTGGAAATGAGCAAATAAACCCCTTGAATGCCTTTCCTCCTTCACACCACACCCCCTATTGACAGGCCACAGGTAGCTCTCCAATCAATAATCTCTTTCCAATAATCAGCATCAGCAGGACAGGCAGCACATATTAAACCCAGCAAAGCAATGACAACCTTTCAGCAACACTGCATTACATCTGTATGGTACAGATATGTTGAAGAGTATAACAACAAACACCCAAACACAAAAAGCAAACAACCTCCTCCCACTGACCCCCAAAAGAAGTTACTTTTGGGACAAGGATTAGCTTCAGTGTCTATAAAGGAGCACAGAAGTAAGGAAAAAGATGAAGAACACAAAAATAACTAAGAGATTACAACCCAAAAGCTGAAAGAATGCAAGAGAGGCTCTTAAAGAGACATTCACGCAACAATAAACCAACATAACATCCAAATCAAAACACAATTATCTTCATCCCCAAAGGCTTTCAGCTCAGTAACATGGTTAGAATTTCAACAATCCAATCAGGGCTCTGATTCAGGTAAGAGCTGGGTGAAGAACTTTAACTCAAACAAAGGAGAAAGGAGGAATATCCTGCATAATGTGGAGAGCAAGAGAGGAAAGGAGAAAAATCAAGGAGGAGAAGAGATACACCCACACAAGTGAGCTGCTACTTGAAACTCTGGAAACTAAGGTTTGGATATTTAAGTTTAGTATCTAAGGAACAGAAGTTTGAGGAAATCAGCCTGAGAGACCCCACAAGAAGGGTAAGAAACAAACAGCTTTTGTTTAGAGAGCCAACTGCCAAGTGAAAGAGACTTTGTGGGGAGAGAGAATCTTTACATGGTAGAAGGAATAACCTCATCTGATTCCTTTCTCATTTAGCAAGCAGAAAACAGTTTTCTTCAGAACTGTGATTTAAGCACAGATCAGTCATAAAGAGCTTATGGAAGTATCCAGATATCTGCTAAGATGATTACCCTCAAATTAAAAAGTCATAATAGCTTTTACATCCTATTAAATGGCCTTGAATTCTATTAAAAACAGTCAAAAGAAGTTGTGGGCTTTCCAAAAGCACATAGTAAAACCCCTTTAAATGAAGTACTCGTTAAGACTTACTTATTACAGTGATGTTTGAGATGTTTCCTGTAGCTGTCCTCTTGAAACAAGACATCTGGATTACAGGTCGTGAGCCAGTCGGCATCTTGCAGCATTGGCTGTGAACTCTGGGCTTTTACTTTCTTGCCTTTCCTCCCTCTGGGCACTGGTGCAGACAGACCTACAGCAAACCCCAATATTTCTTAGACAATCTCAATAGGAAAGCTCTCACCCCAATCCACAGTACAATGAGACATTTCAAAGCCAACTATGGCTGCTTTACTAATTCCTTTGTGGGCATAACAACCACACACACAAAACCCACACCAAAAAGCCCTGAACAGCAACATAATTCAGTACAGAAAATTGCAAATCACAAAATCCACCAAAACTTTCATGCAAATCGAGGTGTGAAGATTGCAAACATTCAGAGCGCTCGCCAGAAAATGGTGTTACATAAATATTTCTCGTTAAAGCTCTCATGAATCTAAAGGGCCATAAGGAAAGAAGCTTTCTGATTTATGGCAACTGGAGAGAGATTAACTCCAGCCAGTAGTTGCCACTTCAAAACCGCGCCGGTTCAGCACCAAATAGAGGGAAGAAGCGCTGCGTTCTACCAAGCGTCTAAGGGAGACTTCCCCTTTAAGTACAGACCAAGTCAAAGCCCACCTTACTCATAAAACCTGACAAGATCCTAGGACATGTCAGAATGGCTACAGTTTAAGGGGACAGCACGACTGAAGCGATCCCTCCCTATTTACCAGCGTCATTATTTGATTGTGGGAGACATACCGGAATGATTAACCAAAGCTCGAGTCTGCCCATCTGCAGTTGGAGTGATCAGATCCCAGATGAAACTTTTGATATTTTCATCCCCTTTGTAGTGATTAAGACAATACACCAGGATGGTCCTGCAGATGGTTTCCACATCTTGCTCCGTTAGCTGACGTTTATAGCGCCCGTGCGAGAGGATGTCAGTCCACCGACCCCAGCTAGAAGAAAAACACCTTCAGCACAGCAGCCAGGGCACTGCTTGTGTGCAGTTGGTTGAGTTTTAACTCCTGGTGCCAAGTGAGTTGGGACCTCCCGTGCTAGCACTAATGCCTTTTGCATTTGCAGGCTCTGTCAGGGAATCCAACTGCCAGCACCAAAGAGTTAAGAATGTTTATTTTACAGAACAGGCAATAAGTTCACTGCTCGTAAAGCTGCAGTTGGAACTACCCTTAAAATAATAAAGTACATATGTTTAACAATAATGGTCCCAGTAAGCTACAAAGAGGAAATTCGAGCAATTCCTACAATCATGGGATTTGGGGAATGATTCTTATTTTGATCTTGAAATCCATTATTAGCAATTGTTGCACACAGCTTCCCAAAATAAAGCCGACCGCTCTGAAGCCCACCCTGCCAGCAGTCGACTCTACAGCTGCTTGTTTGCAAAGAGGTAGAATTCAGATTGGTAAAGGCAAGGGGGAAAAGCATAAAATACCAAACAGCTGAATTTAAGTGGTGCCAAAATACCAGGATCCATGTTGAAAACCTCTAGCCTGACTGCTGGTTTGACAACCACCCACCTTGTCCTTTACAAATGTGCTTTGTTATTGTCCACGATACTTAGAAGAGAGATTAAACTCTGACAACTCAGGAGTTCTTTAACCCTCAAGAAACCAGAAACAAATATTCCATCTTCACAACACTACATCTCTCACCAGGGAGCTCACAGCCACCTGTGACACACTGATACTTGGAGCTAAGTAACATATATATATATATATAAAAGACCAACTTCAAATCTCGCTGGCATGTATACAGTGCAATGAGATAAAGGTTACACAGTGAGAGATTACATGAATGTGTCCAAGAGAAGGAGTTATTTACCAGTTATCAGTCAGAAATAGTGTGTTTAATCTGTACATCCTTACCCATAAACCAGCAAGTTCTTCTCCACCCTGAAACATTCACTCCTTGCATAACCCTGTGACTTGTCCTGAGGCCTGCGGGGCTTTGTGCTAGGCTTTTCTTCAGAATCACTTTCCAGGTCTGAGAACTCCATCAGTTCATCCTCTTTGACTGCACTGTAGAGTCTGGTTTGCTTTCTTACTCTTGGTGTATCAATAACTAGGTTATTCTGAAATGAAAAAGTAGAAGTTTAGGAAGGGGAAAAAGCTTCACCTGAATTGTACTAGGAACTCTCACAAAGCTCTTACCCTTCCATTTAGAGCATCGATATCCAGCTCAGCTTTCTTTGCCCACTTCTGCCAAAAGTTAGGGTCATCCAAGGAAATGTCTGTCCTGTTCCCAGATGCAACAAAACTAGCCTAGTAAATGTGAAAACACATGCATTGGTTTCTTAACTGCATGCTACAGGGAACATCTATTTTCACTGGTAAATAACAATACGTAGGACCTATGAAGTGGTAGTTTGAACAGAGAAGAAAGCTAAGCCTGGAAACTAGCACGACTGGAAATACAGACACCCCAGCACCTGTGAGGAGAACACCCCAGACAAGTTCAATTTAAGAGCACTACCATCTCTGCTGGTCACATTTTACTCCTTTCCCTCACTGTCAATGCACACCTTGGCAAACGTTGAGCCTTTTCCTTCAGACTCAATAGTAATTGTGTGTGTTCGCCTTAAGAGAATCTGATCAATATCCTCTTCGCAGAACTTAGACCCTTCGTCTTCCTCATCCATCAGAGCACCATATGCTCCCTTTCGAAGGAGATCTTCTATTTCCTTCTTAGAAAGCTGCTGCACCTGGAACATGCAAGAGAGGGGAGTTTGGGGTATTTCTGACACCAGCCTGTGTGTACATCTGACAGCATAATCAGACTTATTGCCCTCTTATTTAGCGTTTGAAGAACTGAAACTTGGAAGACAACGTGGTGTCAGACAATGAAACATTCACACTGCTGCAGTCACCTTTAAGAGAAGAGTACCACCACCAAAATCCTCAGGGTGAGGTTATATGAGTGGTTTAAACAATTTAATAATTCATTGTCACTGAATCTCTTTAGCTCTGATAAGTGCTAAACACCTCCTGGGAGTAGATTTAACTTATTAACCTGACAAAAAGCTGAAGCAAAAGATCAAAGCAAAAAGGCTACCCTTGAAAAAAGTTGACTAAAAGAACTCCATGTAGTGCCAGGCTGAGCATCATGTTGAGGGTAGAATGATGAGAAAGGATGAGGACGGAGAGAATATGATTCCACCTGCCTCTTCTTGTCAAAGTGAGCCATCAGACAGGCTGAACCTTACCCTGAATGAACCCTACTTTAAAACACATGCTACACTCCACCTGAACAGCACCCCTCTGCAGCTAAAACCCAAGCAAGTGTTACACATTCAGAGCACTTGCTGCTCATGCACCTCAAGATTCTCACCCCATTTGTGGCATTTTCTCTTCCACTCATAGACTGCAGCACAGCTTTATCAAGGCCAAGCTTCAGGCTGGCTTTGTCAAACATTTCCCTCTCGTAAGAGTTCCTTGTTATCAACCTGTAAATTTTCACTGATTTGCTTTGTCCTATTCTGTGGCACCGTGCTTGAGCCTGATAAAACAAAAGGAGATACTCAGTGACAGGTGACAAAAGGAAGAAAAAGCACAAAATAATCAGAGAACTTACATTAAAAGAGAACCCAGAGAGAACTGGAAGTTACTGTTCAATATAAACAATATCTATGTTTTCAAGATGGGGACAGCAGAATTTCTCTGGTAGGAGAAGAAAATCAAAAAGGCAAAGACAAATTTTGACTGAAATCACCTCTTGTGAGCATTACCTGGAGGTCATTTTGGGGGTTCCAGTCTGAATCGAAAATGATGCAGGTATCAGCAGCAGTAAGATTAATGCCCAAACCTCCTGCCCTTGTGCACAGCAGGAAAACAAACCTATCAGAATCAGGCCTTGAAAACCTGTCAATAGCTGCCTGACGCAAGTTGCCTCTCACTCGGCCATCAATTCGCTCGTACGGGTACCTGGAAGGAAGGTGCATTGTGAGGAGAATTTCACTGCCATGGCACTGCTGCTTTGTAAGAATACACACCAAAAAAAAAAAGAGGGAAATATGCTACTGAAGGGTCAAAAGAATGCCAACAAACAGAGTGACTGCTCCTGGATCCACCCACTTCATCAGTGGAAGAGACGTTACTTTGCCTCCTGCTTCTTGCCTTTTGGTAAAGAACACTTCAAGGAATCAAACAAGCCTGAAATAAACTCTGGAGTCACCCAAAAGATCTAAGTGAGTAGTAAACTAAGAGTTTCAAAGCTCTCCATGTGAGGTCACTTTGTATTCACCCCAAAGGAAAATCTCAGTCCCTGTAACTCAGAGGTGTGCTTTCCCCTTTGGTCAGATGGCTACAGAAAATAATGTGAGGTGTCTGAATTTCACAGTCACAGAATGCTAGGGGTTGGAAGAACCTCTGGAGATCAGTTCAACCCCCCTGCCAAGGCAGGTTCACCTGGAGAAGGCCACACAGGAACACATCCAGGCAGGTTTTTAACATCTCCAGAGATCGAGATCCCACCATCTCTCTGGGCAGCCTGTTCCAGGGCTCTTGTCACTCTTAAAGAGTTCCTCCTCATGTTTAGATGGAACTGCTTATGTTCAAGTTTGTACCCACTACTCACTGGGCATCAGTGAAAAATGACTGGTCTCATCCTCCTGATACCTACCCTTAAAATATTGATCAGGCAAAGAAAATGGAGGGTGAGGTTAGAGAGTAAGATGGAGTTCAGCCAGCAGCCCCGAGCTCCCCAGCAGGCGAAGAGCGAAGTGCAAAGTGACTTTATCTATGTTTTGACTTATATTTTCATAAATCTCAGCAAGCCAAGGAGGGAAGCAGACATCACCATTGTTGTCCTTTTACAGCCTATGATCTAGTCCTTCTCACCAAAACATTCTAGCTAGCTTGAAACTAGCACAGCACTGATGAGATCCCTCCTCAGTCTTCTCTAACAGATCAAATTGTCTCAGTCTTTCCTCATAAGAGAGACTTCACAGACTCACAGATTGTACCAGATTGGAAGAGATCCTCAAAAGTCATCTTGTCCAACCTCCCCCTGCAGTCAGCAGGGACATCTCCAACTAGATCAGCCTGCCCACGGCCACAGCTAGTCTGATCTTGAATGTCTCCAGGGACAGGGCCTCAATCACATCCCTGGGCAGCCTATTTCAGTATTTTACCACTCTCATTGTGCAGAACTTCCTCCTCACGCCTGACTTCAATCCATCCTGCTCCAGCTTAAAACCATGGCCCCTAAACCCGTTTCATCTCCTTTCAGCAGGGATTACTCCCAGGTTGCACACTGTGGCCAGAGAGGCAGGCAGAGTTTATTTAGAAGGGGATGATATTGTTGCTCTCACCGTCTTTGAATGAGGTAGTCTTCCAGTATGTCCAAGCAGCGCACCATCTGGGAAAAGATAAGCACCCTGTGGCCACCAGCCTTCAGTTTTGGCAGCAGCTTGTCAATCAGCACTAGCTTGCCAGCAGCCTGGATCATTGCCTGGAGCTGAAAATCTGGAGAGTCGGCATTGTGTGTTTCTTTAAACTCTTCCAAAATTTTCTCTTCAGCACCTGCAAAGATTGGACAGCAAAAACATGAGCGCTGCAGAGGGCTTTATTAATAAACAATGAGCTCCCCTCCAACACCCTACCCAAACTGCAGGAATGTTTTTAAGCTTTGTGTGAATAAACATTTACCAAAAAAAATATTAAGCTGCCATTTCAAGCAAACATATCCACAGAAACAGCAGAAATAAAACACAGCTTTGAGCCTTCCAGTCTTTATTTTTATATATATATATAATTCCCTGGTTTTAAACCCATTCCTAAACCAATACAATTATCTGAGGCAGAAATTAATGAAAAATTAAGAGAAAACTATTTTAAAGAAGCCTATTTAACTATCTTCCAACTGGTCAAATGGATTTTCTGTCCTCTTTTCAAATGAAAGATGAAGAAAAAAAATAAACCCATATCTTGTTTCCTCAGGAAAACACAAATACAAATCACATTTGATGGCTGTGCCTCCAAAATCTAAACCAGGCTTAAAACATCTGCATGACCTGGATCTGCTCCTTCCATCATTGAGTCAAAATCTAAACAATGAAAAAAAAACCTAATTTTAAGGGAAAAAAAAAAATAAGCAGCTGTGAAATGATTATTTTACCTTCCATGAACCTCTCTTTTCTCACTGCATGTATTATTTCTTGTTTGTTCTCTGTGATGTTTGACTCTTTCCAGAATTAGTCAGAAGTTCTTTTTTGTCACTTCCCCTCTGCACAGCAGCAAATATTTCCTTCCACTCATTGCCTAAAGACTACAGACCACATTGCAAGTTGTCTCTTCAGCCTCTCTTATGCTTTGATTCCATTTCTTTGTCACTTCTACAAACACTTGACTATGCCAAGAATCATCAGATTGCTATTCTTGGCTCTGTAAAAGGTTCAGAATCTCGGTTCTAAGCTTCTTTCACACCTATATAAACCTCCTTTGGAGCTGGCTTTTTCAGTCCCTCTGGTTTTTGGGGGGTTTTAATGTAGTTTTCTAAAATCTTTCTGGTTTCTATCATATTCAGCTTCAATGCTGCTTTTGAATAGCACAGGGAAAGGTGGGAGGGCTGGGGGAGGTGGGGGGAAAGAACCACTTACTGCCAGGCTTCTGCTGAGCATCTCTCATATCCCAGCTCTGAGTAGATGCCTGTAAACAAACACGCCAACACCCGCTCCCTGTGTGAGGGCTGGTTCAGTGCCTGCTGCACCGTGGTGGCTTCTCTAGATACTAGCCCAGCAGGCTGGCTGGCAGCTTCCTAGCATCAGTACACCTGCACCAACAGCTTCTACAGGCCCTGACAGACTCACAATGTGACCACACTTGAAGGCAGTTTTACATCCTTGAATTTTCCTTGATTCCCTCTGCCAAACTTCACTGATCTTAATGGTTTGCACACAAGAAGTGGTGCAATCAGACATTTCTTCAGGATCCCTTCAACCATGCCTCTTCCCACCTTGCAAAACAGGAAGAATTTTAGGTAGATCTCAGACTCTGCACTGAGCTCAGGTGATTTCAGGATATTGCACAGGCTGTCAAGTAGTTCTACTGCAGTCACTTCAAAGATCTTTCTTGGTTACATGCATTTATTTCTTACTAACCAGATACTCAAATTTCAGTTTCACTACTCTAAAGTAAACCAACCTGCAAGCAGAGCACCTGCAAAAGCAAACCACCAGCCAGGTGCACCACAATAACTCTAACATATGGGCAATTTTCAGTGTCAGAGTCTGGCTTCAGCAAGATCCATTTCCATAACAGACTATAAGCTCCAAAGCTCTGCTCTTCCAATAACCCTCTCTGGCTAAAGCCTGTAAAAAGCTGTCCTTTTCCATTTCTATTTTAGTTGTAGTTAACTAACTACACTGAGTAGCCTCTTACTCAAAAGTTACTTGTATTGTTACCTGCAGAGCTGTGACACTAGCACCTATCCTAGCTGATTTTTAGTAGGTGATGAAGGGGAGGCGTTGGAATGTGTGCTTGGTCCATCAGGGAAACCCCTGCTTCTACTCCTAATTAGGAGGGCTCCCAGGGCTCAAGAGGGCACAAGGAACAGAGGAAGAAACCTTTTCCAACATTCAGCACTGTAGGATGTCTAAGTTCAGAAGCACTCCCCACTGCTGGCTGTTGGAGACAGAGGAATGATGTACACTTGAGAGTGGTTGCTATGGAGAAAAGAGGGAGTCCAGCTCCAAGAGAAAGGACAATGCCATGCCCAAGTTGGCTGGAGAACACACAAAATGCAGTAAATCCCTCTAGAAGCCTCAAGACTCAAAGAAGGTCTCAGAAGATTCCTTTCCCTCCACAGAACAGATCCACTAGTCAAGAAACAGAAAAAGAACACTCCACACACAACTCCTACCATACTACTTCCACCATTCAACCTTAACTACAGCTTGACAAGATTATGCTAACTGAAGGTTATCTACAGAACATACTTGCAACATTCCAAACACAGAGTGTTCTGCTTGGATATTCCAGCAGACCTGCAGCACTGCTTGCTCAGAAAACCTGTAACTTGGAAGGGAACAAGCAGGATTCAGAGACACCTCTAGAAAAGCAGCTAAGTCTCAAGAACTTGCCACTGCAACAGCTCCTTCAGCAGCAGAACACTGTACAAGATTATGTACTAGTTCTTGGTAGAACTCCAATATACTTCTGCTGTCACTAAGTACAAAGATGTTAATTACAAATCAACAAAAGAAAACCTCAGGCTCAGACACCTACAAGATGTAAATCCATTTTTGTCCTAGAACTACAAAGGACATGTTTGTTTAGTTCCATCTCCACACCAATAGCCAGGATGTGTTTGTTTTTCTCTCAGATCTGAAGGCTTGACCCACCTGCCACATTGCTACGTGACACCAGCAAGTCCAAATGTTCAAAAGTCACCAAAGTGTTATAAAGGCAGAAGTTCTCAAGAGACAAAACCACCTCCCCTCCCTTTGTTAGGGTTAAAATACACCAAAAAATACTTGAGATTTTCTATAGAGCCACCTGGCTATACAGAGCTGCCTCTAACAGACAGCAAATGACACAAGACTGCAAAGAAACCAAGAAAAAACAAAGTCACTTCTGCAGGCAACACTGCAAGCAGTATTGCTCCTGAATTCTATTTGACAAACCCAGCAACACACTGAGCTTATTATTTTTTTTAAACAAACATGAAATAAGGAAAAATTAAAACTAAAAAGCTGAAATGCAAGAAATGTAAAAAGCATCAGGTTCAGAAATTCACAACCTGAGCATTCTAAACTATCTTCTGGTAAAACCCTTTACATAATGAATTGACTTAAAAACAAACAACCAGCAAACAACCCTGCAGCAGAATCACAAAGCTACTTCACTGTATGCTCATCTGAGCTTAGACACAAAGTACTTTGGAGCAACCCTGCATCATGTCTTTGAAACAATTAGTTGAGCATGAAACAATTAGATGTCATTTATGAATAAGATTAAGAATTCCCCCATCCCCTATTTAAACAAAAAATGTCAAGGAAAAAAAAAATAAACCCAAACAAAGCATAAGCACAGCAATATGGAAGTCACACCATAAAATACCTGAACTCACATCTGGCTCTTGAACAAACCAGTCTTTCATCACGGAGGTTATAAGCAACATTAAATCAACCTTAGCACAAATCGCATGCAGTAGGGAAGAGGAGAAACCAGCAGAAAGCAACCCTGCACAGAAGCTGGTGCTGCTTCCTCCAAGGGGGAATTTGATGTGAGCAACACAAACAAGTTTAGCACACTTCAGATGGCTGTAAGCTGGCTGGGTCACCAGAACAGGCTCCCCATGGCAATGGTCAGAGCACCAGGAGTGTCAAGAGCTCAAGAAGTACCATCAAGGATGATGCTCTCAGTTGCATGATTTTAATTTTAGGTAGTCCTGCAAGGAACTAGGAATTGGACTCAATGATCTTTACGGGCTCCTTCCACCTTGAGAGAGATATTCTGAGATTGGGAGTTGGACTCTCCCATCTTCATGTGTTCTTTCCACTCCGAGATACTTGATTCTATAGCATCTGCCACAGATAACCTGATCTTAGACCAACAGTATCACACTGAAAACCATCCATTTAAGATGATATTCACACAAACCACTCCCTGGCTAGTCAAATTAGGGAAATGAACCAACAAGACCTTTATTCAGACCTTTATTCAACTTTTATTCAGAAATTTTAAGTCACTGTCTCATAATATTCTATCGAAAGAAAGCCAACAGCAGTGAACTACAACATAAATAGCAGTGAACTATAACTCTGAAGAAAAAAAAATGTGTTGTGTTTGTGCCAGCATCCAACAACCTGCATGGTAAGAGAAATTTTGCCAGTCAGAAACAACAGAAATAACAGACCAGGAAGCCTACCATTAATAAGGTATGGATGATTGCAGCATTTTCTTAGCTCCATCATAGTGTTTAGAAGATTAGGTACATTTGCCTGACCCCCACCCTTGGAAAGAAAGGTGAAATTCTTCTCCAGAATAGCACGATAGTATTTCTTCTGGATGTTTGTCAGCTCAACTTCAATGATGGTTTCTTCTTTGGGGGCCAGGTTCTTCTCCACATCCTCTTTGAGACGTCTCAGCATCATCGGCTTCAAAATAGCTTGGAGTTTTTGCACCTATGAAATATATGTTTAATGAGTAATTGGATCCAAACTGTTATTTTTCCACTTCCATACTTCTAAAATCCTTGTTTTCCACCTCAGATCCCAAGTAGGGAGCATCTGTGAGAGAATCCTTCCTCAGTGACTTAGAGACTGAGTTCTCCTTGTTAAATCAGTGCCAGATGCACCTCTAAAGTCAATTTTCAGTGTGCAGCTCTTGTTCAGTATTTTTAGTGTCTCCAGGTTTTGCAGCATATTATTTTAGGATGCATCCTAAAGGGAGTGGGGGGAAGAAATGTTCATTTACCTCCAAATAATTAGCTAAGTTTTGTCAAGCTTTTGTAAAGCCCCTTACATAAAAAGCTCAAATATATCTTCCAGACAGAAGAAGCCTGGCATTAGGCTGGTTTAGTCTGTCTCTGAAGTACAAACCACCTCTATGTGTTCAAGAGCTGATAACCCATCATAAAATTGGTCATCACTGAAAGCAACTGCAGAAGGCATGAACAAGTAAGGAATATATGGAATAGGACTGCAGGAGAAAACCCCAAGCCATTAACACATCTCTCCCATCACTTAAAAGGTAACTCAAGGGCCAAGACATCCAATGGTGTGTCAGTAGAGAAGGTAAGTCTTCCCAAACCCCTTGGCCCAAGCAATCCAGGCTCCAGTTCTCATGGCCAATGGCATCATTTGAGTGACATTTCCATGTATTGCTTCAAAAATGTCCACTTCTGCTCTGTTCTGCCAGACAAAAGCTATGTTGAGTTAGGATATATCAACTCCAGCTCAAACACTATGTAAAAGGGCTACATGGCTTCTGGAGCAGAGCTGGCTCGCTTCCACTCAGGTCAGAGTCCACTCTGACTGGTGTGAAACTGTCTGGGGAAACATATCCTACGATTCCCCCAGGACACACCAGGATTTTTCCAGGAGGTAAGGGGCTGATGAGGCAGAGCTGTTCTGCAATCTAGACTATTACCTATGACAAAGGTGCTCCCACAAACAGTTGAATTTAAGCAGTCAAAAGTCAGAAATACCAGAAATTCAATTTTCAGGCAAAACCAACATGAAATTGCACCCAAAAATATGTGCAGCTGTGAAGTTGGATCATCAGAGGGTGCAAAGGGACAAATGAAGGTGTCTAAAAGGAAGATGCCATGCTTCAGTTAACTCTTAGTATCAAGGTGATTTGAGTGTTACCTATTTTCAAGCACTTTCCTGCATACAGAAAGAAAATTTTATATGATCATCAGAAGGTTCTACATTTTAGATCTAAACCAGGCTATGCAGTGCACCAAACAAGAGAGTGCTAAGGCAAAACAACTTAAACCCAGAGATAAAACTACTGTCTCTCAAAATTCAATAGGTTATTACTTGTAAAACCAAGTACTGAAGTTCTGATAGAATAAAATGGATAAATTCACAATATCTAAGTAGAAAATTAAGTGTGTAGGTGAAGTTTACCTGTTCTTCAGTTTTCAGATCACCAAATTCTTGCATGAATGTGGTTTCTGATGGGAAGCGACCTGGTTCCAAGAAGTGAAGCAAGCTAAATAGTTCTTCTACTGTATTTTGCAAAGGGGTTCCAGTAAGCAGCACTTTATGTTCCTGAAAGGTTAAGAAATAGTTGCCTAGGAATCCAACTCGACTCTTTTTCAATGGAGAAACAGACAAAATCCTCATTTCTCCCCCTCCAGGTATCTCTCATCTTTGCTTCCTCTCTCTCCTCCCCAGATACTGACCTACAGCACTTCTCAAGACATTTCTAACTAGCATTCTCCTGGCACTCCTTCACAAAACAATTCACTGCTTAAAGCACCTTAAACGTCCTCCAGTTCCAAGAAGAGGTTCCAGAGATCCACAGTATCCCAGCCCTTTCACAGACACAAAGAACTTTAAATGACAAAAGAACAGCTGAAGGTAGCCCATCACTTCCAGCAGAAAGGCACCAGTTTACCACCATCCCCAAAGATCCCAGTGCATGAAACTGTTCAGGGCAGGTCTGACTTTCTAACATGGGGATGCTGAAGCAGATCCTGCTTTCCATCTACACACAGGAGTATGAAACTGGCAGAAGAAGAGGTAAAGTTGCATATTGCTTTGGAGGGAGAGCCCAGAGACATTCAGCAACCAGCTCAAGGCCAAATATTGATTCAGCAGTAGAACAAGAACTGAAATAAGAAGTTCCTCAGGTTTCAGCTCAGCTGCCTAAGCAGCAGTCACAATAACAAACTGTTACCCCTTCCTTGGCCAGTCTGAAAGAAGCTCCTTATGGCCACCCAACAATGAACACAACTGACATCAACACTGTTTGGCTGCCTGACCACATTGTATCTTTAAATACATTTCTTTGTGGAGAAATGACACTGGAGTGTGTCACACACAAAGAGGGGAAGACACAAATTTGTTTTGATTCTTTTTACAATCCCCATAATTCTCCTACAAAGACAGGCCACGAGAGCTGGGATGGTTCAGCCTGCAGAAGAGAAAGCTTTGGGGAGACCTTTCTGTGTATTTCAGAGTGGCTACAGGAGACCTGGAGAGGGACTTTGTAAAAAGTGACAGGATGAGGGATAATGTCTTTAAAGTGGAAGAAGGTGGTTTAGATGAGATATGAGGAAGAAGTTCTTCCCCATGAGGGTGGTGAGTCAATTGAACAGGTTGCCCAGAAAAGTTGTGGAGGCTCTAACACTGGAAGTGTTCAAGCCCAGGCTGGATGGGGCCTTGAGCAACCTGATCTAGTAGGAGATGTCCTTGCCCATGGCAGAAGGGGTGGAACCAGATGATCTTTAAGGTCTCTTCCAACTCAAATCATACTTATGATTCAAGGTCTGAATCAATGAAGGGACATCAGCACTCCCAAACTGAAGGTACACATTTGCATACCTTCAGGTACTTTATTCAGACTCTCTCAAATTCCCTCACTCTTAAAATCATAGAATGGTTTAGGTTGGAAGGGACCTCAAAGCTCAGCCACCGGCAGGGACACCTCCCACTAGAACAGGCCACTCAAGGCCTCATCCAACCTGGCCTTGAACACCTCCAGGGAGGTTGTGGAGCACAGAATCACCCAAGGTGATCAAAGATCACATTCTGTGCTTCTGTGCTGCACAATCCTCCTGGGCAACCTGTGCCAGTGTCTCACCACTCTCACTGTAAAGAACTTCTTCCTAACATCTAGTTTAGATCTTGTTAGCTCTCGATGATTTCACTTGAGAAGAAAACCTTTTCCTTTACTTTTTGATGAGACCATGCATCAGGAGTTATAAAACCACAGACAACACAAATGTAAGAGGTGCACACACTGACCAGGTCCATCATCTTGAGTCCTTCCAGAAGCTTACAGTTCCTGTTTTTCAGTCTGTGGGCCTCATCGATGACCACGCAACGCCACGGAATGTTACGCAGCTCGGGGCAGTCAGTCAAGATCATTTCAAACGTAGTGATAATGGCATGGAACTTGTAGGACCCCTTTATCACACGACCCTAGAAAGGACAGCAAAAAGTTACACTCCCTGGCTAAGAAAGGATGTGAACTGGATTCATCTCCAAGAGTCATTAAGAACACAGAACATCAGGCCAGGTACTTGAAGCAACTAAGTCATTATTGCTGACTCAGTGTGCAAGTTCACTACTGGCTGGATGCTGAGCATGGCCCAGAGAACTCATGGCAAAGATATTACACAAACATTCCTGCTGTAATTCACCTGGATTATCCCCCCAATGCCTCAAAGCAGTGATGTGCTGATCCAATAGCCAAAGGTTTTTCAGACTTCCTGTGAGGAGAGTTTTCTCTTTCCTTTTAAATCAGAAGTATGTGCTTGGCTTCACAACCAAGCCAGACAAACCAGAAGTGCTTTGAGGCTTCATTTTTATGACTGTTAAAACATTTTGCTTCCAATAAACAGCAAATTGATGTCTGGCATCATGAGTTTGGCTATTTGAGAGTCTTATTTTCAGACTCTTGTTTCCAACACAACCTCAGAATAAACTTTACTCAAGATGAGGAAATGAACATTTTTTACTGGAAAACCAAGTCACAGCCACATTATAGAAGGCAATTTGGTGTCATCTTCAGTGAAAGGCAGTGTCCCTGTTGGTGAAACACTGCCTTAAACTGCTTCCTATTAACCATTCTTTGCAGAAATCTGAGGGAATCCTATGCTGATGACATGCCCATAGCTCAGCAGCTTCTCAACAAGGAAGACAACTATGCAAGCAAGAAAATGCTCTCATAAGCCAACACCTACTGAACCTAAAACAAATGAACCAGATAAGCCAGAAAAACTCCTGAAGGTCAATAGCATCACTTTGAGTTAAAATCAATCAAGGATAAGGTATTTTGTTTCTACACACAAACCAGGTGATTTCCCTTTCCAGTCTTCCCTGTGACATTGAGAAGCAAATTTCCCTCACAAAGTCAACTTTTCTGCAGGACTCCGTCATTACTTCGGTTTGACACATGCAGTTCTCCAGATCCTACAGGAGATTTCCTCCTCAGAGCTAGAATGCTACAGGAAAGCAACCCGTTTGTGTGGTGTTTCCAGCAGGAAGGGCTCCCAAATAGAGCTCAAGAACACCAGACTTCCTACAGGAAGGGATTTTATAGAATCATAGAATCATAGAATGGTTTAGGTTGGAAGGGACCTCAAGGATCATCCAGCTCCAACTCCCTGCCACAGGCAGGGACACCTCCCACTAGAGCAGCTCGCCCAAGGCCTCATCCAGCCACATCCTAGTGTGGTTCTGGAGCGTGGTGCCCTTTGTGAAGTCACGACACTGCAGAAATGAATTTCATCACCCACCACTCTCCAACCTTTCACAACTTGACTCTAGTTACTGGACTCTGAAAATCCCACGCTGCAGATGGGGTAGGTGCCCCTCATGCTCTCTGTTTCTCATTATTACCCTTCAAAGCCACTCAGACTTTCTCAATGCTGAACTGTCTGAGAATCAGCTCAGCTTGAGAAATCTCTTTTCATGTTAAGATCTAAAAAGCTACAGATGCCGCATGTGGGTTGATGTTTGGGGACTACAAATAACACTGCCCAAGCTTGCTTTCCTCCTCTCCCTTATTGTCTCCTATCATATGAGGTGGTGCCTCAGAAGGTGCCAGGCTGAACACCACTATGGGGGTTATTTTTGTCAGAACTTGAGGAAATAGCTTCCTCCTAATTCAGTTTCTACCACACGTCTCCCAGCTGACACACTCTTACAAAGCATGCAAACCAAAGGTGATCTGGTGACACACCTGAGCTAACTGCCACAAAAAGGATGAGTTCACTCCATCTGTCCTTTCCCCCAACCATGGCAATGGTCTGATTCTCCTCCTAAGCAAGTTCAGAGAGAGAAGCTAGCAGAAAATGATTCATCTTTCTGTGCCACAAGTGCTTTGTCACTACTCGTTATGGGGGTCAGATGACTTCCATGGTCATTACAAGAGGTGAGTAAAGAACATGGCAACAAGGGCAACAAAATTTTCTGCAGCATCTTGACATGAATCCTTCTAGTTGGCTTTTGATCAACAAAATATTGCCAAAGTAACACTGAGAATCTGCACAGCAAGAGGGATGATGCTCCTTCAGGTTTCATGCTACATAATTGCTGCATCCTAAGGGGAAGAACAGGCTGAGAACAAGCACGGCTTAAATAACAAACAAGTATGATTTCTAACACAGGAAACACCTCAGTGCAAGCAGCATTTGTCTAAACCCCAATTTCTGAACTTGATATAAAATATTTAGCTCTGCTAAGAAAGAGTTTCAAATCCAGAAAAGGCACAAATCAATTCCAGTTGATTTGTGTATGAGACATCTAGGCAAGAAGCTAAATGTGATTATTATTGTAATAGAAGCTTTTAGACCTTGGTGTAACAACTGTTATTCAAATCAATCTCCTTTAACAACAGCATCTATGATTGGGGTTTGAAAGTCTCTTTGATAAAGTGCTGAGAAAATGGTTATTTCCCTGGCCAAACAGATGTAACTTCTCCCTGCTATAAATTACTAGGTGTTTTTCTACTCCATTTAAGTACATGAGTCTATTTCTGTTTGCTCTAATGGCATGTCAAGTTGTGCCACAGTCAACACCTTCAGAACAGTTTTTACTTGGCTCTTTCCCTGTCACATTTCCTACCTGACAGCCACCCTCATGGCTTTGCTCTAAGGACTCTGTTTTTTTCAACACTTTTTTTTTGAGGACAGGAAGCAAGAACTAAGCAGGACTGCACTACCCACCACATTACTGACAGCCAGAAGAACGCTGCAGCTTTTCTACCCTTTAATAAAGATTTCTTTCCTCCTACACACTTGCACTACACTGGCCCTTTTAACCACAGCCTCTCACAGTATGAACTCATGTTTAACTGCTCGTGTGTCATGACATAAAAAGACCTGCATTTGTCATACAGCCTTCCCAGAACAGACCTCTCCCTATTGCTCTAACGCTCACCTCCACACTCCTTGTCCACAGGCAACCCTATATTTAGTCTGAGCACTGTCAGCCTGGATCCAATTTATTAAGTAATACAGCTTACTCTGTATCCATGAACTGTCTTAATTATTTACCACTCTCCCCATCCTCGTGTCATTTGAAAACTTCCTCAGTAATGATTTTATGTTTTCTTTCAGGTCATTGATGAAAGTGCTATATAGCTCATGGACATGAACCAATCCCTGAAGAACTATGCTGGAAATGCAAATCATTTCTCATTTACAATTACATGGAGAAATATCAGTTAGCCAGATTTAAATCCACTTAATGTGTGCCATATTGATTTTATATCATTGGAGTTTATTAATCAAAATAGCCAGTGGCAGGAAATCAAATGCTTTACAGAAAATCTAAATATATGAATTCACCACTATCACTTCTTTAAGCTCAGCTGGAAAGAATAAATGCTCCATAACCCATCAAATCAGGCTGAATTTCCACTCTTTTTCCACTGAAATAAGGAGGAGGAGGAGGATGCTTTGCAGGAACATTCAATGTGTGCACATTATTTCTCCCTACTCCTGTTCAGTTACTCCAAGCAAAGCCCTCTGTTGAAATGCAGAGATTTGCTGCTCTTTGCAGCTTCAAGTTTCCAAGTGACTTCCGTGACTTTTCCATACCTGCTATTTCCTCTCCTAAGAGCTATTCAGCATGAGAGCAGCTACAGAGATTCAAAACCTATCTGATAAAGAAGCCTTGACAAGTGTAATTTCTGCAGGCTGGTCTTTCCTGGAATGGTGGACACAGATTGATTTTTAAGGAGAGTTCCAATTAAAGTAGGTTCCTCCATTAAGAATCTTTTCTGCCTGCTCTCTTCAGGAACACAAAATTAGTGAAAACCTTGGATGAGAACAAAGAAACCCAAAATGAGAGCTGCACCAGCTCGGGAACTCTTAACTCCTCTTGATTTCCAGCTGAATTCTTGGCTACTAATAAAAAGCTTTCTCGATTTATGCACCTTCACAGAATCATAGCATTGTTTGGTTGGAAAAGCTCACAGAGAGATCACAGAGTCCAACCACCGACCTAACACCACCACAACCATCAAACCACATCCGTAAACCTGCTCTGTCAGTGCTAAAAACCTAATTAATGTTTAATTAACAACAGGAAAACACATAGGAGGAAAATAAAAGAATAAAATAACAGCAATAAAACTCATGAAGAGCTTTTTTACCTGTGGATCTTTGAAATACATTTCATACAACTGAATGGTCCGCCGGCTCGCTTGACTCCCATGATACACAACCACATTCAACTCTGTCCAGGTGCGGAACTCCCTTTCCCAGTTGGGAATTGTGGACAATGGTGCAATAACCAAGAAAGGACCATGGATTCCTTTCAAATATATCTCATAGAGAAACGTAATGGACTGGATAGTCTTTCCCAACCCCATTTCATCTGCTAAAATGCAGTTTCGTCTGGAAACGATAATAAAAACAGTCTGAATGATTTAGTCTCAGCGATTTACTCCTAAACCTTAAAAACACAGAAAATCAGGCTAGAGCTAAACAGAATGGAACAGAAACGTCTAGAATGGCAAGTTGACACTGAAAGGACATCATAAACTCTATGTATCTTAAATGCATGTTACGATTCGTGATGCAGTAAGAATAGATACAGCCATTTTATGCACCTCTCGAGTTGACATGAGGGAAGAAGGGGCAGCGAGGGGGGTGCATGGACAGGTACACATAAATAATCACGTCAGAAGAACCTGTCTGACATACTTATGGTTTAAGTAACATTATGTAATGCATCACAATTAGTTTGTGTGCGACTCCTGCAGCAGATAACGAGACGCGGAAACCATTCTAAACCCGCGCTTTAGCCTCCTTTCAAAGGTTATTGTTTGCAATCAACTGGAAAAGCTTATCCAGAGCAGGATTCAGCAGTCAGCAAGGTTTTACGTACGTGTTGTACCAATTGAAAAGAAGCCAGTTTACTCCCTCCAACTGGTATTCCCTGAGTTTGTTATTGTTTTTATACTCCCTGGAACTCTCCGATTTCTTCCAGTCATCGGCAGGAGGCCGCTCCTGTTTCGAACACAGCAAATCCCATTAGTGGTTTCTAAAAGACCACATTACTTGACTATTTTCAAATCAAATCCTCTGCACGGAGCCAACTCTTACCACACGCTCCGTTTCTGGCTCCCTAGACATCAGTTTCTCAAATTCTTCGATCTTCGCCTGGTCGATGTCTTGCTTGAGCTCCCAAGTGCTGTCTTCATAAGGCAGAGAACACCACTTCACCAGATAATGTGTTACAGGCTTTGGGGAGGCAAAAATTAGATTGCATCACGATTTCAAAGGAATAAAATGCAATTGTTTTGTTTTACAGAGGAGCTGCAGGCTTGATACGTTTCAAAAAGCTCTACCAGACCTGACTGAATCAGCCAGAAGGAGAAGTCATCAGCAGGCTGACACAGTGGCAACCAAATGAAGTAGGAGTGGGAGGGAGGGGGACTGCATTTGACACCACAAAGTTAAACTAAAACTTAAAACTAAAGCAAATAGTCATTTTCCAGCTACTGCAGTTTCAGTTCTTCATCACGTACTTATGAACTGTTGTTCACTGTTTTGTCATCCAGTGTCACCAGAAACTTCCCAGCAGGCAACACAACCCCAACCATTCACCAACAGAGCAATCTGGAAACACTGACACTGTCTGTGAAGCTTTAGAATCACAGAATGGTTTGGGTTAGAAGAGACCTTTGGGATCACCAAGTCCAACAAGCAACCCAGCGCTGCCAGGTCACCACTAAACCACATGACTCTGCACCACATCCACACAGCTTTGACACCCCTTCAGAGATGGGAACTCCATCACTGCCCTGGGCAGCCTGTTCCAGGACTTGACAACTCTTTTAGGGAAAAAAATGTTCATGCCCAATCTACATCTATCCTGGTGTAACCTGAGGCCATGTCCTCTTGTCCTATCACTTGTTACTTGGGAAAAGAGACAGACTCCCACTTGGCTTAAACGTCCTTCCAGGCGAGTTGTAGAGAGCAATGAGATCTCTCCTCAGCCTCCTTTTCTCCAGACTAAACAAACCCCAGTTCCCTCAGTTGCTACTCTAAGACTTGTGCTCTTTATACCCTTTTTTGGACATGTTCCAGCACCTCAATATCCTTTCTGTTCTCACAGGACCAAAAAGGAATCCCCTGGAACATGAAGCAATTTTGCTCAGCAGTACAAGTCATTAAGGAGCAAGAAACAGTGAACTCAGGACCTCATCTGCAACAGATAAATAATGTTTAGCTAAAATCCTCATCCTGTACTACCTGCATGGTCATCAGACTTCTGCAGTATTAGAATAGAATAGAATCAACCAGGTTGGAAGAGACCTCCAAGATCATCCAGTCCAACCTAGCACCCAGCCCTATCCAGTCAACTAGACCATAGCACCAAGTGCCTCATCCAGTCTTTTCTTGAACACCTCCAGGGACAGTGACTCCACCACCTCCCTGGGCAGCCCATTCCAGTGGCAAATCACACTGCCTCCTAACATCCAGCCTATACTTCCCCTGGCACAACTTGAGACTGTGTCCCCTTGTTCTGTTGACAGTTGTCTGGGAGAAGAGACCAACCCCCACCTGGCTACAACCTCCCAGATTAGAGAGGGTTTCGTTGTTGAGGATTTTTCTTGTTGTTTCGTTGTTTTTTTTTTTTAACTCAGGTAACTTATAACAAGTTTGGAATTCTCAAACTTCTCTCTTTTAGGGAAGCTGCTGTGTTAGTCAATGTTTTCTCCAACAGGCTCCTGTTTCTACACACATGCAGACTGGCAGTTTCTGAAGCAGTTCCTACAGTGACAATCCTAACCAATAAATTCCAAGCACAAAATCCCTATGACTACAAAGGCACTAAAATTTCTCCTTACCTCTCCATTATCATCTGTGCTTCGTGAAAAATCCAGGATTCGATCCACTTCCACATAATCTGGATTAAAAAGCTCATCATCAATCTGTTCAAGGAGGTAAACATATAAAAGGTATCTTTATTGGGCTCCTCCTTAGAGGGGAAAAAAAAATATTCTCTATTTCACCACACAATAATATTTTGGGTCACGGTGACACAGAATTTATATTTGGCAAACTTCACCATGTTAATTGAAATGCTACAATTCAGCAAGATCATTCCCCGTGAGGGAATCAGACTTCTCAGACTTTGTTAACTGGGCCTCTTAATTACTGTGTGAAACCTTTTACTGTGAGAGAATGTTTAAGAATATTTTAAATGAAGTGTGAAATTACAATTCACTAATGAGCAATCGAAAAGGCTTATGGCATGCAATGCATTTAGCATTCTTGGAAACTACAGCTTGCAGTAAAGAAATGAGAGCCTTTTACACACTAGGTGCCTTTGGATTATTTTAACTGCAAGAATTGTCTGCTTCAGAAGCAAGATTCAAAGACCTATCAACTCAAAAATGGAGATAAAACATGCCAGGCATACACAGGTTTGCCCCAAATCACAATTTGTTATGTTCTTCCTTACATCCTCAAGGAGCTTACATTATTTTCTTGTGTACTAGAAGTTTAGTGTTTCATTTTGAAGAGGCAGACAAAAGGGCTACAGACTATGTACAAGTTGATGGCCTTTTCTAAGACAAGAAGAAATCTCAAGTACTTGTGACTTGTGACCCACCTGGAAACAGTTTTTTAAATAGAAATAAACTAAAAAGCAGCAATTCCAGGCAGCTTCACTTGGAACAGATGTTCAGTTTCACTATGCTGCTGCTTAATGACATGATAAACTGCACTGACTGTTAGTCCAAATCATGTATTTATTAACTTCTTAAAGAAAAAACTCAATTATCAGGAGTCTTGAAAGTTAGTTTAATCTAATTCCTCAGGCATTAAGTATTATGTGATGCAGCTAATTCTTTAGATGTGCCACTTTTATAATCAACTCAAAGCATTTTGGATGCTTTCATAGATGTTCTGCACTCAACACATCAAATCCTCCCGAATAAAATTCCTCTCCATCAGAATAGAATAGAATAGAATCAACCAGGTTGGAAGAGACCTCCAAGATCATCCAGTCCAACCTAGCACCCAGCCCTATCCAGTCAACCAGACCATGGCACTAAGTGCCTCATCCAGGCTTTGCTTCAACACCTCCAGGGACGGTGACTCCACCACCTCCCTGGGCAGCCCATTCCAATGGCAAATCACTCTCTCTGTGAAGAACTTCAGATACACTTCATGAAATTCCAAACTGACTTCAGGGAAGTTTTCAATTTGCAACAGGTTCTTTTTAGCTAAAACTATATAGTAAAATTAAACATAAATACATAAATACAGAAGCACATGAACCTGTGGGGGTTCCCCTCCTCCCTCTCAACAGACAGCACTTTACTGAAAAGTAAGCATTCAGGGACATAAATCAGCAGATTTGGGCTTTTATTGACAGGGCCCCCTGCCTCACTACTGCTTATAGCTCTAAGTGAAATTAAATTGATGATAAAAAGCTTGGAATCCCCAGTGAGCAGCAGTCCATAACATGGAAAAATGTGATGCATTTTTCTGGCATAATCGGCTCTTGAGAAGAGAGCTGATTCACCAAGAGTCATGCTTACAATGCAAACTGCTAACCACTCAAAGGAAAAAAAAAACCCACTGCAATAAAAAGTACACAGCCAGGATAGCTCACTTGATTCTGTAAACTTGCAAGACTTGGATCAAGCACGGTCACATTTTACACCAGCATAAACGCTACTGATGCATCACACAGTTGCTAAAAACCTTCTGCTTGCATACAGAACAAGAATTCCTAAGAATATTGCTTAAATACATAAAAGAACAAACAAATCATACTTCTGAAAGGAATTTATTCTGGCCCTGCTTTGCCTTAAACCGCTTAATCTTCTGCTGAATCCTCTTGTCTTTGTCCAGCTCTTCCACAGATGCCCACTGGCAATGAAGGTAAGAACTAGAAGATGAAACAGAAAAATCACACTCAAAACCAGGCTTCCACTGCATACTCTGTTGTGTATCCCACGAGTACAGCCAGATTCTTCAGCACACTGTAGTGCCAACTGGACATGACCTTCTTCATCAGACAAATTATTAACAAATGCTCTTTACTGGAAGTAATTACACTTACTAATGGAGAAACTTGACTGTTAATAAAAACAGCTCCTACTCAAAACTGAACTACATCGAGTGCCTTGCACAAAGCGAAGATGATTTTTATTGGGCATACTTCAAATACCATACCTATAGAAGACATTTAGCATAAATGTCACTATTAAACATCATATTCTAGCAAAATGTAGAGGGTTAGAAGTTACTAAAAATACTCAAACGTTTCAAATGCTGACATGCTCTACACTGGGGTTCGTGAGAACTGCGCTGTAGATGAAAGTGGTGTGAGTCAAGTTTTAAGACTGATGGAAAGCAAAGCCTTGTCAGCACAGTTCCATGGTAATCATACAGCTTTAAGCAAGGAAGAGCAACCCTGCCAAAATTGACCAGTCCCACTTGATATATTTAAAGCCTGTCAAAGTTATATTGCAAAGACATCTAAGACACAAAGGGTTAACACAAAAATTAACCTGCCAACGTAATAAAACTGAACAAAGCCTAATTAAGCAATTAAACATCATGCGATAATCAATAGAGAGCAAAAGGAGGTACAAAGGTAGCAGCATATTTTGTGAGGTCAACTGCCTGCAGTTAGCTGCATCAAATTTGCTTTGAAGTGGATTTTGAAGTCACTAGGTGAATTTCTCTCTTGGATGGGAAATTCACTAAGATGACACAAGATCTACTGTTTTTCCTCCAAGAAAGCTGAGCTTGTCCAGCTGTGAACAACTTATTTTAAACAATGAGTACACTGCAGCTTCAGAGGCCAGAAAGAAGGTGCTGCTCTCACTGCTGTTGTAGCCCTCTCACAGAAGGGCAGTGATCACCTGGAAGCCACCTCTATTGTGACCTTAAGACATTTTGTTGAACAGGGCTCTTGGCCTTGAAAGAGTTAAAGGGATTACAGGTGAGTAGTTTGCAGGTATGAAACTCTCTGGTTGAAGTTAGATCTACACAGCTACATGATCCTGAGTCTGTGTATATAACAAGCCTGTTTTACCTGAGCAGTTTTACCTCTGGATTTCATTTTGGAGAGAACACAAATTAAGACTATAAACCCACTACTACCAGTTCCTTACGTATTTCTTTGCCACTGGTTTGGATTAAACATTAGAAATGTTTAAAGTTGGGCACTAACAGGCACATAAATTACAAACCCAGTGTTCAAAACCTAATTGGAAATGGTGTAAACTGAAAAGGTAGTAGCAAACCTCTAGCTTTACTTACAAGTTCTTGTACTTTACATAGAACTCCTCTATTTCTACCTCCTCTCCATTCTCCATCTGTAAGAAAAGAGCAGTTGAAATGTGAATTAAACCACCAAACAGCCCCATTTAGTTAATGATTAAAACTAACAGAAATACAGTACACAGTCCCCAGGTAGGGAGATCAGTGGAGGTGCAGGACAGCATCCATTGGGGGAGGACATGGGTGAGGAGTTTCCTCCAGCAGCTTCCCCAAGTGCATTCTGCACTGCTTACTACAACTTCCAAGACATGAATCATTTGAACTCCTCCCTAACCACATGCAGCTTCATTCACAACCTCACCCCAAACCTGGCTTGCTGCCAAACCCACAGTGTTAAGTAGAAGCCAAGTGTACCATTTTCTCAGGCAGCAGCCAATTAGCAACTGCACTCCTGAATGCCATATGTATTATTTTTGGCTGGCTCATGGCAACTTTACATTGTGGGTTTTGTAATGTTTTAAAAAAAGAGTTTTAAAGGGAGTTTATTCCTCCATATAGTTAATAACTCCAAACAAGAAGCCATATAAAACTAAACCTTCTACCTCTGCTAGAATTTTAGTGCATCAGTGTTCATGGCTTTAGTTTTACTCAATGGTGCAATTAAATTCACTCAGGCAAGATGTCTCACATACAGAGCAGCCAAATTAAATTAACACCCCAAACTTACATTTAAAACAAGGTTAAAGTCATGACAGAAACCAGCAAAACCAAGGGCATTCAGTGCTAAGGGCTGGGACTACCCTTAACTCATCCCTAGTGCCAAAGTATTGCATAACATATGGCACGTAGTGCTGGCTTCAGTTCCTCCTGAACCCAGCCATAGGACAAACTAAGGACAGCGCAGCAGGCACACGTTTGGAATTCACTTGGTGTCACAACTCTTGGGGGTTGTGTTTGCTCATGAACTTTGGAACCATTTTAAATGGAAGAGGATTTTTTGGGTTTCTATGCTTCATCAGAGACAACTTCTGCAATAAATGCTGTCTCTAGAACTATACAGACAAAACTGTTGACTTCTCGAAGTCAAAATGCTGGGGTTTATACATATATATATGTTGAAGTAAGAGGGAGGAAGTGAGGAGAGGCTGCAAGAGCTGGGTTTGTTCAGCCTTGAGAAGAGAAGGCTTAGGGGAGATCTTATTACCATGGACCAGGACATAAATGGTGGCTACCAGGACGATGGAGACTCCCTATTCGCAAGGACTCGCAAGGAAAAGGTAAGAGGTGATGTGGACAAGTTACTGCTGGGGAGATTCCCATTGCACACCAGAATAAAATGTTTCACCATGTGAACAGCCAAACATTGGAATCATCTCCCAGGGGAAGTGCTACTTCTTGAGTCCTCTGGTTTAGAAGGTAAACTACCTCTGAACCCTAAAACCAGGGATGAATCAGAGGGTTTTTCCAACCCAAATAATTCTAAGATCATCAAGTCCAACCATCAACCTAATACCGCTATGGATGTTAAACCACGTCCCCAGGTGTAATGCCTACATGCTTTTTGAACATCTCAAGAGATGGTGACTCCAAGGTAGCCTGTTCCAGTGCCTGATCACTCTTGCAGCAAAGAAATTTTTATTAGTACCCAGCCTAAACTTCCCCTGGCACAAATTCAGGCCACGTTCTTTCGTTCTATCATCTAATACTAGGGAGAAGAGACCAACTCCCACCTCACTCCAACCTCCTTTCAGGGAGTTGTAAAGACTCAAAACTGTATCTAAATGAAAGAAGTATTGCAAGAAGGAGATCCTATTGTCTGAATCTACTCACTACCCTGAGGCAAAATCACCCTTTAAAAAGTCACCCCTAATCTTAAGGCATTCACTACTTTTAGTTTCTGAAATGTTATGCCCAAGTCTCTTTGATTAGTTTTAAAGCAGACTGTTTGAGAAACATCAATCCCACACTGACAACATGGTTAAACACCTTTATATAAAGGTTTCATATCAGGCAATTTAATTCCTTTCAAGAGCATTTCCATCATCTGTACTTTCTGTCAACTGCCAACTTAATAACAATAATTTACAATTTAAATCTTAATAAATCCTGTAACTCTCATGAGGAAAAGGTACTTTTGTGTTATCTAATAGGTAATAACTGGCCTGTGTTATTATATGTTCTATGAGCTGCATCAAAGATTCACCTAAATAAAGCATTTCAGAACACAATCTTTAGAGATATTTTTAAACATCATTGTCCAGGTGAGACCATAATTGATAATCTGATCACAGAACCTCAGCATGGTTGGGGTTGGAAGGGACTTCTGGAGATCATCCAGCCCAGCCACCCTGCTAAAGCAGGGTCACCCACAGTAGCTTGCCCAGAATCACAACATTCCAGGTGGGTTTGGAATCTCTCCAGAGAAAGAGACTCCACAACCTCTCTGGGCAGCCTGCTCCAGGACTCTAGAACTCTCACACTGAAAAAGTTTCTCCTCATGTTTAGGCAGAACCTCCTGGGTTCTGCTTTGTGCCCATTGCCCTTTGTCCTACTGGGCACCACTGAAAAGAGATCCACAGTCTCTGCAGACAACTAAAGAAATAAATGATCCCTTCCTTCAGGCAAGTACTTAAGAGCAGACAATCTTGCACTGGCATTGCCACAGAAGAGGAGCAGCAAGACCTGCTCATGTGAAGTTAGTTGAGCAAGCCTCTCAGAGCTGTAGAGACAAGGACAAGCTTAAAAAAAATAAAGAAAACAAACCCAACAAAAAACTACTCCAGATCTACTGCTAGAAAAACAACAGGCAGAATCAACAAATTACCCAGAGAAGTTGTGGAGGCTTCAAGGCTGGAATTGTTCAGATTCAGGATGCACAGGGCCTTGAGCAACCTGGTCTAGTAGAGGATCTTCAAAGTCCCTTCCAACCCAAACCATTCCTATGATTCTATGAACCAATTGCCTCAACTGATGCTCAGCAGTAGATTGTGAACTAACTAGTTTGTGGAAGAAATGCAGGCAGGCAGATCAGATCTCACCAGGCAGCAACAGGCAGAAAATGGAAATTGAAACGTGCACCACATAGGTAGAGTGTTCCACAAGCACCACATCTCTCCACTGCGTGCGCTGTTTGTGCTGAAGAGCATTTTCAGTCCCAAGCATTCCTTTCTAAGTGAAGGGGCTGAAATTCAATGGGGATTGGAGCAGGCCAAGCAAGTAATTAGGAAAATGAAAAACTTCCACAGACAGACTGAATACAGGAGGACCATGATGGTTTGGGAAGAGAGATACACGGATTTAACACTTTCTGCAAGAGTGAAGAGCATTCCACAGAACGCCAAGTTCCAGGTTCTTCCTTGTTCTTTTGTACTTCAAACACAAACTAATACATTTCTACCTTTTACTTCACACATTTCAAAACACAAACTAATATATTTCTACCTTTTACTTCACACATTTCAAAACTGCCTGCAAGCACAGTGCTGCCTCAAACCTGGTCACTCCAAACCTAGACTAAGGCTATTTCAGAGAAAACCAGGATAATGTCATGGTAAGAACACTGCTCCAAAAGCTTGTTCATTATCTGATGTCCTTTACTTGAAAGCAACATCTTTGTCACAACCTAGTCCCCTGAAAGGTTTCCTAGTGAAGCCTTTCTTCATGTTTATTTTATGCACTGGTCCTGATCACAGCAATTTTACTTTGATTAGTAATCTAACAACCAGGGGTTTGATGACGTTAGTAAGAGTGTAAAGGACCTTTAATAAAAGCACAGTTGGACACTTCAGATGTTAAATATTAACAACCTGAAATCCAGGGGTTTTTTTTGGTGGGGGAGAGATTTGGGAGAGGAGGGTTGGGGAGAAGAGCAAATACAATCCATAAAAAAACATTAAAGAGCGAGCTCAAAATAGAGCTTGCCTCCAGCAGAGCTTGCAATCAAAGACATGTAGGCAGCAGACCAACCACTTCCCACAAACTGCAGCAAAATACACACTCCCCATGAGTAATCACACCTTTGTTTGCAGGGGAGAGGAAGAAGAGAAGAATAATTGCTGAAAAACAGCTTCCAATGTAAAGACATGTATGAAAAGACCACATTCTCCTCTCCTAGTAGACCATCAGGACAACTAATTACCGAGTTCATATTACATGAAGTTTATCTGAAAAATAAGTGCATGGTTTGAAACACAAAATGTAGCTCTGGACTTAGAAGCTCTAGAGGTTCTGTGCTGTGAAAGCCACAGAAAGGGGTCAAATTGAATCACAGTCAGTCATGACATCACACAAGTTTAGGTTTACAGAGCTGGTAATGATGGTTATGACAGCAGTAGTAACATGGAAAAAATCCCCAGAAATCACCTTCACCATTAAAAGCGTTCAACAAACAAAATCCACAACATAAAATTTTAAAATCCATGAAAAAAGGCTGCTCCTCCTGCTCCAATCTGAAAATGAACCCTTCGAGGAAAAGAGGCACTTCTGGCTTAACTAAGATCAACGTAAGCATCATTTCTGTGTTAATCAGTTTTCCGCTCAACTGCGGTGCAAGCCAGAGAATGAGCTACACAGAACAGTCTGTAAAATACAACAACGATTTTGGGGAATTAGTTCTTTGTCTACTCAGAGACTGACAGCTTGGAATTTCAAAGGCCAATCAAGTTATGAAGCAAATCAGAGGACTCTGTGTGCAAAGTAAGAACGTAACTCAATTCTGCTCCCGCAGCCAGGGTAGAATTAGGACAGCCACATTTAACAAGTGTTTCCTTCCCTACCTTAGCACCGTGACAAGGAACATAGGAACCACCAATGTAAGTAACGTTGTTAATCACACCTGAACTTATTTTAGCTGTCAGAAGATGCAAAGATGATGGACAAGGATTTTTCTTTACTAGAAAAGGCAGAAACTCAGGATGCAGCAGAGTTCTCTCATTCCTCAAGCTCCCATGAAACACCACCATGAAGTGAAGAGCAGCAGAGATTTCACTCAGGTTTTTATGTTCACAAAAATCTCATGTGAAAAAAAGCAAGGAGAGTGTGAGACTAAAGGTTTTGTGAATTGCTACCCAAAAACATGTTAAATATCTTCTGATGACACTTCCAGGGCATCTCCTCTATTCATAAAAATAGAGAATATCCATAGTAATAGAATAGCAATAGAATAGAATATCCAAAGTAATTTAAGAGGTTTAGGTGAGCTTCAGCAGAAGCATGTTCAGTCTGTTTAAAAACATGAAGGGAAGGGGTTTTGCTGTGCTTTACCTTTTTCTTGACTGAACGGCTGCTCATGATCTTCTCCACAACAGGACCTTCAGCATCAGCTGATTCCTGCATCATAAATAGGACACAAGAGTTATGGGAGTCAATCTTTGTTACTTAAAGATTTCCTACATTAGAAAAAGCATCTCTATTTTTTTGCAAGAGTTTAATGCACAGGAGGACTTCTTTCCCCATAGCATGAGAACTTAGAGGATTCAAAGAGATTTAATATTGTAATGAAGGATTGGAGGATACTTGTTTAAGCCCGTTTTTAGGAGCTTGTTTAAGCCCATTTTTGAAAGCTTGGTTAAGCCCATTTTTAAGAGCTTACACACAACTCTAGCTTCTTCACTAAGGCTGCCATGCACTGAAAAACAGAGCCACATGGGCAGCTCAGCTCCCCTAAAATAACAACTGCTTTCAGCGCCATACACTCTAAAGATCAGATGTTCCAAAAGCTCTGGTTTGCTGTGTAAGGGTCCTCACGACAGCTACCTGTGATTCTGTTACATTAGTTCATCCCTACTGCAGGCAAACCCTACCAAAGTCTCCTTCTGATAAGACACAATTAGCAATGGAGATCCCAAACAATATTTCACAAGGCTTAAAGAACTGCCAAATGGAATACCAGAGGGCACATCTATATTCTGCTGTAGGTCACCAGTTAGTTAAGTGAAGTAGTTCTTTGAAAAAGGCACTACAAAACAATGAGATTGTTACAACAGTCACTGCTAGGTTATTACCCCTCATCTTATTCAAACTATTTTCTCCATCATTTACATTGCACAGAGAATAAAGTGTGTCCTGCTGGGTACTATAAGGCAGTAATTTCATAAAGGGGTTCTTCTGGTGCCTAGCAGCAGGGGACAAGCTTGAGTGGTTTATTAAAGTCAGACCACTGAATTCAGAGGAGTAAATTCAAGACTCTTAGCAGTCCAGTTTTGGTTTCCTTTAGGTAGAGGCCATTAATTTGAAAGAACTGTGTCAAACTGTGTATCATCAGCTTGTAAACAAAGTCATGAATTAATCTGCTGCCTAAGAATGCCAAAAGCTAATGCTTGCTGGCTGTGCCAACCATGGGTGAGCACTGCTCAGGAGAGGGGCCTGCATCTGAACCCTGAATGCTGCAGTTCTGCCTCTATAGCCTGTTCAGATCTGACCTGTTGCTCTGATTGAGAAGTGTTCGAAGGAGAGTCTCTTCCAGCAGCATCAGCATCATCAGGCTCCTCATCTGAAATCTTGAACTCCAGGTCTTCTGTGTAACGCTTCCTCTTCACCTGCCTGCTGGAGCGTCGCTTCTAAATAGAAAGTGGTGATATTTTCCATGAGACACAGAGCTGATAAGCAACAGAGAACTGAGGAGAGGTCTTTGTGTTTCTGAAATACACTGGTGTGTAGCCAACGCTGTTACTTTTACAGCGCCCTGGCAGAAACGGTGCAATCGAGACACCACTACCCTACCTTCCTGCCAGTCAGCTGCTCTTGTGTAAAAGAACCCCACAAAACCAAAACTCAAAAACACAAGCACAAAACAAAGAAAGCACAAAATCCACTTTGTACTTGCTCTGAGCTGGGAAGTGGTATTTTGTTTATTCCTCTTTTGGCATGCCTGAAAACACACCAGAAAACTAGAAGGTGTATCTCTGCAAGCAACTAAACCCCAAGAAGTTGCACCTCTTGACTCACATCTAGGACAAACTTTGACAGATGGTTAGTGCAGGAACCAAACACCACCTCTGCACGGCACTGCCACAGTGTTGCTAAGCAGTGACAACACAGTCCCTTGCTCTCCCTGTCCACCCAAGTTGTGCCCAGATTATCTAGTAGGGGAAACAATGAAATTTCATCTCCTCACTCCACTGACCTAGTGCTGCTCAGAATGACATCCTGCAGCACCGCCTGGGGAAAAGACCCCAAGCTAACAGGAGGATGAAAATGTTGAGCCACCCTAAATTGAAAACACCTCCCCACCCCCTCATGATCAGGTGAGAGAAGGCTTCAGAGGAACTGCAGCAAGTAAGCTGTAACATGCACAGGCATGCTTTGGACAGAATCTGCTCTTTGGTGCTTGGCACCAGACACCCTTTTCTGCAACAATAAAATTCCCATTCCCACATAGCCTGCATCAAGCTATAAAATTTGAGAAGCTGAGAGCATATGCTGCTGAAGGAAACTCAACTGAGCATCAAAGATCTCAATGGACTCATGTATATATAAATTAAAGCAACAACACGTCAAGTATCAACTGTTAAGCTCCATTTCTATGAACTGATACACTACCAATTTTCACATCTTTCTCAGCTTAACACACATCTCCAGCAGAACATGCAAATACTTCTGTAGCTTGAACAGATCTGTTGCTGCTTTTCTTTTGACCTAGAATATATAGGATTGCTCTCATTTCCTTATACTCTACATCCTCCTGGAAACGAGCAAGCAGGAAGTCAGAAGTCACCATGACCTCTTCACCAGGCTAGCTCTGACCGCTCTCACAACTTGGTTCTGCCTCTTCAGCAGGGAATTTAGTTTCCCATCCCAGAAGAAACAAGCCAGGAGGTGACCACTACTTAACGTGGCTAATGACAGAACACACCAAAATTGTCCTACATACTATTTCTATTTCCAGATTTTCTTCACATGGAATAAAGTTTGTCCAGAAAGTGACAGGTGTGGTCAGGAAAAATTCATGTTAGTCAACAGCAAAAAAGGTCCTTCATCCATCAGAGCAGTGTGAGTCACACGCCCCTGACATGCACATTTCTGCCACCCTGCTCTGTTATGCCTTACACTTGATTTCAGAAGGTTTGCAAAGCCAACAGAAGAAGAAACACGAGGCTTACAAGCAAGACCTCATAACAGTACACTGAGTCTAAGGAGCAGAGAATTCAGCACTGTAACTAGAGCACTGATGCAAGAGAACATGTGAGAACTCAACATGTATCTGCAGGTAACAAGATTGCAAAGCAAAACGATCATGAGGAGTACTTGTTTTAGTAAAATATGCACCACAGTCATCTCCAGTTCTCACCCTCTTGGTGTATCACCCTAAACAAGGCAGAAAACACCCAGATACCTGTATCTTTAGAACAAAGACTATGAGAGCTACCATTTTACACATCTAAATTGTCTGTGGATATGATGAACTTGAAAGATAGCATTACCTGAACCCCTGGGTCATCTTCATCTTCAGGATGAGGTGATGGTGGTGGAGTTTTTTCCAAATCTGAGTTTTCAGAGCCTTCCTTTCCCTTGTTAACCTTCTTCTTTGCAGCACTTGTTTCCGAATCAGTTTTCTTGTTACTGAAATAGATATTTTTAATCAATACTTGTACCAAAATGTAGCAAAAAGCGCTTAACAAAACAGTTAATCCATGTGTTGTTTATTTTCAGTGACTTCACAGTTTTCAGCTGCCCTTATTCAGTGTTTAAACATAACTGTAAAATCAGTGATGCATGTGCCATCGCTATACATGCCCCATTCCTTAACCAGGGACATCCTTCAGCATCTTAGACAGTGACACTAAGTAAGCATTCAACAAGAAATTGAAAATGAGACTGGAAAGGAGGAGCTGCTCTCTTCAAAACCTGCACTTTCTGAAAGCAACTTGACACACATGAATAGAAAGAGAAGCACGGGTGGACTTGTCTTGATATTCAAACTGCGCAGAGGAAGCATTACCAAAACAAAAGACCAAATGAGAAAATTCTTCCTTTTCTTTTCCTATCCCTGCCATTTCCAAGCAGGAAAGATGATTTTGTGTCAACTCTGAAGACACTCACAGCCTCAACACATGCAACAGCAACTTACATGAGCAAGTGGGGTGGAAAAAAACACCCAGCTGGCACCTCAGCATCTACAAAGCAACATACATTGATAGTAGAGAAGGGTTTGTGCCATTGTTTCCTCCCCTTCTCCTTCATGGAAACATTTGTCACCTGAGGAGCTGGGACTACAACTCTCCAACTGGACTCATAGGCTTGGAAATGGGTAAGGATACAGATCAAAAAACCCTCTTTTAAATATATCTGAACCAAATGATGCACTGAGACGATGGGGATCCAAGTTTTAAATGGCCACAAAGAAGAATGAATGCTAAGAGTTAGTACTATTAAACAAATCGAGTCTCGCATGGGGTTTTGGTGCTCTTGCCCCCTCTGGTCCACCCTCCTCTCCCCAGGGATGGTAGTGGAGAGAGGCTGAGATATTTCAGAGCACAGCAAAGTTATGAACTGGTATCTGACAAACAATGTCTGCACTCTCAACATGTTAAATTCATACCCAGGATGTTGACTGGGGTTTGCTCTTCCTTCATAACCTTTGGTCTCATAACCTGCCAGTTTTATACTTACAGAATACTAGAATATCCTGGTTGAAACAGACCTTTATGATCATCAGGTCCAACTGTTAACCCAGCACTGTCAGGTCACCACTAAACCATGTCCATCAGCCACACATCTCAACAGTTTTCCAATTCCTCTAGGGATGGGGATCCCACCACTGCTTTGAACAGCCTGTTCCAGGCTGTGACAATCTTCTTACCCCTCTGGGGGAAGAAGCTGTGCCTCATGTCCACTCTAAACCTCCCCTAGCACAACTTGAGGTAATTTCCTCTTGTCCTATCACTTGTTCCTTGGGAGAAGAGACTGACCCCCACCTGGCTCCATCTTCCTCTCAGGGAGTTGGAAAGCCAGAAGGTCTCCCCCTGAGCTTGCTTTTCTACAGCTTAAAGAAACCCTGATCCCCGCAGGTGCTGCTCACAAGACCTGTGCTATGGACACAAGCTTTCACTCATTTCCATCACCATCACTGGCACACTGAAAATGCCTTTTGAAGCAGTAACTTTAAACTCCTGAATATAGTTATACCCAGGTTACAAGGTTACGTTTGGGAACGTGGCTATATTCAGAACTACAGTTACGTTCAAGGCTGGCTTTCAGCACCAGGAGAGCTCGTCTGTGGCACAGAATGGTTTAGGCTGGAAGGGACCTCAAAACTCATCCAGTTCCAACACCCTGCCATAGGCAGGGACACCTCCCACTAGAACAGGTTGCTCATGGCCTCATCTAACCCGGCCTTGAACACCTCCAGGGAGGTTGTGGAGCACAGAATCACCCAATGTGATCAAAGATCACATTCTGTGCTTCACAACGTGCCTGGGCAACCTGTGCCAGCGTCTCACCACTCTCACTGCAAAGAACCCTAACATCCGCTCTGAATCTCCCCTCTGCCAGTTTAAACACATTACCCCTTGTCCTGCCATTACAAGACTTTGTCAATTGTCCCTCCCCAGCCCTTCTGTAGTACGCCTTCAGAAAGGCTACTCTAAGGTCTCCTCGAAGCCTTCTATCTTCCAGGCTCTCAGCCTGTCCTCACAGCAGCGATGCTCCATCCCTCCGAGCATCTTCGTGGCCCTATCCCCCCTGTGCCTAGGCAAACGCCGACTTAAAAAGAAAGTGCAACGCCTGGGAGTTTAGGGAACGAATTCGTATCCCAGCGAAACCGCTGGGCGTGACACTGCTCTCCTCCCCGAGAAAACACCTCCGACGGGGACATTTTAGAGGCGAACAGAAGCGGGGGTGGTGGCGGCGGCGGGGGGAGACACTAAGGCGGCCAGGACGGAGGCCGAGCGGAGCGAGGCGGCGGGCGCGCGCAGCTCGGCTCTCCTCCCTCCCTCCCTCCCTCCCTCCGCGGGGCGCGCGGGCGGCGCGCGGCTCCCCTCGCGGCGTTTGTTTCCGCTCTAGCTGCCACCAATGGCACAAAGCCGCGGCTGAGGCGGGGGCCCCCTTTCGCCTTTCATCCGCGCGCCGAGAGCGCTCGCGTCGCCCGGGCAACCCGCGCCCACGTGACCAGCACCTGCTCCGCTGGCTGGCGGCCACCGACTGCAGCCATCTGCTTCCCTCAATCAGCGCCCCGGCGCTGCCGGCACCTGCGCGGCCGTGGCCTGCGCGGCACCCCCCTCCCTCTCTCTTCTTCCCCTTCCCCCGCCTCGCACACAGCACCAATCNTTGAAATCAAAGGTGAGGCTGCCACAGGGGAGTTGGATGGTGGCCAGGTGAAGGAAGCTGACAGGCTGGTGCTTTCCCGCCCTTGACCCCCGTAAATCAGAGCAAGGAGTGCAATTAAGTTTAGTAGTTGTTGCCGTGCCCCGGGTGAATAACAGGCTTAAAGTCAGGAAGAATAGTGTGGCCCAGGACTGATAAAACACCCCCTTGCTGAAAGGCCGGGAAGCGCTAACGAGGGCCGCCCGGCCTCCCGGCCTGCCTGCCTGCCTGCCCCGGCCAGGCCCAGACAAAGACCCTGCCAGCGACTCCAGCGGCAGGTCCACCCTGACAAAGGTTTCTTTCCAGCCTCTATTAGACCTTTCCCTGCTCACAGTGGCAGGGACTCCGAGCTAAGAGTATTCCATGACCTATATACACAACCCTGAGCCGTGCCTCGGCGTACCAAGTCAGTCCCAATAACAGAGACGTGGACCAAGCAATTCAAACCTTCCTCCCCCTCCCTTGCCAGGCCAGCTAAAAACACACAGATGAAAGAGCCACCAACTTGAAGAGAACAAAGCCCGTGTGCAGCTCCACTGGGAATTTTAAGTTCTAAATTCAGCAGAAGGATTGTTTTTAAATGCACAGCTACAGTTTCTTTCAAGGAAAGAAAGGAAGGTGAAGTACAAATAAACCATAAAAGAAGAGCATCATGCCCTTGAGCGAGGCGAAGCAAGGCACGGCACAGCATTGCTTCCCAGCGCATCGTGCACCCAGGAGCTTCACCTGGCTGGTGGGAGCAGCAGCTTCCTCAAATTGTCAGCAGCTGCTGTTCCTCTCCATCCTCCCACAGAGACAGCATGATCTGTTCCTGACAATTCAATGTACCCACTTTTGACTCAGCCTTTCTGCTTTCCAGCAGATTGTACTCAGGCCATTCAGTAATGGTGTTAGCCTGGACAAGAATTACCTTTCCTCGTGTAAGTACAAGCAGGTAAAAAAAGCAGTTCTGAGACTGCCATTACCCTGAGGGTCAGTGTGTCAGTGCTTAACCCTGGAGGCACAGGTGAGAGTATTTCCTGGACCTGGCAATAAGGCAGACAAACTGTGATCTACATATTCAGACAACTCTCCCTCATACTTAGAATCATAGAATCAACCAGGTTGGAAGAGACCCCCAAGCTCATCCAGTCCAACCTAGCACCCAGCCCTAGACCATGGCATTAAGGACCCCATCCAGGCTTTGCGTGAACACCCGCAGGGACGGTCACTCCATCACCTCCCTGGGCAGCCCATTCCAATGCCAGTCACTCTCTCTGCCAAGAATTGCCTCCTAATATCAAGCCTACGCAAAATTTTGCCACATCTCACTAGCAACAAGATCTTGTCCAGCCTCAAAAGAGGAACTAGAAGCCTGGGAGAAACTGAAGGAATATTTGCCACATACAAACCACTACAATACTTCAAAACTGTCAGTTAAAACTCGTCTTTATATTCCAGTGATACAAGCACAGACATTTCAGATTAGATGCTTTACAATCTAGCTGTCCACTACCACTTTCTGCTTTCACCCTCTTATCCCCAAGAGCTGCACAGCACAGTGACCACAGGGGATCAGTAAAGCAGACAACCTGCAGAAGGTCAGACGAGCAAACAGTGTGAAGGAAAACAGGCTGAGGAGGAAAACAGTAAGTAGGACAAACAAAAAGAAAGCTTAAATTACAATTTGAGAACACAGATCCAAACTCTGACAAAGTATTTTGTGTCAGTTAGTCAAGCAGCCACCTACAGAGCTAGGTCAAACTCGAGGAGCTTATGGGGCCAAACCATCTGACTCAGAAAATACCCTAAAAAGCATGGCATGCTTTGCAGGATGAGGAAGGGAAGTAATCAGGCTGTATGTTTACACTCTGAAACTACTTCATCTGATCTGGGCAACTGACAGATCTGTTTATTAGTGTAATTTGTGATAGTTATCAGGATTTGGATGACACTTTTTTTCTGCAATTTGTCTAAAATAAGTCAGATACAACAACAATCTCTTTTTTGCCATTTGGCAATACTGTCCTGTGACAAACTCATGCTTGGGATTTGGCTTAGAAAAATGCTGCACATCCACTGTGGAGCATCAAAAAAGTTATCTCACCGTCTCAAACTTTTAGAGTTGTAAGGTTTTCTGTATTGCCTTACCTGAGGAGAACACTTTGTTTTTTGAAGCTCCTCGTGTAACCAAAGCTTTTCTTTCTTCCCTTTCCTTTTAAAATCAGGTTTTATATGTCGCAGGAGTAGGGAGATGTGGGGGAAATCAATAGGACAAAGTATTTTCCTGCCTGAAAAATCAGCTGTATGACTGCAAAGTCCCAGGCCCACAAAGCCTGCCTGCAGAAAAGGTAAATATCTGGCTGCTGGTTCAAAAGGGAGATGAGGACAGGTGTGAACAGGAACAGCCTCAGTGGATGCACGATGGAAATCTCATACGATTTCCTGTTCTCTCCCACAGGCAGCCCCTTCCTGTCTTGCTCAGGATCATCCAAGCTTTGGAGTGGAAACCACCGCAACTGCCTTGGGACCTCTCTTCCTGTCCTCCATTTCCCCAGGGTCTTCCTATTTCCGCAGCCAGGAGCCATCCCCCTTCTGATACAACAGCGAATCTGCAGACCAAAAGGTCCATCTCCACCTCCCTCTACAAGAGGCCACCATGCTGGTGCTTAGCACTCCCCTCACTCACCCTGCCCTGCATCCCTGCTGCTGCTGCAGGCGTGGGAAGGAGGAAAAGTTTCCACTGCCCCAGGGAGGAGGCAGGTGAAAGCAGCCCTGCAAAGCACAGCACACTGCTGCAGGGAGACGGCAGGAGGGATCAGCTCCTGCAAAGAGCTGCCATTTGGCCCTCACAGTTACTGCTTCTTCCACTGTCATCGGTGGCCACTCTCTAGAGTTTCATAGGAAGCAGCAGGAGAGATATCAGCTGTGCAGCAGCGTGATCTTCTGAAACAGGTGGTCCTCATCTCCTCCAGGGACAGGCACAGGAGGAACAGACATCTGAGCCATGACTTTGCAGTTCTAGAGGACTATTTGCCTTTCCCTGTCCATCTACTTTTGGAAAAATCTGCCTGCTTTGCATACACCTGAAGCTGGCTCTGCAACAGTAGAGGCCCACCTAATATTGCACCCACACAATCCAATGAAACCCCTTCATTTGAGACCTAACAGTCTGCTTTCAAACCTGGCCAATTTGGTCCAGAATAGATTTGTTTTGCAAATATGTTTGGTTGTTTGTTTTTTTTTTTTCAGTCACCACTCTATTTGTCTTTTTGTACTGGAAGGACTGGGCTAATATTCATTATGAGTGTTACAATCCAGTATTAACTTGTGATCTCTCTTTCCAGGTCCCCAGGTATGCAGTATAACATACCAGCAGCACATTTGGGTGTTTTCTTTCTTTTTAAGATGCCATGGAACACACAATTCCAAACAAGTATGAAATTCATCAGCTTCTTTTCTTCCCTTCTCCAGGCTGACTGTTGGCCCCCCACAGGAGGGTGCATTTCAGTGAGGCAGGCTGCTTGGTTTGTTACAATTTACACCAAGTTGAGAAGGGATGCGAAGGATAAAGGTTCTGGTTTTTGGTTGTTGTTTGGTTAATGAAAAGATTATACACTGGTAGTAAAACCTGGAACTGAGTTAAATTATGAGCTATATTAAATCACAAAATGGTTAGGATATTTAAATAGCAGATTTTTATCTCTGTGGATACTCTAATATAGCTTGTGGCAAAACTATCAAGGACTTACTATGTTCTGCCCAGAGAATTGTTGCTTTTCAAGAAATCCCTTTCCCATGCCTGAAGTTATTTACCTGAATTTTACAGTAGTGCAAAACTCTTCTATTGAAACTAATCAGCTTCTGCAGGAATGTAAACCATTAGTTTTGCACAACATTTAGAAGTCACACCACTCCTTTGGTGCTTAGAAGGAAAACACTGAGCAATGTAAGCAGAAACAGTAAACAGATACCAGGCATTAACTTCACCAAAATACTGTACTTTTAAATCATCCTCCATAATCTATATTAACTTGCATTAATCTCCCCTCATGTCAGCTACTGTAATATTCCCTTCCCAGAGTTAGTGCTGCTGAAATACTTTAGGCTCAGGTGACTAAAAAGTTTTGAGTCTGATGTATTTTAAAAGCTTGGTTCAGTGATCAGTCACTGGCCAGGTTCCCCAGTCTGTGGCACTGCCAAGGTCAGCACATTGCTTTCAGTGATTTCAGAAATCTTTGGCAGCACAGTGTCCCAGTCTCAGAGTTCTTCAAATCAGTTTGATACTGAAGCTGACAAGACCACAAAATGAGAACAACCTTGTTTTCAAAAGAGAACATTTGGTAACAGAAACACAAGAGTGTTTCGGGACAAGTAGGACTTTCTCCACACCCCTGAGTAAGCAAAAGGAACAGCGAATGCTCCAAACAAGCTTCTAACACAGGTAAAACAGCAGGGCTCAGTGCTTAACTAGAATACTGAAGTCATTCAGCCACCCAGGGACAACAGAAGGAAGATAAAAGACACTCCTACAATTATAACTAAGCAAGCAGTGATCTGACCCTTCAAAGGGGATGCTGCTGCTTTAATCTGCATGGCATGTCCCAGGATTCAGAAGACACACAAAGGTATTAGAGCTGAGTGGACAGGACGGACCAGTTCCGAGGGCTGATGTCCAGCACAGCCTGTGCATGTTTTTGAGGCAGACTCCCTCTAACCATCACTTACTGAACAGAGCTCCTTTGTAGCCTAGACCTTGTAAAACCACACTAATTGAGCAGTCCTGCAGTAAAACTTTTTTTACTTCTTGGTGGCAAAAAAAATTGCTGGGAGATGCTCGAAACTGTGCAGTGTGGCCTGGTCAGCCTTTACACCTGTGAGTAGAGGGAGATGGAACTAAAAGGTTAGTGTAGCTGATACAATAATTTGGTTTAAAACAACACACACTGGGACATAGATAAGAGGTTTTCCAAGATGTGAATTTATGTAAGCCTCATGCTCAAGACCGTCTGGAACACAGCTGAACCAGTAGGGCTAGGCCAGTGAACTGGAGTTTCTGAGCAGTCAACATAATCTGTTCAGGACAACACTTGAATTTTACAAGCCAGTGCTTCTAAATTCTTCATGAAACATCATCTCTGCTAATGCAGAACCTTCTCTGTCTTGCTGAAGGAACAAGCAAGATCTCACTGCCCTCGCCTCATTTAGCCACACAGTTGCACCAGATCGAACCAACAGTGAGTCCTGTACAATATATGCAAAGCTGATTCATTAAGTGCAATTTTTAAACCCTAATACAAATGGATTTTGAAAACTGATTTGGATTAACCAAGTCTGGCTGTGCTTCCATCTGGAAGTTATATTTTATAACGCTAGCCACATCTTGGAAAACAGATTCAGATGTTTGGAACAAATTCAGAACAGTTGTATGAAATTCTAGGTACAAATGAAAAAAAAAATAAAATTGAGCTTTAATGTCTTTTTTCCTCTCAGTTTCCTTTCAAGTAGGCATTTATAATCAGGGTGTTTAGGGAGTTGAGGGGTAAGGGAAGAATCTGTGTTATTATCTGTGACGTATTTACTCATGTGTAACGGCGGTTTGCTCTTTCTCATACTACTCCGTAGCATTTTAAGCCTCTCCTGATAAAGGGACATGATGCTGAGTGAAAACAGTTAAGAAACAGGGTTGAAGCATCTGCTCTATCCACAAAGATTTTCTGCTAGGAAAAATAGCTTTACATGAAACAGCAAAATGAATATAATCCCTACAGCGAGGATACTTCAATATCCATGTAAAAATGGCTTTTGAACAGCAGAGCTTGGAGCCCATGGGTTGTTTCAGTAGAAAATTTGTCTGTAAGGGTTGTACAACTCTAAGCACTGAACTTATTCTGTTTAGAGAAAAAGGGCATCAATCTTTTTACTTTAAGCCTTCATCTCTGCATTTGGTCAAATCTACACTACCGATGAAGCAATCTAAGTTCTTAATATACAAACCACATACAAGCATTAGAAGATAGAATCAAAGAATGGTTTAGGTTGGAAGGGACCTCAAAGATCAACCAGTTCCAACCCCCTGCCATAGGCAGGGACACCTCCCACTAGAACAGGTTGCTCAAGGCCTCATCCAGCCTGGCCTTGAACACCTCCAGGGAGGGAGCATCCACAGCCTCCCTGGGCAACCTGTGCCAGTGTCTCACCATCCTCACTGTAAAGAACCCTTTCCTAACATCTAATTTGAATCTCCCCTCTGCCAGTTCAAACCCGTTATCCCTTGACCTGTCATTACAAGACCTTGCCAATAGTCCCTCTCTAGCCTTATTGTAGGCCCCCTGCAGATACTGGAAGGCCACTCCAAGGTCTCCTTGAAGCCTCTCTCTGAAGCCTGAAGAGCCCCAGCTCTTGTAGCCTGTCCTCATAGCAGAGGTGCCCCACTTAGTTTTGAAATCTAACTAATTCAGAAATTTTTATACCCAAAACACAACCTCCTTTCTTTCCAGCTTGTTTAAAGTGACTGTGAAGCCATAAACAGGAAAGCCAAACAAAAGAGATGAGGCCAAGTGCCTCAAATCCACAATTCACAGATTCCTAGAATGTTTCAGGTTGGAAGGGACCTCAAAGCTCATCCAGTTCCAACCCCCCTGCCATGAGCAGGGACACCTTCCACTAAACCTGGCCTTGAAAACCTCCAAGGTGGTAGAAGGGAAATGACAAAGCAAGGTTTCCTCTCCACCCACGCTGCTTAGCACAGATGCTCTAGAGATCCCACAAGCAGTGTTGTCTCTGCTGGCACACAGCAGCTTCCTGACTTACCTGGCCTTTTTGCTGGTCTTGGGTTTTGGCGTGGTATTTTTTGCTTTCTTTTCCTTTGGCTCTTTAGGGGTCTTAGGGACTTTGGGGGTCTTGGGTTCCTTCTTTTCCTTGGGTTCTTTAGGATCCTTCGGTTCTTTTTTTGCCTTGGGCTTTTTCTTTTTCTTCTTCTCTTCTTGGGAGCAATCCACTGAGTTTCTGCTTAGATTCTGACTGTCAAGTCCCCCAGGAAAGTCTTCCTTACCAAAACCTTTACTGGGACCTTCTGCAGCAATGTGATTGTTTTTCTTTTTCTTTTTCTTCTGCTGTGGCTGCGGCTCCATGGCTGGCAGATAATCCTCGCTCTTGACGAGCTGGGTGTTCGGTCCACTAACCTGAGTCATATCCGGCACTGGTTTCTCTAAAAAGGGTTCCGATGGAGAATGCTGAGAGAGACAAACAGAAATCACATTGGAGATTTGCAGCTTGGCTTTCTAAAAAAAATTTGCTCTGTTTGGAGCAAGAGATTACAAGGGGGAGAAATTACTAAGCAGAATCATCGAATTGTTTCAGTTGGAAAGGGACTACGAGATGGAGTCCAACCGCAGATTAACCTAGCAGCGGATCTGAAGCGCTGAACAGTACAAAAACCCAAAGTTTTTGTCAGTTAATATAGCAGCAAAACGCCCAGAAATTCTTAATATAGCAAGGGTAAAATTATTTCAAAGCCTGTATATGAAGTATAGAAAATATTTACAGCTTTCAACATTGAGATGCAAAAGGAGAGTAATTGTTATTTCAGTTACTGCCAAACTGATGTTAGTAGAATGAATGACTTGTTACCAATCACTCAGTTGCACTGGAATTTTGTCCTCTAGGGGAAAAAAAATGGTTAAAGTTTGTTTCTAGACATGCAAAGGAAAAGAAAGTGTATTCACAGGCTGTATTTATAAAAAATTCATCAAGGCAATTTACATTGGTTCTGCTGTGACAGGAGGTATTTTGATCAGCACGTGAAGGATTAAGCCACTTTAAAATGTAATATAATGTTACATTTCATGTCAAAGATCCACAAATCCCTACTTGTCATCCAAACAGATTTCTTCTTGCTACAGACTGGACAGAGAACTACCCTCAGTGTCTGTGAACCTGCAAAGATGCCCTGCTTCAGAGTCTGTGTAGTGCATCAGGTTTACTCCAGACTTAGAAAGTACATAAAAGCCTCTATATAATTAAGACAAATATCAAGTGCCTGGGCTAAGCAGTGGATTTATTTGCAACCCTTTAGTGGTTCTGTTCTACACGAAGACCCATGAGTCTGCAGTGGCACAAATCTAGGCTGCAAAGTCATGGCAGAGCTTATCAAAGCTCTGACCTGCTTCTCCTCGCTGCCTGCCCGTGGTTATAAATGCCAGATGACAGTGCACCTGAAGAAGAAAAGCAGTAGCATGACGCCCTACTGATGCCTTTCTTGCAGCTGCATATATGGACAGACTATTTTCCCACCCTCATTCCGTTTCTCCTCCTTCTCTCTTCCCCAAAAATTAAGTTGGCATGATTCTGGGTGGAAGAGTTCCCCATTAGCCATGGTCACAAAGTCCATTTGAGAGGTCCGATCAGTTGAATTGGGGTGAAAAAAGAGTTCAAAGCAAATTAGAATTTCACTTCCAGAACAGCAGTGCCTGTGTAACTGCAATGTTATTTGTGTTTCCTTCTCTCCTCTTTCTGTTCAAGCTGCACTTACTTAAGGAGCAGCAAGCTTCAAACAAATGCTCACAGACCCAACCTCTGAGTAAGAGAAGAACTGAAGGAATGACACAGATGTGGTTTAGCTACCTGGATCTACAAAAGACAATGCATAAGATGTGGGAAATAAAACTCTTAGTGTCATTACATGAGGAAGTGACTGCAAGTGTATTTTTCCACTTATGCTAACACCCATTTCCAAATGTAACCAAACTGAACCAGGGCAGTGCTATTTTCAGCATTTCTTCACAGCAGCAAACATCCACTGTGCCCTGCACACTCTCACATACTCAGAAGCTACCCAAGCAGCACAAGGACCAAGGCTATCCAGAAGCAAAGATAGCTCTTAACTGCTGTTTGGGAGAGGTTTGAACAGTAGAAGCTAACCCCTACAGTTCTTCATGGAACTGACTCCAGGACAAGAAGGAAGGCCTGAAGGTCTGTCTGCTTGGTTTAACCAAGAACTTTCAAGGTGGCTTCTGCACATTTCTATCCTCCACCTGTTTATGAAGATACTTCTTAGCACAACAGGGTCTTGGCTGCAGTGAAAACAGCTCCAATGCAAACCTGATGCAACCACTGCTGCCCAGGACAGTGGTGGAGTTCCCATCCCTGGAGAGATTCAAAAGCCAAGTAGATGTACTGCTCAGGAACTTGGTTTAGTGGTGACCTGGCAGTTCTGGGTTGGACTTGATATTAAAGATCTCTTCCAACCAAAGCGATTCTGTGATTGCATTAGCACCAAATCAATCAGCCCTAGCTCAGGTATCGGCATGAACCAAAACCTGTAGTGACCATAACACATATCTTATGTGAGGAAGTTCACAAGGACTCAGTATCTGTATAACAAAAGCTGATCTCAGGAAGGCAGTGGCATTAATGAATTCTGCAATCCAATTCTGCATCACACAAAATATATTTTAGCATCTTCTAATCTGTTTTGAATTTGGCTGACTGACTTGAATGTCACCTCAGAGTTGATCTGTGCTAACACAAAACTCTTTGCTGTACCTCAGTTCATTCTGAACTTGTACAGCTCAACAGTTAGTTTTTAGGTAGGAAAAGAGAGGACTATTACATGGGTCACCTCGAAACACTTCTCATCCACAGGTTTTCAGAGCAGTACTTTAGACCAACACTGCCCAGGTTAGTCTCTACATTGCTTTGTTTTCTGCACTTCATATCTCATGCATCCTGCATTTTCCAGAGACCCCAAGTGCAAGGTCTTCACCAAGCTGTCCACCACAATACTCAGACCTTTTCTAACTACTGTTCACTTGCTGAGTCTCACATAGAAAAAACAAAGTATTCTTTGCATTACTTGTAAATTCTGTCTTGAGCAAGTAGCTTGTGCTTGGCACTCTACTGTATTTGTCTGCCATATTAAGAGACTTTTACAGCTATCTGAAAACCTGCAAGGCTCAACTTCTTAGAGCAAATGAGAATTGGTCATTGAATTTGTCTTTCTCTTCAGCATGTGAAACACCCAAGCCAGCAAATCCTAAAGCCCATAAGAAATCATGTAGAATTAATTCTATACAATTTTCAAGGTTGCCCCTTCATTAGTGATATGACTTCATATCAATATGAAGTTTTATACATCCTTGAGTGTTCTCATCAATCTCTTTTTAATCTAATTCAGACAATTAATCCTTGCCTCCTTGCTGTGGCTCGCTGGGTCTGGGTTTGGGTTTGTTTGTTTGCTTATTTGTTTTAGAGGTCTGACTGACAGTTTTCAGCACAGTCACAAGCAAATCTGAAGGTGAGGCAGACAGGTGTCCAAGTCTCCACAACAGCAGCATCAGCCCTTCATGATCTGGCATTTGTAGCTCCAATGCAAGGCCTGGCCAGAAGGTACAATGCTGAGAATGGCAGCCACGCTGCAGTAGTCAGAAACTCACTCTAGAAGATGTCATCCTATGAAATTCAGATTATTACTGCCAAAAGCTCATCCACGAGAGCCATTCTCAGGCTCTAAAACAACTCAGAATGTACATTAGACTTCATCATTACACACGAAACAAATATTAACAAACACAGCTTACTGCCTTTTATTTACAGTACCAAGTCATCTGCATTACCAAGCACACAACATTAAAATATTATGGGTTTGTTTTGTATCACTTTGCAGTTTAGTGTTTGGGGGATTCCAAGAGCCAGCTCTGCCCTCATTTGGCTTTGCTTTTATTTCCTATCAGTTGCAAATAACCTTCCTTTTGCCACACGCCACTCCCTTTGCAGTTTGGCACCTTCTGCAATTGACTTGTCCCTGTTCTTTTCAATTCTTCTTCCAAAGAAATGGGTGTGCTGAACTTGTCTTTTTCTAGGAAGTCTGTGCCTACACTTCTGCAGTATGCTAAAACCGTTTCTCCTTAACTGACAACCCCACATTGCTCCCTAGTGTGAAGCTGTGTAGGAGCAGCACGAAGCTAGCGAGAGGAGATGGGAAGCAGCTTGAAAGATGCAGTTTCTTACCCCAAACCTCTTCCTTTCCTCCCTTCTCAAGAAAGAAGAGGAGGCTTTCACTAGTAAATATTAGATTAAGCCTACCACAGGGAATTATTTCAAATAGTTCTACTTTAAATCTACAAAGGATTAACTCTAGTTACAGGGTCACAATTTCTAATGAGAGAACTCTGTTTTCCATTAAAAACTATACAGATATGACAAGTTTTTTACCAAACAAACAGTTCTCTGCGTGCCACATGAAAAATCACTTCTCCTGCTGCTTTTGGTAATAACAAAGCCATCATTTAGTATCTTGGTAGAGAATTTAATCTTCCCCAGGAAAGAAAGCAGTGAAGATTAAACACAAATAGGCATTTGTTCTATTTGATAGCTGCAACAGAATGATTCCTTTTTCTATTTTTTTTTTCTTTGCTATGATGTGAAAGAAGGTGAAAAAGGTGCTCAAAATTATTGGTGTGTTTACCAGACCCACATCTCTTTAAATCTTTTAGAGAAAAGCTGTTTTGGTAAACATTTAACAAAGAACAGATGGCCTGCTTTAATCATGCGAAAAAACCTGGAGCTCACATTAATGCTCCTACCCCTGACTACTGGGGCTGGTCACCTCCCCAGCCAGCAGCACTGAACCCTCCTCAGCCATACCATTTAATTTTACAATGGATGTTTTCTCATCCACTCCCACTGCCTGACAGTTAGTCGATGCTATTAACCTGCAATATCACAATGCAGGACACTCCTAAAGATTGTGGCTTATTAGAGCCAAGCAGAGATTCTTCAGCAACTCCAAGGAGTTAAAACAATTTGCAGCTCAACAGGTTACCCAGGACAGTAGATTCATAGAATGGCTGGGTTGGAAGGGACCTTGAAGATCATCCAGTTCCAACCCTCCTGTCGTGGGCAGAGACACCTGCCACCAGCCCAGGTTGCTCAAAGCCTCATCCAACCTAGTCTTAAGCGCCTCCAGGGAGGGGACACCCACAACCTCCCTGGGCAACCTGTTCCAGTGTCTCCTCACCCTCACTGTAAACCATTTCTTCCTAATCTCCAGTCTCAATCTGCCCTCCTCAAGCTTCATTTCGTTCCCTCTCATCCTATCACAAAAAGCTCTTGCAAAAAGTCCCTCCCTGGCTCTCCTGTAGCCCCTTAGTCTGGAAAAGAGACGACTTAGAGGTGATTTGAAAGATGTTTGTAAGTATATGAAGGCTGCCAGGAGGTGGGGGACAGACTCTGCTCACTGCTCCCTGGGACAGGACAAGGAGCAATGGGTGTAAATTGCAGCAAAAGAGGCTCCACCTCAACACAAGAGGGAACTTCTTTCCTGGAAGGGTCACAGGGCACTGGCACAGGCTGCCCAGAGAGGTCGTGAGGTCTCCTATGGAGCCTTTCAAGGCCTGCCTGGATGTGTTCCTCTGTGATCTGTGTTAGATAGGATTGTCCTGCTCTGGCAGGGGGGTTGGACTCGATGATCTCCTTGGGTCCCTTCCAAACCCTAACATCCTGTGAGCCTGTGATCCCTTTAGGTACTGGAAGGCTGCTCTAAGGTCTCCCTGGAGCCTTCTCTTCTCCAGGCTGAACAGCCCACAACTCTCTCACAGCCTGTCCCCAGAGTCCCCTCTGGGGCTGCTCCAGCCCTCTCATCATCTTCATGGCCCTCCTCTGGACCTGCTCCAGCAGTGCTTTTGTGTTAGCTGTAAAAATCAACAATATCTGAACAAAAAAAGAAATGAAAAGTCTATTTGAGAAATAATTTCTGGAGGGCAAAAATCTCATTCTTCTGGAATTCAAACTTATATTTAAACTCCCAAGTGTGTATCATCAAGATCTGAGAAGTTCAAAATGAAGCTGCCTGTGTTTCACAGCTGCTGTTGGAGCTAATCTGATCCTCTACAGCCCACAGCACAGATACTCTGAAGCAGGACCGTTACGTGAGGCAGGGAGATGGACAGGATGTAGGGTTAATCCGGTGGGGGTTAGCAGCAGGGAGGGAGGTTAAGGAGGAGAATCTTTCTGTTGCTTGAACAAGGATTGATCCACAATCAACTGTACTTAAACACTGGAAGTAGCCAAGTGTGGCTTCCCCAGCAGAGCAGCAACTTGAGCCAATATTGAGCTTTAAAAAGTGTGCAACATGACTCGGCTGACTTCACATCGAAACATCAGTACCAACCAAATAAATACTCCTTTTTCCTGGAATTCTTCCATTTCCCTCCTAGATATTTCCAGACTCTTCCCATATTTTTAAAAAAACATTTACTGCAGCCACACTTTATTTCAATCCTCCTGAACTTTGGTTTGTTAACCAAGTTGTGTAAGAGCAGAGCAAGAACTTGGGTGGTTCCCACTGAGCCAACACGAACCTCTCCCAATACAGTACCTGCACAATGGGTAATGTCACCTTAGGCAAATCATTACTGAACATTCTCATTTGCAAGCCCTGTTAAACTATCACCTTCACTTTGGAAAGATGAAATCAGCAAACTGTGACCAACATTTTTTAGAACAGAAGATGGACAACAGCATCGCTTCTAGAAGCGGCAGCCCTAGCCAGCAGAACTGTGATAACTTTGCGTTTATCTCCTTCCTGATAGCACAGTTCCCTTGGTGTTAAAAGCCATCCCATGTAGACATTGCTCCACCATTCCTCCTTTCAAAGCTTAATGAAAGGAATCATCATCCCTCTGGATTATAGGAACAAACTACTCATCCTGCCTATCCTCCGCAGAGATCATTTGGGAAGGTTCCGCGTCACGTCGCTCTACGCTGCTCTGCCCCTGCAATTCTCAACTTGTCTCCTCAACACTTTCATCATGAGACTTGTCTTGGTGCTCCTTCGACCTCAAACATGCTTCAGCTTTTCTAGACCAAGGCAAGTCCTTTTCAGACATTGCTTGCAAAGCTCCAGGTATCAGTACAAACTCCAGAGTAAAGAGGAATCAACATTACCTCCAAATTCTTAGCCAAGCACTACTACCTTCAGCCTCCCTATAGCATCCGAAGTCAAGGCTCTGCTCACATCCATCATCCTCTCCAAAACCTTTTACCAATCAGTTTTTTCTCCTCTGTTGTGAATGATGATCCCTTCCCTTTTCCATGAAACTGCTGCCTTGAACTGAAGATGCTCAAGTCCTTTTTACCTTACTGTATGAAACATTCTTAGTCCTCCCTTAAAATATTTGAGGCCATAGGATGTTGTTTGACCAGGGGTATCTCAGTCCTTCAGAAACTCCTCTAAACAAAGCTGTCCTTACAAAGTGACAACTTGCAGTTACAAACCAACAAGTGTTGTGTCTGTGATAAAGGGGAAAGCACCACAAGAAGTAAGAAGGAAAGAATTCTGCTTTGCAAATAGACTCCACAGGAATCTTGGAATTTGCTACATTTTTTGCCACACATCTACAAAACACAGACGTAAACGTGTGGGAAACAAGTTCTGTTGATACCTTTTTAGCAAGACACAACTTGTCAATTGAAAATCACTTTGCATGACTGAAGTTCATGTTTTAGTCAAGTGCTGCTGTGATACTGTTTTATTTCTGAAGAGGGAAGGGGCAAGGGAAGGGGCAAGGGAAGGGGCAAGGGAAGGGGCAAGGGAAGGGGCAAGGGAAGGGGCAGCACCAAGCCTATGGAATGAGTGCTGGTGGTTCACAGCTCAACAACAGCTTGTCCCGTAAGAGTGCCCTTAGGTTCCTGTCCACTGATCAGAATCGCCATCAGTGCTGATCCATCTCAACAACTGCCACCTGTATGATAATAAAGCTCCAAAACTGGCTTTCCACGTAAGAAACTTCAACAGCCACCACAAGGATTGTGTGTCCCTGCTGCTGTGATGGTCCACAAGACAAACATTTCATTGATACTCTTCTGCCACAGATTATATGGTTAGATATCAGTGTAAGATTGCTCCCGGTGCAAGCAGGGCAGGTCCTCAATAGTACACAACAAGAGCCACTGTCCATCACCAACATGCAGACAAGTCAAGGACTCAAGATTTTGGCAAGTTTTTACTAGCTACCTGCTGCAGAGACATGTAGAAAGGGTGGGACAATTAGGTACTGAATTCTACTGGCAAAAGCCTTACTGCTCATGTTGACAGCTCATCTACCTCATGCCTGCCTTCCCTGCACAGCCATGGTCAAAGGAGACCTTGCTCCTGTGTAAGCTCCACTACCAAGACATGCCAGAAACATGCCAAAAACATGAGTTTCACAGAATTCATGCCATGCAATCTGCACCACAATAGGGAAAATGGCAAGGAGACAGCAAGAATCCTCCTGTGAAATGGCCTGTAAGCCTTTTTTCTGAACAACTTCCTTCTGCCAAACAGGACTTGAATTCAATTTCCAACCCAAACCATTCTGTGATCCACAAAACACCTTTACAGGTCATCTAGTTCAGCCCTGCTGCAGTCAGCAGGGACATCTGCAACAAAGGCAGGTTGCTAAGAGCCTCAAACGACCTGACCTGGCATAGTTTCAGGGATGGAGCATCTACTACATCTACTACATCTACTCTCTGGACCACCTGGCCCTGCTAAAAAGTCTGTCTCTGCCTTTCTTGTACCAAACACCCACAAGAAAGTCTCTCTGGAGCCTTCTCTTCTCCAGGCTGAACAACCCCAGTCCTCTCAGCCAGTCCTCACAGCAGAGGTGGTCCAGCCCTCAGATCGTTGCTGTGGCCTCCTCTAGCCCTGCTCCTGCAGGTCCATCTCTCCCTTGAGGACTCCAGAGCTGGCCCCAGCACTGCAGGTGCGATCTCAGCAGAGCAGAGTGGATGTAGTTTCATTGTAAAGTTTGGTTGTGAAGTTCTGCCCAAATACAGCTATCAGGTATCTAGTGCTTAGTAGGGAATTCCTTGGAGAATATCTAAGTCTACTACCAGTCTTTTTCAACCTTTTAAAGCAGAGTGATGGCTGTACATCTCCAGGCAGGATAGAGAAGTCATGCAGTAAAAGTAAGACAGCATCAGGATGAAACAGTTTCCAGAGGGCATGGTACAGTACTTCTCCAAGAAAGGGGGAACAAGGGAGAAAATACTTTCACAAATTCAGCCAAACCATTCATACTGAAACTGCCACCGTGCCTGCTACTGCTACTAAACTGCTCACTGCATAAGCATTACAAAGATTAACCTAACATTACAGCACAGACATAGACTGGCTTGTTGCTTTTAGGTTTGCCTCCACATTCCCTACACCCTTCAGCTCCATTGAGGCAGTTCCTCCAAAACAGTGAAATGTGAACAACCTACCCCATCTTGGGCACATTTTACAGCTACACTTTGAAATCCAAAGCCCTGAGGGAGGAGAGGAAGTCCTGCACATGCAGCCTCTTCCCTTCAGCAGCAGACACCCCTCCACCCAGCTACTGAACAATCAGATACACAGAGATCCATCCTCTCTGAAGGGTACATCACAGTGGATTGTCATCACATTCATGATGCTCTGCTACCAGCTCTGATTTCCTCTTAACACTTGTCCACTGCCCAGAAAAAGAAACCCCAACAAAACAGTCTTGACTTGGTGCATTCCCAGATTCACTGAACAGTTTGAGCTAGAAAAGACTTTGAAGATCATCTAGTTCCAACCCCCCCACCATAGGCAGGAACACCTTCAACTAGATCAGATTGCTCATAGCCTCATCCAGCCTGGCCTTGAACACCTCTAGGGAGGGGGCAACCTGTTCCAGTGTCTTGCCACCCTCACTATAAAGAATTCAGCCTTCACAGCCTGGCCTGCCGATAGTAATTAAAGTGATAAATGTCACCTGAAATGTTCTTTTTTCTGTGGAAGACTCAAAGTCACTCAGAGAACCATTTTAAGAAGGACCTTAATTAGTTCACATCTGCTTCTATCAACACATTCCTCTGCTGTTATCAGCTCTGAATCACAGCCACACAGAGCAAATGGCACCAGGTCTATGACTAAGGAGAAAATCAAAGAGCAGCATAGGTGGTGCCAGCATCGCTGCTTCTGACCGCAGACAGCCGGAAAGGTTCTGTCTCTGCTTTTCACTGCTGCCAGCAGCAGCAGCAGCAGCAAAAGCACTTCACACCACTACAGCCAAAGCCTTTCTATTCTGGTGCTTTTTTCCCCTCTACCCTTTCTAACCTCTAAAAGAGTTAACAGGAAGCTTATTTAACTGGCTACAGATGTAAAAAATACAAGGTGAAAGGTAATGAGACACAGTTACATGAGAGATACACACTCTTAAATACCAGCAATATCTAAGGTGTAAATCTACATTCAGAAGTGACACATCTTTAATTTTTCACTTGCAAAGCCTCTAAGAAATAATAACCTTTACCTCAAAAATTGAGGTTAAAAAGAAAAAAAAAAGGGAAGGTAAAGTACACTTTAATTGATGCCAAGCATGAGAAGATAAAGTGTACTTTAATCTAAGGAAGACAACATTAAAGAGAAAAGCAGAATGCTCGGGTTGGTTCTTTTAACTAGATGAAGTCAAAGACTGTCAGGCCAGGAGCTTTTTATTCTCCTGCTTGCTCTGCAGCACCTAAGGATCAAGTAAAGACAAGCTTCAGAAACACAACCTGTTTGTCAGACATCCTGTGAGCCCAGGTCTATTGCTTGTGAGGACAACATGAAATGCTTCTCAATAGTGACTCAGAAGCCCCAAACTGCAGTCAAGACTGTAATGAAGTTCACTAGGAGCCCAGATGAGCACAGATGGGAGCAGCCTGGACATCAGTGCATACTGAACAAGACTATTTACTTGGCACCACTCTCTCTGTAGGTGTCAGAAAGACAGAGAATCTCAGCATGGTGGAAGCTGGAAGGGATCTCTGGAGATGATCTAAGTTCAACTGCCCTGCCAAAGCAGGGTCACCCACAGCAGGCTGCCCAGCATCGTAATGACTAGGTGGGTTTGGAGTCTTTCCAGAGAAGGAGAGTCCACAACTACTCTGGGTAGCTTGTTCCAGTGCTCTCTCACCCTTCCCTTACACACCTACAAAACTAAGAGCCCAGCATTTTTGTTTTAAGAGTTCCCCCTCCAGACTCCAGCGTTGCTAAACACACGTTTGAGAACGCTGAACATGTCCAAACTGTATCAATCACCAGCCTAATGACAACCACACCAGATTACAAGCCTGGTGAAAAGGAGATGCAATTCAGAGAGCCTTTACTAACAACTTTATCACTTCTCCTATCTGCAAGCCCTCATGAAGGAGGAGTAAGTTTTCCCCACAGCTATGAATATCCATCATGTTCTAATAGCTCAAGAAAAGGGCAACGGCCTTGGGTGTTTAAGATTTCAACAGTTGTGACAAAGGACTTGAACTCTTCAGTTTTTTCATCCCTATCCCTGGAAAGGAAGTCCCATGGCACTTTCCCAATAAGCACTGGTGTTAAATAATAAAAGATTCTGAATTCTTCCACAGTTTGCAGGAAGGTGTTTGGGTCTTTTCCCCTTGTTTCAGCAGAATTCCTTGCACCAGCACCAGCTTAAGGGAAATGACCTTAAAGCATTAGAAGAAACAATTCCAGCACTGATGCTGCACTTTGGTTCTTTGGTTTCAGTTTGGAGATAACAGAGAGGCAGTTCATCAATATTTGATCTGGATGACTTCAGCTGGTACCTTTCTTTTGAAAGGAAAAAACCCTACAACTTGCACACAAGGCCTTTCTGCTACATAAGGAGAAATTTCTTTGCTGTAAAGGTGCTGGAGCCTTGGAGCAGGCTGCCCAGAGAGGTTGTGGAGTCTCCTTCCCTGGAGAGATTCCAAAGCCACCTGGACATTGTGCTCCTGGGCAAGCTGTTGTGGGCTGGCTGGACTGGATGATCACCAAAGATCCCTTCCAACCCCTCACCAGACTGGGATTCTGTGAAAGGTAAAACACACACCGAATTCTCCTGTAAAAATCCATAAGGCACCACTAAGGCAATGAAAATTAGAACAGTCTAACCCATTTATTTTAATTATTATTGTTTAAATATTCAAGTTTTTAAACTTATGATTGAAGAGCCTTGTCTGGAAGTTCCCCAAAGCAGCCACCTTGGGTAAATGCTTTCTGATACCATGCTGTCTGCAGCAGCTCAATCCTCCTGTCCCTACTGTTCAACTCTACTGCAAACCTCAGTGTTCGACCTCTTGCTGTTTCCTCCTTGCAGTCCAGGTGAGCACACTTAGTAGTAGAAGACTTCAAATTACTCAGAAGTTCACATTTTGGTTTCCCATTCTAAATCTCAGAACGGTTTGGGATGGAAGAGACTTTGAAGATCTTCTAGCTGCAACCTCCCTCCCTGCCACGGGCAGGGACACCTCCCACTAGCCCAGGTTGCTCCAAGCCCCATCTAACCTAGCTCTGAACACCTCCAGGGCAAACAACTACAGCTTTCTGGATGCTTGCTCCTCACCCTCCTCTTCCACAGACATTGCTGCTCACAGCAGTATAAATACTTTAAAGCTCTAAGCATCTAAGTATGTGGGGAGGCAACAACAAGAGAAGGAGAAGCTACTTTCTTTTCATACATGTGTATTTATTTACAAACACACACAGGTATTCAAACATTTGAGTTCCAGTCTTCATGTTTCCTCTCCTGATGGCTGACCTCCTACAATTCTTTCCACGCTCATTTCCCAATAGATTTTAAACAAACCAAAACAACACAACCTGCTACAGAGACAAATAATCAGCTGAATCATCGAATAGTAGGGGTCAGAGGGGACCTCTGAAGATCATCAAATTCAACTCCCCTGCTGAAGGAGGATCACCTAAAGCAGGTCACATAGGAATGCATCCAGACAGGTCTTGAAAGTCTCTAGAGGAGGAGAGACTCCACAGCCTCTCTGGGCAGCCTGCTCCAATGCTCACTCACCCTCATGGCAGAGACATTCTGCCTCATGTTGAGGTGGAACTTCCTGGGTGCCACTTTGTATCCATTCTATCAGAGGACACCACCAAGAAGAGACCATCACTGTCATCCTGACACCCACCCCTCAGGTATTTACTGAGGTTGATAAGGCCTCCTCTCAGCCTTCTCTTCTCCAGACTAAACAGCCTCAGGGCTCTCAGCATTTCTTCATAGCAGAGATGCTCCAGTCCCCTAGTCACTCTCATAGCTCTCTGTTGGAGAGCTCCTAAGCAGTTCTGGAAAAGCAGCAATTCTGGCAAAGTCTCCAATTAACCAGCCTTTCAGCACCTAGGGCTGATCAATTGCTGGCCATCAGAGAGCAAAAGCTACCCTGTACCTTCAGCAGCGATACCTTCTCCATCAACAATACCTGTTTTATGAGAAAAAGGCTCCTGAAGATTTAATGGTGCCAATTAAAGAAGCCAAGAGTTTGCATGGCTGAGTCACAGACCTTTTGCCTCTAATGGGTTCCATTACAGCCCTGAGCTCAAGCTGTGGGAAGAGGATTGCAGATGAGTAAGAGGAATTAGTACTTTTAAATGTTACTGCTAAAGAAGGTGTCCTTTCAGCAGCACCATGCAGCTGCCACTCCAGCAGCAGCAGAGCAGCTTGTGCTTATTACTCACAATCCCAGTTTGAAATGAGATGCTGGGAAGTTTGTGGACAACTCAGAACCTCAAAACACCTGCCAAGACTAAACTCATCAGTGTAAAGCACTCACAGGTTTAACTTGAAGCAGAATCAGAGAATGGTCTGGGCTGGAAAGGACCTCCAGAGATCACTGAGTCCAAGCCCTTTGCAGGTCACACAAGAACATGTCCAGGCAGGCTTTGAGTATCTCCAGAGAAGGAGACTCCACAGCCTCTCTCAGGCAGCCTGCTCCAGGGCTCCAGCACCCTCACAGCACAGTTTTTTTCTCATGTTGAGTCCTCATTTCTGATGTTAGGATTCATTTCTGTTTACATCAAGCAAAGTAAGACAGTGCAGCTGAAGACTAAACACATCCTCAATACAAGAGATGTGAATCAACAAGGATAAATGCAGACAGAACAAATTCTTCTCTCAAACACACCAATAATAGTTGTTTTCCATAAAAATTACCCCAGAGCTCCCAGACCAGAAGCCCCTGGCCTGCTTTGAGGCCCTGCAGACCAGCTAATTAACAATGTAAATCCTTTCTCCCAACGAGGCAATGATCTGAGTTACAGGAGGACTTTGCCTTAGGTAAGTTTGTGCACAAGACAGAGAGGAGCATGAGTTTATCTTTCACACCTACTAGTAAGCATATCAGACTTGAGCAGTTAATCACTGAAAGGACAGGACAACTTGCAAATGGTACCTCAGCTATCTGCAGCCCAGCTTTTCCTGACTATTACCTGTTCTCCACTTAGACACAAGGATTTCTTTGCTTTAGTTATGAATGCAAACACCTAATTCTTCAGCATCTGCAGCCCAGGGCACATATTCCTAAGCTAAATGGAAAATACAGTGATCAAGATGTCAATAATTTTATGTTTGTGACTTGCAGAAAACAAATTGGTGGCTTTCTAGGCTTGAAGTAAGGTAGGTCTTTTCATATGCACAGCTAATACTGCTTTTATGTGTTTAGTCCTCACAGGTCTGTACCAGAATTTCTGATTATCCAATTAAAGATAGGGAGTTTAAGCCCCTTACCTGATGAAAGGCACTTTCCAAAGTGGTTATTTTGGATACACTGAAAGACAGAACCGAACAGCAGACTACCAAAGGCTTTTGTCTTTTTGAGGGTAGCCAAGTGCACAGAAGTCAAGCTGGCATCCAAGAATGTGTGCATGAGCTGAGCAGCAAGCAGTCTCAACTCCTCTCAAGAGAAGGCTTCCCTCAGAGCACCAGGACACCCAGCAGGAGCCTGCCCAGGGTGGTGGGGAGGAAGAGGGAGGTGGTTTGTGGCCAGCTGTGAAATCCCAGCCACAGTACCCAGCTGCAGGTTTCCACCCTGTGAAATGGAAAAGCAGTGACCAGGTTTACCTGCCCTGCTAGCATATTCCCTCTGACTCAAGTTAACTCAAAGGTTCTCTGATGGAAGAAGTTCACAGACATGGAGGGTATATACCACAGGCTAAAGCCATCTTTCTCTAGCTGACTTATTCATACTAACCTGTCAAACAACTTTGGTAACTGTGGTTTCATGTTGTCACCTTCCACTATAAGGTCTGCAGCTCCACAGGAAGGCTCAGTTATGCCCAATTCCCTTCAAAGCCAAAGGCAAACAGAGTGTATTTAGTGTACAACCTCTTCAGTCTTTCCATGCAGCAAAAGAGTGGCACTGTACAGTCCATTACTTCCAGGTGAAGCAAGGCTACAGCATCCTGGTCAGCCAATACAGAACTCACTGTTTGGACTGGCCCCTGAAGAGATCATAGAATGGTTTGTGTGGGAAGGGACCTTTAAAGGTCACCTAGACCAATCCCCCCCCCACCAGTCAGCAGTTTCATCTTCAGCTACAGCACGTTGCTCAGTTGCTCAGAGCCCCACACAGCCTGGCCTGGAATGGTTCCAGGGATGGGGAATCTTGGGCCAGTGACTCACCACCCTCACTGGAAAAAAAAGTCTTGGAATCACAGAATGGTTTGGCTTGGAAGGGACCTTAAAGATCCTCTAGTTCCAACTGCTTTGTCATGGGCAGGGCCACATTCCAGTAGCCCAGGTTGCTCCATGAAACCATGCTTGCACCAGGAAACATTTGCAACACCCCCTTCACAAAACTGACTGAGATACAAACCAGAAAGGTAAAGCCTGATGGTTCAGCCTGGTTTTAATGACTGAACAGTTCATAAACAGTTGTACAAATCAAGCCCCATGTCAGCATTTTGTGGGAAGGTGTCACTTTAAGCTCAGAGAGGCACTGTACATTATAAGCCTCCAGTATCTCCAGCAAGAATTTGGCTGGTACAGAAAGATTTCTTCCTAAAATAAAATGCAGCACTTCATATCCTTCAGCGCTCAGGGGTAAGGAAAGGCACAGGACTATCACAGCTATCAGAGTCCTGCGGGGCCAAGAGATAGGAGGGACCAGAATGGAAGTGGATGGAGGGCATATGAAGAGAGGTGATGGAAAAGGTGAGTGGGAAAAAGAGAGTTCATGTGGACAAGAGGCTATTAAGAAGTTTGTTATGAAGCACTCTCCCTTTTCTTCCAGGAACACTAAATCCCAACATCTAGAGAAGAATTAACTTCTCAGTTACTGTGGTCTTTGTGTTCTTTCGGTTGTGGGAGTTGCAGAGCCATAATAAACCACAATTTAATTAGCACAATTAAAGTTGACTAATGTTTTTCTGATTCAACTGATTAAATTATTCAGTCTGGTTTAAGGCAGAAGTCTGTTGGAGGTAGGGATACATTCCTTTTGGGAACTCTTGTGTTACACATGAAAATTTTCCTCTCCCAGTTAAAGAACAGGACTTTATATTTAACAAACAATCAATAAGTGAAAGGTGAAATGTAAGGAGGTGTTTGGAAATCTCCACATCATGTTAGAGCCATAGAGCACAGATCCATTTGGAACTGCACACTGCTGCACTCTTGAAGAGCCTGCAATTGGGGGTTGGACTGGAGGACCTTTGGAGGTCCCTTCCAAGACAGAGCATTCTCTGATTTTCCAAAATTAAAAGGTTAATAATCATAGAATCACAAAATGGTTTGGGTTGGAAAGGACCTCCAAAGTCACCTAGTCCAACCCCCCTGCAGTCAGCAGGGACATCCTCCACTAGAACAGGTTGATCAAGAGCCTTGTTCAGCCTGATCTTGAATACCTCCAGGATGAGGCCTCAGCTAACTCCCTGGGCAACCTGTTGCAGTGTTCAGCACCCTCATGGTGCAGAACTTGTTCCTCACATCCAATCTAAATCTGCTCTGCTCTCATTTCAAACCATTGCCCCTTGTCCTGTCCCTGCAGGCCCTTGGGAACAGTCTCTGCAGCCTTCCTGTAGGCCCCATAATATCCCATAGCATCCTGCCAAGCTCCAGAAGTTGAGATCTGTTGACATTTAATTTCTACAGCAGTAGCCCATGCAACGTGAATCCAGCTGCCAGGAGTTATTCCTTTCTGTGCTGCTTCCTCAGTGTAGCATCTGAGCTGCTGCCATCTCCTTGGCTTGGCTAACAAAAAATTGATGAGTAGGGAAAGTTGTATCCAGACTCTCAGTACTGATTCAGGGATGAACAGGCAATGGAACAACAGAAGGAAAAGGAACAAAGATCAGAGATATCTCAGGTTAACCTCTAGCCTTAACCCACAAGAAATGGGATTTCCTGCTTTGAACCAGCATGAGGAGATGCCAGAAACATGACCTGGCCAAAGGGAGGTGGCCAGATAAGCCAGGTCACCAGATATCAGGTGTGCTGGGGCAGAGGAGCTAAGGTTCTGTATCACAGACTTTGGCCACCTTTATTTGCATGGATTCTTTTTCTTAAGGAGATTAGATATTGAGTTACTGCATTCACACAACTGCGCTGGAAAGCTCTCAGTGGACTCTGCCCACAGCACAGTGACACAAAGGTGCACCCTGAAGAAGTGTGCGGCTGTGCTGGGCTCTCATGTGGCTGCCTCTGCCAGGGGTTCAAGAGTCAGGAGACTAGCAGCTGGTGTAGGAGAGGTGAGGAGACTTCAGATACTGCCCCCTTCCTCTGTTTCTGCTGCTCAGCCATTTGCTGCCCCCTCCCTGGACACCACTTCTTGCTCACGCTGCCACCTCTGCTCCTACCAGCTCCCAAGAAGCAGCTTCATCATTCTTTTGAAACCACATCTGCAAACTGGGAGCATTTCAAAGGAAAAGATCTGTACAAACAGAAGCTTTAATCACTGTGAAATATACAAGGGTGCTAATCTTGCTCCTTAGCTACCCAACTTTACAATTCTGTGGACAAAAGCAAGCACCAAATATTTATAGATGGCATCTCTAAAGGAAAATCAAAGCAAGCTACTTGTTCCCCAAATCCAGACCACATTATCACCTGTGCAATAGATGCACCTCCATAAAACTGAAGTAAGTTTGTGACACTTGCATTCAAGACACAAGTAAAGGCAGCTTAGTTTAAAACACAACACAAGGAGGTCTCAAACTCCACGTGAAAGAGAAGAATGGAAGATCAGAAGGATCCATAATAAAAAGGCAGGACATTATTACTTAGCCTGCAACTTGTTCCTTATTAAGGCTGCCACTAGAGTTAAAGAAATAAACAATCAGGCATTTCTCAGATAGAATCACAGAATCATTTTGGTTGGAAAGGACCTTCAAGATCATCAAGTCCAACTCCTAACCCAGCACTACCAGGTCAGCACTAAACCATGTCCCTCAACACCACTTCCACACAGCTTTAAAACCCCCCAGGGAGCGGAACTCCACCAGTGTCCTGAGCAGCCTGATCCAGGGATTGACAATCCCTTTGAGCAAGAAATTGTTCCTCATGTTCAACCTAAACCTCTCTTGGTGCAACATGAAGCCATTTCCTTTTGTCCTCCCGCTTGTTCCTTGGGAGAAGAGCCTGACCTCCAACCTCCTTTCAGGCAGTGGTAGAGAGCCAGGTCATCTCCCCTGCACTTCCTTTTCTCCAGGTCCAACAACCCCAATTCCCTCAGCCACACCTCACAAGGACCCTTCACCAGTTTCATTGCCCTTCTGTGGACATGCTCCAGCACCTTTTTTGTAGTGAGAGCCCAAAACTGAGCACCGATGGATCAGGCTGTCCACGTAACAGACTATGCTGCTCCACAGAGGTGAAGTAACTTCAGCAGTGTTAAGCAGAGGCAGCTTTAGTGGTCCATTTTTACTTGGAAAGTTGTTAATTACATTGAGTAAATGGCTCAAATACAGGAGGAGATCTTCACAGCCTCCACAAAATACAGAAATCTGTAAACTGAAAAAAACAAACAACCTACAATCAAACTTTACTTTTAGATGAATGTTGGATTTTCTTCTCAGCTTTTCATTCTACACAACTTCTGATTTGGCTTCAGAGTTTAACAGAAATTTTCCATAAATACACACACAGAAGCTTACCTAAACACAAAAATAATTTACAGTTCAGTTAAGGTTCAGTAGTGGTGAGGCTTTTAATTCCGTTTATTCTGGCACCTTCAACCACCTGGCCAAGATGCACTGAATTGCTCTCCATGAACCTTTGCAAAAGGAAATCAGAATGTCCAGGGGCAGTCAGGAGCATTTGCTGAATGTGCAGCCAGAAGCACTGATTGTTAGGGGCTGGAAGGGAACCTCAAAAGATCCAACCTCCCCTGTCAGAGCAGGATTACCTACAGCAGGTCACACAGGAACACATCCAGGTGGGTTTGGAATCACTGCAGAGACTCCACAACCTCTCTGGGCAGACTGCTCACAGTCACCCTCACAGTGAAAAAGTTTTTCCTTATGTTCACATGGAACCTCCTCTGCTCCAGCTTGCACCCACTGTAGAAAAGAGGGAGAAGAGAACCTTTCTTGACCTGCCAACCTCATCCCTTCAAATACACGCCGGGATGCCACTGGCCTTCTGGGCCACAAGGGCACATTGCTGGCTCGTGAACATCCTTCTGTCCACCAGGACCCCCCAGGTCCCCTTCCCCTATGCTGCTAACAGGTCATTCCTCAACCTATACTGGTCCATGGGGTTGTTCTTTCCCAGATGCAAGGCTCGGTGCAGTACATATGGCACTGCAGAAGACTATCTAGCAGCCATCTGAAATAGCCTCAGTATCAGAGAGTATCTAAGAATGTTTAAAAGTTTGGGGAAAAAAATCTGGAGGTCTTCTACTTACTGACTGGAAACCAGTCAGAAAGCTAAACACTCTAGGGAGGGAAAAGCAAACTTCTCTCGGGCTGCAGGACATTGCTTATGAATATGAATTTATGGGGAGACTCTTAAGTGATTCCATCTCCTAATACATAAAATTACAGGACAGACACTGAACAATGCTTGTGACGGCAGCATAGAATCATAGAATCAGAGTTGGAAGGGACCACAAGGATCAGACAGTTCCAACTCCCCTGCCATGGGCAGGGATACCCTACCCTAGAGCAGGCTGGCCAGAGCCTCATCCAGCCTGGCCTTAAACACCTCCAGGGATGAGGCCTCAACCACCTCCCTGGGCAACCCATTCCAGGCTCTCACCACTCTCATGCTGAAGAACTTCCTCCTCACATCCAGTCTGAACCTACCCACCTCCAGCTTTGCTCCATTCTCCCTAGTCCTGTCACTACCTGAGAGCCTAAAAAGTCCCTCCCCAGCTTTTTTGTAGCATGTGACCTATCTGTGAAGATATTAAAGAAATAATAAAGGTTCAGTCTCTTCCTGCTACTCTTAGACCTTAAAATGAATACCCAGGAGAAAGCCAACTTCATTTCAGTGTGCCAGCAGTATCTGACTTATCCTGCACTCTCTGGCAGGGTTAGAATATTGCATCAAACCACTCCAGGAGTTTCCATTACTCAGGTACATTCCAGTATCAATTAAACTGAGGCATTAACACCAGGAAGGGTCTGTGACAGGGGTGACCCAGCTGGTGACTCAACAGGACTTTCCCTGCCTCTTCCCCTTGCAAGGGAGGGCAGGAAGTTTTAAAAGAATGTGTTCAGCCCAAACACAGCTATGAGCTGTGATTTAAAGCATAGTCACATGCCCACAGCCAGCAGAGTAAACCTGGCAGTGAACTGTAACACACACACAATGAATTCCTTCTCCACAAGAAGCTGGACACCACAACCCAGCACCCTTCAATGCTGTTGCTGCCCTCCATTGAGTTCTACCAGTTAGTCAAGCATGGAGGTTATACCATAACTGTTTGTCATTTAAATATTCCTGTGTTTGATTATAAACACATTTGGAACATGATTAATGAACAGGACTTGAAACTTCAGCCCACACAGTAGCTATGGGTAAATAAGTTCAACAGCACACCCAGGATAGCCTGTTCTTGGCAGAGAAAGCTCTGGCACTTGCTCTGGCACCAATAAAACTCTCTGAAAATAGGAGTTCATAAGCATTAGACTTCCAGAGGCCTCTCTAACCTGAGATCCCCTCTTGATACAGTCTGTGGAAGAATAAAAGAACCAAAGATGCATGCAGTAGGTGCACCCCAGTAACAAATTCTCAGGCACTTGTTTGCAGCACTGATGCTGAACCCAGTCTGGCACCTTCATGTTTATCAAATGATGACTTTTCCCCCACAGCATCTCGGAGATCAGCACCTGAACATGCAGCTCTGAGCTCACCACATGAGCATTTGCTGAATACCTTAGAAGGGTTCAAGTAGACAAGAGCAGGTGACAAACAACCCTTGCTCCACAGTCACCTTCTCTGTGTACCCATTACACTCACAGTTTTAGAGGCTTTCACTCCCCCTCAAATCATCCCTCTCTCTTTTTAAAGTGTGACTGTACTTTCTGAGCCCTGGGGAAGGGACCCAGAGCCGTGGTACTTGCCACATGGGCACAGCATGCATACACAAAGCAACGTGGAACCAGCTTTGCTTTGTTACTTCCAAACCAATCCCTAGCACTTCATTTCTTTGGCTGTCAGAGCACATTTGCAGGCAGCCATCTAACACCAAGACCCTCCTATTAATGAGAGGGTTTTTTTGTCTGCCATTTTGCTTCCCAGGCACCACAGAATCATAGAATTGTTTTGGTTGGGAATAACCTTTAATGTCATAAAACCCAACTGTAAACAGAACACAACCAGGTCTATCACTGAACCCTGTCCTTCAGCACCACATCTACACAGCTTTTCAATCTCTCCAGGGACAAAGACTCCACCACTGCCCTGAGCAGCCTGTCCCAGGGCTTGGCAACCTTTTTAGAGTCACAGAATCAAACAGGTTGGAAGAGACCTCCAAGATCATCCAGTCCAACCTATCACCCAGCCCTATGCAATCAACTAGACTGATGCAATCAACTTCATCTTTAGTGAAGAAATTCTCCCTAATATTCAACCTAACTGCTCCCTGGCCATGGCTGGACTCATAGCTCACAGCCAGGCAACTGATGCTCCTGTGGGATTCCTAAATACTTAGTGTCACTATTTCTAGGCTCTGCACCACATCGACACTTGGCTGTATGCTAACAGCAGCAGTACATTTTGCCCTCTGACTTTTCACCCTCTTCCAGATCTCCTATGACTATTTTGAGAACAAGAGCTCACAAGTTCAACACAGATGCCTCCACTACAAAAACAAGCAACCTCCTTCTACCTCCTACCCTATGCTTTGCACCTTGGCCACAGCAGCACCATCCTCCCCAGCCCATGACCACAGAGCCCTTCCAAGTGTCTTTGCTTTCAACAGGGGGTTTGAAAAAACACACACACTGACTGCATGGCCCAGCAGAGTGGTGGTTAACAGATCTATCAAACTCCAATGAAACCAGCAACTGGCTGCTAACAAGCTTCCTAACAGCCACATCTAGATTGCAGCTATTAATCTAAACCAATCAAATTTTCAATCATCAGCTGTATCTCCCAGCCAAAATACATCAGAAGTTCTGCACATACACAAAAAAGAAATTAAGCCCTAGAATCTACATAGCTTTTTAAATGCAAGTTAAAAGCAAAAGAACTTCACTTTCTTTCCAACACAGCTAAAAACAAAACAATAATTTGGTGAACCACAAGTATTACAGCATTCCCAGGATAAGGCTAGCTTCAAATCACTGAAAAAATGATTACTAAGATGGCTTCTGTTGATTTAAAAGTACATTGTGATTTCCATTTCACTGACTCTATCCATTTTGTTGATTCATTTCAGACCAATAAAACCAAACCAGTCGTTCAAATAACTCTTCTTCAATGAACAGTTCTCTGCCAGCTGACGTGGAGGGAAAACCACCACACAGATGGGAGAGCTACAAATCCCCTGCTCGGTTTGAAGAGCAGGGGTTTCCCACATCTGCAGTTATCCCCAGGGGGTGGGGAGGAGTTGAGTTTTCTTTGACTTGAACAATATTTATTTCACCCAAACAGTTTTCAAGTGGAAAACGCCTGCCTGTCAAGGGTTTCATTACTGCAGTCAGGTCTCAAACTAATTACTTAATGGGAAGGTATGTTAGCAATAACTCCTACCAAATAAAAACTTCACGGAGGCAGGCTAAAGGAGAAGTTTCTTGGCTAGCTACAACTGTTTGAATTACTGATTTTAATCAAATTACTTGGAGTTATCATGTGGTTTTCCCTCTCATTTTTGTTTCAGCACTTACCTTTGTTCAAGCTATTCATCTGCAGTTCAGCACTTTGTAATGGGATTGTAGCTCACTGAAGGGTTGAGCTGCGTTTTACTCCTTCAGATAAAAGGGAACCTAAATGTCCCAGGAATGTTTAACAAGCCTCTCCGTTCTCCAAGTAAACCTTCTCTTTCAAAACCCCCAAAGGTTTACTGGATAGTCAGATGAAAACAAAGCATTAATGTCAGCAAAGTACACCACAGCTTTGGGGTACACTTAGTCTGAAGTCTTCTCTTCCCACAGCCCCACCATAACTAGTTATGAAGGATCCAAGCTGATGCTGGGTTTTATTCATCTCTAGTCTTAGACATCTTTAAGTTACCATTTCTGCAATTTTATCTCAAGTTTTTCCTGCCAGATGTGTCAGCTTTTATCTGCTGGATGAAAAACATGTCTTGTACTTCTTTTTTTCTGATCCCCAGTCATTCTGCACCAATTTCTCCATGGTGTCATTACCCCTTTCCCAAATATCTGCTCATTATCTTGGTTTTTTTTTCCAGAGAGTCTTGAGTTCTCTCCTTTTTCATCCTGCCTACCCGCAGTCAATAGCACAAGAGATACTGTCAAGAGCTGCTCTCTCAAGGAGGAACACACAGCTCCATGTTCATCTGAGAACTGTAATTTAGTTTCTCCAAACAAAGCCTGTGCATGGATGTGGGGGGAGAGGAAGGGTCAACAGGGGTATAAAATTTCACACCAATTTGGAAGGGAGGCAGGGGAGAGAAAGACGATCTTGAAGATATTCTTTGCCCCCTCAAGAGAGGAGCTTCTACCTCCCTTGAAGAAAGACAGTGTCCTTCCCCAGCTTAGTCCCTGATCTCTCCCCTAGGACTACCCCACCCTACGATTCTCCCTCCCCTCTTGCACAGGGAAGGTGGAAGGCTCTCCCAGCTGCCGAGCTGCTCCATGTAGCCACTCTCGTCAGCTGCCCCTCTGCAGCAGATCCATCTGATTCCCAGCCCCAGCTCACGCTGTGCGGAGCGGCTACGGAAGCAGCCGGCAGGCAGCGGCGCAGGGGCTGCTGAGCAGCTGCTTTCCGCGCAGGCCCAGGACACTGCCTGGGACAGCTGTTTGTCTGATTTATTGAGCTTATTGTAGCATCCTGTCCTTACCACTGCATTCCAACAATTGCCTCCAAATATTTACGGGCAGAGCTACTTGGCATTAATTACAGAATAATAAAACCTCTGCTATCTTGACCATTCACTACTAGAACCTCTAGAATGATGACTGGTAGAGCCAGAGGCAAGCGACAGCAAGCACCAGGATCCCAAAAGGCACTTTTTCAGCTGAAGCTTAACATAGTAACACGTAGTCAAACCTGCTAAGCTACAGAGGATCAAGATGTTTTACCATCTTTAGCTTTTAATTGAAAAATGAGGTGGAAGCAATGCATTTACATCAAACCCTGCAGATCAGAGACTCGGTAAAATAAAACTTTTATCCTATTTGAGATTTCATTTAAGCCTCAGAAGATTTGATTTCAGGCTGTGATTCACATCCTCTGTCTTCTCACATAAACTGCTGCCCCACCACTTCTCAGCTGCATTACTCAGTGCTGAAGAAGTTGGTCCTGGATGTTTTATCAGACGTGAAAATTTCAGCTTTAACTTCAAGCCACAAAACATTCCCTCAGGATTTAAAGAAACCCCTCGGTTTGGCCAAAGGAAACACTCTGTAACACACACTTCTTTCTCCAAGTTTCAGATGCAAGAATCAGTAGTTTAAGTAGCAATTGTCACACATGCTTTCCATTCTCTCCTCAAAGGATCCAACACAACAAAGCAGGTATTCAACTTGTCCTGTGCCTGTACCACACTCCAGCCTATCCTGTTAAAACATTTCTGTAAGGGCATTACCAAGCTACCTGCACCTCACTTTACCTTCAGCTTCTGGGCACCAAGAAACTCACACAAGTGGTAGTAAACAGGGGAGTCAAACAGGAGGGGAGCATTCTGAAAGCGCAAATCTTGCGTATCCTGAAATGCATTTCAAGAGCAATTTAAAACATTTTCTACTCATCAGAAGCAGCTTACCTGAAGGACAGGCACTTTTTGTGGTGTGTTTTGTGGTGACTGGTGAAGCTGTGCCCAAGGCTGATGATGAGGATGTGGGGGTGGTGAAGATTGATGATGTATCCCTGGATGAGGCTGCATGGGAGGACAGGTTGGCATTTGCTGTTGAAAAGACTGTTGTTGACTAGGAAGCTGCTGGCCAGATATTAGTCGTTCTTGTATTGCTTGTGGATCTGCAAGGCCAACCCCTGGACAACCATTTGGTCTCATGTGCCCACCCATCTCCCGTGGTGTTGAAGACATACCCATAAACGGACGATTCTGCTGCATGTTTCGGGGGCCCATATTCCTTTGTCCAATTCCCATGGCACCAGGGGGCTGGTGTGACGGCTGAGGATGGGGAATATTTGGATAACTGCCAACTTCCATTGGCATTCCAGCACTCCCAGGTCTAACCTGTGGAGGAGGTGTACCTGCTGGATTACTCATTGCTTTCATAGGTGACATGGGAGGTGGAGAGGCATAAGTTCCCTGAGGCTGTGAAGGGTGCATAGTTTGTGTGTTCATTTGGTTAAGTGAGCCACTAGGGTGGATGGGCTGCTGGTGCATTAGTCCTTGACCACTGTTTGATGGAAATCCGACAGCATTGGGGTATCTTGGTACAGATTGATTCATTGGAGTGTTATTTGTAAGGCCTAAATTCTGATTCATCCCTGTATTATTAACTAATCCCTGATTAAGGTTACTGTAAGGATATCGAGAATACTGCCCTGAGTTGTTTATAGTAGGTGAGGGTACCGTCTGGCTCCGAGAACTAAAATTAAGTGTTTGTGGCCTAACAGCACCCTGCTGGGGAGGATTAGGGGAGAATCTGGGACTGTGGGCTACTGATTCTCCATGGAGAGCAGTGGGGGGATGGTGGTGAAATTGCTGGACTGAATGTCGCAAAGAAGGTGCCATACTGGGATTCTGCTGGGGCACATGAGACAAGTGGCCAGGTCCTGAGGTGGCAATGAAAGGGTTTCCCTGATTGAGGCCTTCTTGGCCTTGAGAAAACTGGTTCATCCTCTGCTGTTGTGGCTGACCGTGCTGCTGCATTGAGAAATCACCACGAGCCATGTAGTTTCCCATCTGCTGCATGTGCTGAGGATGGCCCTGCCCAGGGGGTCCAGAGGGTGCCTGCGGCGGCTGTGTCGGTTGCGGTTGCTGCTGCTGTTGCTGCTGGTACGGTGCTCTTATCTGGTCTGGCACTTGAACTGCCCGTGGTCCCCACATGGAGCCACTGTCTACGAAGGGTTGTCCGTGTCTTTCATTCTGCATGCCGGGATAGACTCCCATCTGACCACCGGCACCACTGCCGTGAGGAACCTGAGGAACTGGAGGGTTGTGGTACTGCGAATGCGGAGACGCGATCCCATTCCCAGGGGCACTGCTGATCATCCTGTTGGGCTGATCCATCAGGTGCATCTTCTGCTGCTCGTACTGGTTATAGTGATCAAAATGGGTCAACTTGGCTTGATTTTGATTTGCTGGAGGATGATGAAGAGATGACTGTAAAGAGGGAAATCCTTGATCCATGGGCATTTGCTGCCCCATAGGATTTACTGTGTTTTCAGGATATCCACATTCTCCAAGACCTTCCAACCCCTCACTGAAAATATTCCCATCTTCTCCAAACAGACTCATCATTCCTGGGTCTGCCATCTTTTTTCAGCACACAGCTCCTCGGAGCTACAACTAGAATGCTAGTCTGTGCTTCACCTCGGCGAGGTGTTTTGTCCTCAAAGCCTTTAATCCTCAACTAATCTCCTTCATGTCATTCCATATTTCCTTAATTCTTTTGGACCACGCAGTGTCAGGCAAAGTCTGGTTACTGCTCCTGGAAAAAGCGGGGGAAGGGGGAGAAAAAGAAGAAGATATTGAAATAAATACCGAAGGAAACATACTTGACTGTTTCTTAGACAATGCTACAGGCTAGTTTCAGCCCCTGAAATACATCCTAAAAAATCTGTTTCACTTTCCAAAGGATTCATTAGCTTTATCAGCAGCTTTATTATGATAGAGAGTTAGGAAGCGAGCAAAACACCAGCCTTAACCTTAAATTAATCCATTCACTACACTTCCTAGTGCTCCTTTCTTGGGTGGAACAGAACAAAAGAACACAACATGCAGCAGCAGCAGCTGCCACAGCAGGTAGGCAGATGTATGAATATAGCCAAGCAGCCCATCTGCCGAACTAAAGCCCTGAAAACGCTCTAGTTACCAACAGCATGTCCTTAACCTTATTCCCTTGAGCTGCGTAATCAGATGAGCAAGCAGAAGCACCGAGCCCTGCGACGGCCTAGACAGAGTTACAGGCACAACAGATTTTTCAAAAGCACACAAAGATGACCCTCTACCACATGCAGAAGTCCAAGACTTAGCACCGAGGAAGAAAGAACTTTTTTTTGTTTAAACACAGCATTTCTCTTAATTTAACAAAGTAGCAAAAGGGAAGATGTGACTCTTCTTGCCATGTAAGTAAAACTTTGCTGGGCTTGTGTAAGAAAATGAAATTCAAACGTTCCATTCTATAACAGGTCAGATTTCTCAGTCCATATCCTAATTTCTCTCTCATGACTCGCAGATTGCATCACGTTGGAAGGGACCCTCAAAGGTCATCTTGAACAACCCCCTTGTAGTCGGCAGGGACCCCTCCAACTAGATCAGGCTGCCCAGGATCACATCAAAGCTGATCTTGAATGTCTCCAGGGATGGGGCCTCAACCACATCCCTGGGCAGCCTGTTCCAGTACTGCACCATTCTCATTGCACAGAACTTCCTCCCGATGTCCAACCTAAATCTCCCCTGCTCCAGCTTAAAACCATTGCCCCTTGTCCTATCACTACATGCCCTTCTAAAATGTCCTGGTGATAACAGGGAACACTGTCACTGGAGTTCATTATTCATCTTTAGGCAGACATGCTACTAACTGCAACTGCAGTGCTCCAGAAGACCACACTGAAGTTTCGTTCTTTCCAGAATTATGATCTTGAAAACTCACTCAGGAGAATTAATGTCAAAAGAATTTAACTAACAATATACTACCTAAGAAGGTGCACACAGGAAAAGGAACACGCAATAACAGAGCAAATTCAGAAACGTCCTGTTGTGGTTTTCTCCCAGGGAAAACTGACACCTTCTGAAACATGTCCCACACCCTCTCCCCAAAACAACAGGAAAGATTTCATTTGGATTTGCTTGTTATGAACAGAACTAAGCTAATGCTGCCTCTCCTTAAGATCAGAACTTTAAATGCTACATCTTATGTCGCAAAATGAACTTTAAGACAATATCCAAGGAAGCCCATCCACACAGTCAACAAACCCAACTACTCTGGCATCTCTGCCGTAATTTAGTAGGGACTGTACTTGCAGGTACAAACTTATCCTTCAATCAGTGACCAAAGAAAAGAACATTTACAAATCTGAACTTTCACATCTCGCATTTTGTTGCAGTCATTCCGGACGCAAAATGCCAGGCCGGACTATTTTAACTGAAGGCAATTTGTCCCAGACAAGTTTTAGGGAGAAAACATCAGCACATTTATTACACTTCTTGTAGCCACTGTCAAGAGGACCTTCTACAGCATGAAGCAGAGGGCAAGAGGAAAAGCACAAGCATTTATCACTCCTCTTAAAATAGCATTTGAATGTCACCTTTAAAACCACACTCTTAAATCTCTTTAGTGCTCAGCTGAGATATTAACACTTATATTTCTAAGTCACTAGGAGGCAAATTCCTATGAGCCATCTTCATATTTCCAATATCTCTTTATTTTGATTTCCTTTTCTTTTTTAAGCAGAAGCAGATGGAGTATTTACTCAGTTTATTAAAGCACAGCTTAAGGAAGCTCCAACAAGGTGAGAAGAAGCCTCCTCCACCCAAACAAGCGTTCAGCATTAGACTGCTCCAGAGCTGACCGCTCTGTCGTGATGAAGGCCCCTCCAGTGATTTAAGATTGTTGAAGGACTTCTGACATTGCTGATGTGCACTGTCATCAGGAGCTGGCAAATGTGGACATCAGGGTGTACAAAGAGCCTGCATCTAACAGAACAGTCTCTCTTTGCTTGGAAATACTAAAAAGCATGGTGCGCAGACACTGGTACCTCCGAAACACTGACTTAATCTGGGGACTCTCAAATCTGAGCCAAGGAGAGGATCTGATCCATCAGCTAAACAATGTACAGTCACAGAATTATGAACAGGAATGAATTTTACAGAATGATGCAATTGTTTCTGTTGGAAAAGACCTTAAGTCTTCAAGTCATCAACTCAACATCACCGTGGCCATTAAACCATGCATTAAACCATGTCCTGAAGTGCCATGTCCATGTGTGTGGAGGTGACTACGCCACCTCACTGGGCAGCCTGTTTCCAATGACTGAATTTTCACTCCTGTTATTATCTAATTTGTGCCTGCTGAAAGAACCACTTTTGGAGGCAGGTGTGCTCTTCCCTCCTGAAGCACTAATCAATCTCTTCAATGAAACCATCTGAAATCAACGTTTGCTACCCGTTCCAGACAAGCTAACAGAGCATCTCCAGAACCAAGGCTGTAAGCACACATCCGAATCCTGCTACCTTACTTGCTGTTTTTCAGCTGACAGGCTTCTAGCAAAGTTCAGGACTCTTGCCAAATCTTCTTCCACTTTCCCAAATAAAAGTCACACCTCTGGTGCAAGATGTGGCTAACAGCACACGTGGAAGGATGAAAGAGAGCAGCAGCTGTCAAGATAAATTGACCAACATTTTGATAAGAAAACGGTCAATACTGGAATTGCCTAATAAACTCTCAGCCTTCTACACTAATGGGATGGATGTCTTCGAGACAGTTAAGCAAGTCATGAGTCACAGCCTTATTTCAAGTTGCAATTGTTTCTTTGGCTCTCTCAATACAGTGCATTTTCTCTGCTTAAATCCTCCCAAAACAAAACAACAACAGAAAAAATAACAGCCCCCACACAAAGGTAGGATCTGCATCTAGCAATAGTTCTAGATAAAATATTTACTACTGCCACTGTTGGCTTCCCCATGAAAGCACAGATGCTAACAGCAAGACTGATCATGATAACCTCAGCTTAAAGTCCTTCTTCAGATTGAACAGTTTAAAAACAAGAGATTGTGCACTGTCTTCTCTGCTATCCCATAAGTTAAAGCCAAGAGAGATTCATGAAGCAGTGACCCTTCTTCAGGTCCTAAAAGAGAGTATCTGAACTCTTTGAAATGCAGACTGCTGAACAGAAGTGTGAATGTGCAAAGAAAGAGGGAATTTTCCAGAGCTTTGGTGTCCCTAGGCATGAAAGACTGCACCAAGAGAACTGAACTACATAGTCAATGAGCATGAAGATTGCCTGGACAACTTATTTCTGTTCAAAGCAATGGTATGATCCCAGCTACCAGGACACAGTCAATGGCTTAACAACCCTGTTGTCTCACCAGACAAAGCTTACATTTACTTCACCCTGAAACATTCCAGCCCTGAAGAGCTAGATCTCAAATTTAAGTAGTAGTTAACCATTGCTCAACTTAGTATTTCAAAGGTACATGGGCTCAGTAGCCTTGGGCAGCTTCCCACTTTTATGAGTGGAACTAAACTGGCGGCTGCTGCACAGAGTATGATCTAGGGTTGCAAACACTACAAGCTGAACTTCATCAGTCTTGCTCCCTAAGCATCAGATCCTGGCAGTCAAGACAAGGAAGCACACAGATACACACACTGCTTTCACAACATCTTCCTCACATTCTGCAATTCAGACGACTTCTGTAAATCAACAGGTTCCTTGATCCAGCAACTGAGCCTTCTACAAGAAATATAGCAGCATTTCCTGGTGGACATGCAGCAAGAAAACAATCAACAGAACGTGAAGAGGCCACTAATGGTGACTGCTTCAGAAGTGAGATGTGTTACTCAGAGTTGATATTTTTACAGCCATCAGTTGATATCTCAGACAAAATTCTTGACAGACACAGAGTTACTCATTTAATAGAATTATGCATCTACAACAACACCACAATATCATAAACAGTGCAGGTCCCATGGCATTTTGAAGAACTAGGCTAAAATGACCTCTCACGCTAAAAGAAAAAAAAAAAAAGAGCCATGCCAAAGGTCACTTTGAGCCTGCAGACTCAAAATGTAGGATTAAACATTAGGCTACTAAATCTGCATTTAAACATTGTGTATTTAAACTGCTTTTTAAAACTGCTAAGCTCCTGCTGGCTGTTAGGGGCAGCAATTTAAACGTTTGGAGCCTGGAAGCAAATGACACAAATGACAGCAACTGAAGTCACATTCTTATTTTATATGAACAAGGTTGGTGGAAAATAATTGACCGAAGCTTTCATAAGCAGCTGTAACACCCAGGCAACGTAGGCAAAGCCATGCCAAGACACTCAAGTTGGGGCCGATGGCCAACGAGACTTGTAACTTTTAGCTCATTTACCTACTGAGAGAACAGTGCTGCTGATGCCAGGACAGTTATGCAAGTGCCTGACCCTGTCTGTGGGAAGCACGCCCAAGTTTCCTGTGTGTTTAATGCTTAGTTCTCATTACTGTCACAGACAAGTCCCCATCCATGGCATGCTCCTCCTGTGTATGATTAGCCAAAATAGAACAGCAGATCTGTGAAGTGATTCCAACATGATTTCTGACTGCAACTTCCAAAGAAACTTTGATTATCTGAATGCCTAAAGACACTTGTTTTTGTTTCCTTTTGTATAGAAGTTTCCTAGCATTCACTTCACATAGGAACAGCTGTGTTAAGACTGTATAATTCATATCAGATCTAAGGATGGAAGGAATCCTGGTTTTCTCCATCCCACTGAAAGGGAGACAGGACTTGCAGGGATGAAAAGAATGACCTCACACACTCCAGGAACAGTCTGCCTGCAGTGGGAAAAGTCAGGAAATATGGTATAAGCATTTTTGAAAAGTTTAATTCCACAGAACCACAGAATGTTAGATTTGCAGTGTCAAATTTAAGGCAGTCAATATCTCTTGTTACACTAGGAGTGGGAGTGAAAACCTCACGTGCCTTTGCTCAAAAGTCACAGCTTTTTGCATATGTGCAGTCAGCTAAATGCCATGAATGCTGTTGAGTAACGTCTTTGGGGCAAGAAATCCGTGCAGGCTAAAGTTTCCCATACAATAGTTAAGCAGAAGCCAGACTGTGTTTTATTTCCATAATGCATGATGTACTTTGGCAAAGAGCTGGCTTTTACAAAGGCAACTGAGGGCACAACAGCCTTAGAATATTTGGCAGCTTGTTGCTGTCAAGCAGCTGATGCAGGAATGACCAGCTAGAGTTCAGCTTGTGCCACACATTTGGAAACAATATCCAGCGTCATTCAAGTTCACAGGAGCTCCGATAGGAGACCACAACAGCATCATGTAGGGTTACTCCGATGCAAGCCCACCAAAGCTGTTACATCACACGCTCCTGTTCCAAATGACTTCTGCAATCACCATACCAGTTGGGCTGCAAATCCTTGTCCTAACCTGGGACACTGCTAATTTTAAGTTACCACATGTAACATCAAATAAGAACCCTCGGCATGTCATTTTTTTTTCCAGTCTAGAAGAAAATTGGGAAAGTTTTTAGCCATTTAGCAAAAGTATGAATGGGTTGCCCAGGGAGGCTGTGGATGCTCCCTCCTTGGAGGTGTTCAGGGCTAGGTTAGATGAAATTTAGGCTTGAGTTGAGGAGAAAGTTCTTCACTGAGAGTGTCGTTGGCTACTGGAATGGGCTGCCCAGGGAGGTGGTGGAGTCGCCGTCCCTGGAGCTGTTCAAGGCAGGATTGGATGTGGCACTTGGTGCCATGGTCTAGCCTTGAGCTCTGTGGTAACAGGTTGGACTTGATGATCTATGAGGTCTCTTCCAACCTTGGTAATACTGTGATGATGCCTTGAGTGACCTGCTCTAGTAGGAGGTGTCCCTCCATATGGTGAAGGGTTGGAACTAGGTGATCTTTGAGGTCACATCCAACCTAAACCATTCTATGTGCTTGGAGGTTTTTAATGAGGTAAATGAAGGAATAATAAGAAATAATAATAATTAAAAGATAAAACACAACAACAACAACAAAAAACCCACAACCACTTTATCTTTTTACATTTAAGTCTATCAAAAACATGAGTATGATGTTGTGGAGTCTCCTCTGGAGAGATTCCAAACCTGCTTGGACACTGGGGCAACCTGCTGAGTGTGACCCTGCTTCAGCAGAGAGGTTGAACTGAATGCTCTCTAGAGGTCCCTCCCAACCCCCCCACCACGCTGGGAATCTGTGATGAAGTGGGAGGGCAGAAGCCTAAGCCAGGAACACTTCCGTTTCACTGTTACATAGCCTGGAATTTGAAGAGGCCTTTTTTGGTCATGCGACCACCCTCTCTGCCCCAACATAAGTTTAAAATACAGATGGGAGGAGAAGGAGGAGGTTTGTCTAAAAATAGACCTAGATAAGCAAGAGAAACAATTGCAATCACAAAAATATTTCAGGAATACTCTGTTAAAATACTCAACAGCAGCATTACCTTGCAAATAACCTTATAAAGGGGACCACTAACGCCTGTAACATAGCCCTTACACGAGAGATGGGCATTGAGCGACCTGTCCTAGTGGGAGGTGTGCCTGCCGATGGCGGAGGGTTGGAACTGGACGATCCCTTCCAACCTAAACCATTCTATAATTCTACAAGCGTGACTCATGTAGTCTCCACAATTATCTTGGAAGTCTTTTTTCAACCCGAATGCTTCTGCGATACGAATTTTCAGTGTCGGTGGGTCGGGATCGCTTCCTCCCAACCAGCCTCCCCGCCCTCGCTGCTCGGTGCCAGCTGCTGGCCCGACCCACGGCTGTGCTGCGAACAAAAAGCCTAAGCAAGGCTGGGGGTGGGGGGGGGAGGTGGTGTCAGGGAGAAGACTTATATTGTCGCCATCAGTCACCAAGAAATCTCCCAGCAATTACATTCTCTTCTAGAGCTGACACTAAACCGGCCGGAGAATTCAAGAGGTGGGGCCAGCGGCGACCCGCTGAGGCGCTGAAAAAACACCCCGCTCAACTGATTACTCTTGTTAAGGGCCGTGCTTTTTGTGCACCTACTGCAGTTGTCACTGATTAACCAACTGATCTGGCAATTTCCTACATTCTTTTGCATTTAAAAAGGATCTGAGAGGCCGAGAGTCATCCCCTTTCATATTCCGGGGGGGGAGCGGGAGGCTGCGCCAAGGTCCGGCTGGGCTTCTGGAGGGGGCGCGGAGGGGCCCCCGCTCCCGCAGGCCCTGCTGCTCGGCCGCCCTCCTCCCCCAGCCCAGGCCTGCAGCTGAAAATAATTTATCTGTTCGCTCTGCCGGGCTCCCGGCATATGCGATTGGGAGGGAAACGTATCCATCATGAATAAACTTGAGCACAAAGACAGGCTGAGTGTCACAGGATACAAAAGGGCAGAGGTCGCAGCAGCAAGCGGGAGGGTTTGCGCGGGGCAGGGCCGGGCGCTCATGGCCGCCTCACGCCATCGCCACACGGCAGCGCTTGGGCCCCGGGGTTTGTCACATCCCCCGAGGTAAACAAAGCCCAGCGCCGTCCCAAGTACCGAAAGGAAAAAAAAGAATAAAGGTGTCCGATTCACACAGATATAGCGTCCAGGTCAGCAGAAAGAAAATACCGCATACATCCCCCGAGGTAAACAAAGCCCAGCGCCGTCCAAAGCCACGAGAAAAAATGGTGTCCAGGTCGTAACAAAAATCGTTATCCACCAACAAAAAATGTTGTCCGCATCCCCCGAGGTAAACAAAGCCCTGCGTGGTCCAAGTCGTAAACAACAAAATAATCGAAGAGGTGACAAAGCTCTAAGTAAAAGAGAGCTTTTTCCCTGCCTTTCGGGGGAAGGAGCTGGCCCAGTGTTTACGCCCCGAAAGCTGGGAACTGTAAAAATTCACGAGGTGGATACTCAAATGTTTCCCAGGGTTTCTGAGCATGTGATTTTCACTTAAATGTTATTTTGTTGGCTTTTTTTTTTTTTCTTTTTACATCACGGGCAGGTTTTAAGACTTAATCGTATCCCAAAAGGCTATTTCCAGCTATAGAATTATGAGCACTTTAAAGTAGCCAGACCTTGTATTTTACTTTACCTGTTATAAGGCCAATACAATCATGTTTCATTCATAGTTTATGAAGTCTGAAAAACCACTTGATGAAATTACAGTCCACCGATACCACACATGGTATATTTGTCCACGTATATTCTATAATCATTTCAATTTATGACTTGTACTTAAGAGTCATTTTCCTGTACATGTGTTCTTCATAAATACTGGTAGATCACAGTCTGCGCTTGTACAGGAACCACATATCCACACTCATTTCTGTGAAGATAAATACACTTTATACATCCAAAGTGAAAAGCCAGAGTTCTCACGGAACTAAAGAGAACATATTTCAGGGCTGTGGAATAAAATGGTAGTTCTCCTTTATGCTCTTTACAAGCAAGATGAATCATCCTACATCTGAACTTAAGCCCTCGCTCAACTTCCCACTATCGATGGTAATTTTTGCCCTATACACTTAAACATGCTGTTTTAAACCTTTCAGCAAAGAAAATAACATTACATATTGCATTTCACTTACTATATAGAGTCTGGTTGTCAGAACAAGACCTACAGCCACTAGTGTATTGCCTATACTACAGCTAGGAGCAGAAGCACTATGAGGAAAATGTTCCTTCTGCCATGAGTCAAAAACCTGCTATACACAAAGGTGAAGAAACTCAAATAGCTAAAATCATACTCCTTTGCTCACAACCTAGGCAGAGAGGAATCAGAGCAGGTACAAAGAACTGTGAGGCTCCAGTGCTAAAATAAAACTGAAAAATCACAGAATCAACCAGGTTGGAAGAGACCTCCAAGATCATCCAGTCCAACCCAGCACCCAGCCCTATCCAATCAACTAGACCACGACACTAAGTGCCTCATACAGTCTTTTCTTGAACACCTCCACAAAAATAATACAACCACCATCAGACGACCTCAACACTGTGTTTTACATAAGAAAGTAGCATTATTATAGCATCCTGAGTACATCAAGAACTATTTCTTCCAACCTGGTTGACTCTATGATCTTGATGGCTTCAGCCAGCATGCAAAGACTTAGATAACCTGAACCCACAGCACAAAGTTGAGGAAGATGTTTGGATGAGGGTCTAAAAAGATCCATCTCGGAGTCACAGGAGTGAGTGGCAGGTGAAATGCTTATGCTGTGTAAGCAAGCATTATTTGGACCTACAAATGGTGACTAGGGTAACACTGTTGTGGATGAGGCTTGCAAAGCGCTAAAATCTATCTCCTTGTTCCTCCACAGTTATATACACTATAAAATAATAGTTATGAAAGTGGAAGTACTTAGAAAGGGGTGATGATCTGCCTGCTGCCACTATCGAAACCTCCACAATGAGCTTTCCTCACCAAGTTTTTACAATACCTTTTAAATTATTGTGTTTGATCAAAACATCATCAAAAATACCTGACACTGGCTCGGATTTTCACAGATCGTGATTCTTCCTTTCCTACCCTGTTCAGTACCTGAAACCCACCTACTTCTGTTTTTGGATAATGGTGATCTCTGAGCAGAAGCTCAGAAGAAAAGCAAGAGACAAGATCACATCAAAAAAGGGGTATTTTATGTCCTCAGCTGAGACTGCAGCTTCAAAGCAAAGCAAGCTATGAAACACCTCAGCTCAGTAACAGCCAGTCATCAGAATCAGGTCCCTTTGGACACTACACCAGTGTGCCAGGCTTGGGCAAGGAGTGGTTGAGGAGAAAAATACTCTATTTGAGAAACTTTTCTGTTTTACGTTCTCAAATATGTGAAGACTGAACCTGATGAAATGATTTTCTACCACTTGTCCTATGTAAAGCTGTTAAGGAGGACCTTTTGTTTGTACTTTCCTAAAACCCAGGTCTTCATTTCTCAGCTTAATGGATGATAACAGAAGGACTTAACACCAACTGCACCTACCATATCTCCAGAGCATCTCCACCTGCACAGCTCTCCAAATTACTCAAAAAAACCCAAAAAGAGAATAATTAAGCAAGAGAGAAACTGGGACCAGCCTAATCAAGAGATGTCTGCATGGCAGCAGTAACAGCAACAGCTGTCAACCGGATTTGTTCCTCAGGATTGTCCCAGCCTGCTTCTGAGCATCCAGGTAAGCCAGCTGCCACCTTCCCTTTCAAACACACTCCTCAGCAGTCAGCTATGCCTCTCACGGCGAGCTTGGGTTACAGCACAGGCTGCCCTCTCAACATATTCAAAAGCTATTGCAATGAAAAACTAGCAGCAGCATTTATTTTAAATTAAGATTTTTTTGGTGTCTCTTTTGCCTCTGGGAAGACTCTATTTGATTTGTGGCTACTTACAAAGCAGCCTTCTAGGAGCATGCTTTGAAGCCCTGGACAATATCAACAAAGAAAGGATCTAAACCATCTTCTAAAACATAAATTACATAGGACTTACATTTCTGATTATTGAATACCTACATCTTTAAGCATGGAAGCAGCAGTTAGGCGTTAGCAAGATTAAATGCTACATAGTGTACATACTCTAGCAACTCTTCCCAACACCTTCATAGAAAATGGGTTTTCTTTAGGAGGAATGGAAGATGCACTGAAACAAGAATGTCTATGTAGCTGTAATCTTTTTAATCAAGAAAAATTGAAGCATTAGGTTAAAAAAAAGCCATTAGGAAAACCCAACAAAACCACTTCAACATCTGTCTGCTTAAAAGATAAAATTCACCTTTTCTTTAGGGATCTCAGAATTGTAAGCAGCATCACATGCAGAGGAAGGTATTACAGTTGCTTCACAACGTCAAGATGCCTAAGAAACAGGCTAAATCGCTTTTTCTGTCCACAATGAACATGTAATTCAATTTAGTTCATTTAAACCAGGAGAGTCAGCTTCATGCTATCAGCCTGCTCTGCAAAAAGCCCTTGTTGATAATCTGAGTGTTTGAGATTACTGATATGGCCATAACATATAACTGCACCTGAGGATGAACAGTCAAATTTTTCATCTGTCACACCCTTTCCCCATGTCTTCTTCACAACAAGGATAACACTGAGCTTCCTCTCACACCTTCTAAACACTGAACAAAGTAACAGTATTAAAGCTGGAGTGAACATATAGGTAAGACCCACAGCAAGACTATAAAAGCCTTTTTTTTCCCAGAGCTGAAGCCAACTAAAACAAGTTTAAAGACAGAGTTTCATTTGAGAGGCAAGAAGGAAGTATACATCAACAAAGCAGCGATGCAAGGAACATCTACAAGATAGAAACCTGTGTAGTGCCTCTATTTCAAGCCTGTGACAGGGATAGAGTCCAATCATTTACCCCCCGTCAGAAAAGCAGTGTCCACCTGCTATTGCACAAAAGACATATACCACCTTTTATCACAACTGATACAAATGAGGCAGGGCCACAGAATACACTCTGAAACACTTCAACAGTTTTGAGAACTAGACAGGATTTCAGTGTTTTCTGCAAACTTCACATTTCACTGGAGCCAGGAGACTGTCCAGCCACTTGCCCCTACTTCTTTTGACCTAAGCATCTGCAGCTTTGACTAAATTCAAACCCAGATAGCTACTAGTTCATCCATTTAGTTTTCACTTTCTGCTGCACCATACACTAACTGCTACACCTGAAAGCCTTGCAGAGAGCCTTGTAGCTAGACAGACTAGCACATCAGATCACCTCACTCCTTAAAACCACTAGCAGACATTAACTCCACTGCTGTTTGTCCCTGAACTTCAGAAATCACAAGCTGGCTTCCTCTTGGCCCTGGTTTTCTGTCTCCCTTAGTAATGCTCCAAGTGCAGAAGACAAGGTGGGAAAGCTTCTTTACAAAGCACTGCAGAGCCTGTGATGTGACAACTCCAAACCCATTCTCACTGCCCAGCTAAACTATTTACAACACCAGAGTTGCTCAGGACTGAGCGCACAACCGAGATGCTGAGTTGCACAACTGTAATCCATCAACAAAAACATTCCACGTTTCACTGAGTCCTCTCCTTGGTCACTGCTTCATTCACCCTATGTTTATCAAGAGGGCAACCTATCTTTTCTTCTTCTGCACAGAACAAGGGCAGCTGCACTGACTGCCATGCACTTGCACAGAAAACCATCCCAAAGTGTATTACAAACTCTGACCATGTAATACATCTGTCCTCCCCAAAGGCAAACAATTGCTCCTATCAGCAACTCTGTAGTATTTCATTTCTCCATTATCAATTTCTGCCAACATTAAGCTAATAAATGCAGGATCTCCAGTTAGAAATCAGTGGTTAAGTTACATATACCATTTTATCACAGTATCACCAAGGTTGGAAGAGACCTCATAGATCATCAAGTCCAACCTGTTACCACAGAGCTCAAGGCTAGACCATGGCACCAAGTGCCACGTCCAATCCTGCCTTGAACAGCTCCAGGGACGGCGACTCCACCACCTCCCTGGGCAGCCCATTCCAGTAGCCAATGACTCTCTCAGTGGAGAACTTTCTCCTCACCTCAAGCCTAAATTTCCCCTGGCGTGGCTGGAATCATGGGGGGGGACAGAGGGTAGCTAATTGGAGAAATACAGAGAAGCCTCACTTGCAGGAGAAGGAGCATTAGCACTTTTAATGTGCTCTGGGATTTCAAGTTGAATGTATGAACCACTTAAAAAAAAAAGGGAAAAACATACCCCACACTTTACAGTAATTTTCAACTGGTTGCCTAACACCCATCTCCTAAGTGACTATCATCAAAACACAACCATAACACTCGTGATGAATTAATATTAAAACCCTTCAGTGAGATCACAGAAGTCCTCAAAAAAACCACCCCAAGTTGTCAGAGCGCACTTCTCCCACACGCTGAGCAGTAGTCAGGTTCTGGAAACAAAAAGCTTTGTTCAAGTACGCAAGTGGGTGCTAGGTATGCTTCTCATTGACACACATCACTGCCAAACCCAAAGCAATTTCAGAGTGTCTAAACAGATTTTAAAAGCCAAGAAGATGCAAGTCAGAAAAATGAAAGCTACTCACTCACTAGGACAACCTGACTGGCAAGGAACCGCACTCTGACAATTTTAGATACTTTGGGCAGGGATAAGTAACAAAGTTTTGCAGGGCTTCTGTGTAGTGACAAGGCAGAAGTGGTTACAATCCTTCACATACAAAATGTGTGTTTCGTTGTTCACCTATTTTGCTTTTACAAGAACGCGTCTCAGTTGTGTGCCTGCATTGCCACTGTCTGCTGCTGTCGGTGACTTGCCAGTATCACTCCAGAGAGAGCAACAGCCCAGAGATCTGTGAAAGGGATAATCTGAGCGTCTGCAGGATGGAAGAAGTGCTAAAGACAAGAGCAGCCTAAAATAGCACTCTGAAGATGAGCAGCAGGCATCTGCCTGCCAAAAGAGAAGACACTTCGTGGGGTAAAGTTCCCCAGCTCCTGAGCCAAGAGAGCAATGGCCACTCCAAGGTTTCTTAACGCCTCTCTTGGCTCCCTGCTACTTCTTACTAGGTGCATATTTTTGTCTTCACCAAGAAGGCTTCAGCTTTTTCTCCCACTCTCTGTTGCAAGTTAGCATTCGGCATTTCTGAGCCCATCACAGACCCAAGCACAGCAGCACTCCAGAGTGGGGGGCAGCTGCCATGTAGGACAAGCCTACATCACACGCACAACTAAGAGGAGTAAACATTTGCTACAAAGACATGAAAAAGCACCTAACCAAGACATGAGCTGTGTCTCTGTTATGCACCAAGTTGGAGAGGAAGGGAAAAGAAGCATGTGAGCCATTTTCTGCAAAACCACAACCCCCTAATTCCCCGGGTCAGCGCAGTGTCTGGTCCTTCAGCATTTCACTCAGCTCAGCAGATGATGAAACAGTCGCACCAGAAGGCCCCGTAACAGATGGAAACCAGAGCAGCTGGAGAGCAGGGAAATGTCTGTGCGGCATGGGGCGAGGGGGTGGGGTGGGGGCAGAAAGCCCATCCCCACTCCTCAGCTTTAAAGCTGCCTGCAGCCATCACACCGTGCTGCAAACTCAGCCCACGGCTCTGCTGGGCAGCAAGCTGAAGGAAGCAGTACGTGGCCAGATGCATTTAGTGCTTCCCCAGGCTTCCCATCAGGAGAGCAACAGTGAGCCGTGCAACACGGACCCAGGAGCAGGGGCTGGGAGCTCCTCAGGCGAGCAGGAGGTAGCGGGAAAAAGCAAGCTGGGCATTTGCCTTCTTCATAAAGCACAGCAAAGGAACTGCCAGGTCAAGAAAGCCTAGAACTGGAACGGTGAGGAAAGAGGCAAAACCACATGTGCATACTGGAGAAGTGAGTAAGGAAACAGTGGATGAGTTAAGATCAAAACCAATCAAGGCTTGAGAGATTTTTTGTTTTCCTTCCTTTTTTTGAAGTAAGAGGTGTTACAGAACCAAAGCAGGCCAGGAATACATTTTGAAAGAGGAAAAAACAAACCTGGTAAATGAGGAAGAAGAAAAATTGAAGGAAAAAAACCACCCTGACATATGGTACAATTATTCCACTACAGTTTAGAGTCACAGCTTTACAACACCTGCGCAGCTAATAACCATATTAAGTCACACATGATGTCACCAGTATTTCCTTTCTCAACTTAGTCAACAATATCTCAGGGAAGTGCTTCTAATGGGGCTTTCTCCACAAATGACTGTCCAGGATTAAGCTGCCCATCTCCCCTGGCACAGTCTGGATGGCAGCCTGCCCCTAGTTGCCCCATCAGGGAAACAGACCAAGTCCTATATGGGAAACAGAACCATTAAGCAGAAAGTTTTACAAACAAGAACAACAGGGTGGGTTTTTTTTTTTTTCTCTTGTACATTTGCTGCTTCTAATCCTGGTTGGAACTCCCTTCTGCAATCCTTTTTGCTCTTCAAGTCAGGAGACAAGAAACTAAACTGATCACCGTGTAAGACGGAAGTCCTCATAGGAGAGCAGCAGATTACAGCGTTAACCCAGATACCGCAAACAAGGTCATCCCATGCTTGTAGAAGGCACAAAGAAATGCTCCATATTATATCTGTGCAACAGTCCTTTACCTGGCCTGCCATGTAGAATTAGACTTTGAACATTGATTTGCAGCAGCTGTGAGCAAGTGCAAAATTGGCAGGGCAGCAGAAAGTTTTCATAATTGTTTTTTTTTTTTCCACCTTAGTTATTCCTGTTCCTAACCACAAACAAAATGCTTTCGTTTTACTGCTTACCCCAAACATCTCTAGATAAGATTTGGGTGCAGCCTGACAACTAGAGGTAAGCTGCTGTAACCATTAGTTGCCATCAGAAGATCATCAACCATGGGGATAGCTGAACAGCAGTGACAGCACAAGGGGAGAAGCAAGAGTGGTACGGCTGATTTCGAGCAGCACAACGCATTGGATCAGCTTATTACTACACCACTCACTCAAACTGCCTTCAGGCCATGGCCAGGTGGTTCAACAGCTTAACCTGAAAAGCAGAGCATTAAAACAAGCCAGACATTTGCTGTATAGAAAGAACGTGGAGAAACCAAGGTCTGCTGGTGTGTGTCTTCCAGAGGAGAGGGAAAAGAGAAATGAAAGGAATGCTAATTTGGTCAAATCAACACAAAACATTTTTCCACGTGTCTGATCAAACACCCAATCAAATCAACACCAAGCCCTACACAAAGCATGGAAAAACTTGCAGCAACCACTAGCTACTTCTGAGGGCTGGAAGGAAGATGGCTGACCTGAAGTTACTCCATACCAACATAGAATCACAGAATCAACCAGGTTGGAAGAGACCTCCAGGATCATCGAGGCCAACCTATCACCTAACCCTTCTAATTAACTAATCCATGGCACTACCTCAGCCAGCCTACTCTTAAACACCTCCAGGGATGGGGACTCCACCACTTCTCCAGGCAGCCCATTCCAGTGAGCTCCAGTGAAGGATGTGCAGATATTCTGGGATCTGGCATTAGAATTTCTTTTCAAGGAGAAATGTTATAACTCAGTGTGATTTAGGAAAATAAAGGCCATTTGTGAATACTATGGATATTTGTCAAGAGAGTCAAGGAGCAGGCTTTAGTGAAGACATTCCAAAAGCAATTAATCCATGGTGCTCGGAGGACTGCCTCCAGCAGTTCCAGCCAAGCACACGCACAGTCCCCTCAGCGAATGGCTGTGATGGATAAACAGGCTACTTAAAGGCAGAATATTTCATCTGCATCCATTCGACACCTAGGAAGCCTTCTGGACACAGAAAGGCAGAACTTTGTTAGATTTCTCCCAAAGCTTGCCCTGCTGGCATTGTACTTGTCTGCAGCCTTCCCCAAATCCCCACCCCAAAAGTCTATTAGCATAAGATTGGGTTTTACATATTCTTTTTTTAAAAACCAACATATTCACCACAAGAATTTTTAAATATATCCCACCATTTGAAACACTTTTGTTCCAAGAGCTGACCATTACAGACTATTTTCTAGATATGGCAGGACAAATTCCTTCCTGTCTGAGAGTTTCCATGGTAATAAAAGTCCCCTTTAAACACATTCACGGTGGTTTGGGCAGGCCAAACAGGCAGCCTTTGTACTGAAAAGCTCCCTCTTTGTACTCCTCTGTGCTGATCCTGCACAAACTACCGTAAAAGTGTATTTTAGTGGAGGCAGAGTAAAACTAAGGCTCACATCAGTTTCACACGACAACTGTTTATTCCACAGCACAGACACAATCCTCTGGAAGATTCCCTTCCCAAAGAATTTCAAGTGGTTGGAGAAAAGAAAACTACAGGACTCACCACAAAACATTTTGAGCAGACCTAACCATAACAACTTTGCCACTTGCACTGTTAAAAAAGTTGAACTGAAATGACCACCATCCTCCTTTTCCCTTCCTCCCCCTCCCCACCGCTGGTCTCACTGCTCTTTGGAGAGGGTGAATTTGCACCAAGACATGTGTCTCTAGTTAAATAAGGGTTAGGTTCTATTGATACCCCCAAGTCAATATGCAGACCTGTCACAGAAAGGGATTGGGACCTCATGTGTGGTTCAAATTGCTGTCTGGAGGTATATACAGAAAGAAAAGGAAAAAAATGTTTTCAGGATGCTCAGCAAAGAACCTCCTTTTCAATTTCTGCCCACGTTTGTACTCTGCCACCTTGCAAGACTAGCAGAAATTTTGGCATCTTTAGGTCTTGCTCCAAAACGGAGTCTTTTTGTATTAGGAGTTTCCATTTCAGTAAATCTCACAGTATTTCAGATCTAGAACTGTATTTTTCCCTGCTATCACTACAGCAGATCATCTACAGATGCTGCACCACCTCTACAGGCAACGGATTCTCTTTTAAGAACTAAATAATTAAGCATAAACATACAACTTTAATTCAGGAAGAAAGATTTCAGCCATCCTTTGGATTTTGTTTTTGTTAGCTTTTGAAAATTTGTGTGCAGAGTTCATTTCCTACAGAAAAAGCTCTATTTTCTGTATCAAGTTTCTTCACCAGAGTTTTCAAAGACAAGAGTTTTTAGCTTCAGACATATCTGTAAGTTTCTTAAGTACAGCTCAGTTCCCAAGCCAGTATTTCTTTGGTTACAGTAAAAGAGAAAAGAAAAATCTAAGCATCTGATGTGCACAGGGAGCTTTTCCCCGGTGCTATCATTAAAATTTGGGCTTCTCTGTCTTTTTTTTTTTTTTTCCCCAACCTCTGGTGGAAATTTCAGTGTAGGCTTTGGAGAAAAGTGTATGAAGAAAGAAGCAAGAACAGCAGGAACAGCTCTGAGAAATCAACGCAGCACTTCATATCTCCCAACAGTTTTAAAACACCCCTCAGACACCACCACCACCCCTTTCTCAGCTCCTGCCCCCACCATGTAGCTCATTTCCCACTGGCTGCCCCTACTCCTAAGAGGTCCAATCTTGACTGAAGACTCTTTGCTTCCCAGGAACTGGAGCAGGTTCTATGGAAAGCATTATCCAAATGAGCAAGAAATAAGGTTGCTCTCTTCTCTCAGGTGGCCAGCACCAGAACAAGAGGACACAGCCTCAAGCTGCGCCGGGGGAAGGTTAGGCTTGAGGTGAGGAGAAAGTTCTTCACTGAGAGAGTCATTGGACACTGGAATGGGCTGCCCAGGGAGGTGGTGGAGTCGCCGTCCCTGGAGCTGTTCAAGGCAAGGTTGGACGTGGCACTTGGTGCCATGGTCTAGCCTTGAGCTCTGTGGTAAAGGGTTGGACTTGATGATCTGTGAGGTCTCTTCCAACCTTAGTGATACTGTGAGACTGTGAAAAAAAATAAGAAATCAAATCTTGTGATCGCTTTCACAAGCCTAAGAACGAAAATACCTGATCTTTGTCAGATCTCATTTAGAGACATTAAAGTTTCCTTTTTGGCATCAGAGGAAGCAGCCTTAAAATTACAGCAAGTTCCAAATTGTGGGAAGCAGTCTGGGAAGGTCTGAGAGCAAGCAGAGTGAATAGAAAGGAGAGGTTTGAGGAAGGTGTGCTTGCTATGCAGAACTATTCAGACCCATAAAACCAAGCCATAACTTTCTGGAGAAGCTTTTTAGTGGGTAGATTTGTAGGAACAGACACGCACACAAAAAAAATCAGAAGACAGCAAAGCATTCATGAAATGCCTCTCAGAATAACAGCTCTGGTAGCTCACCAACTGAAAAATGATGGGTTTAGCTCAAGTGAAAGCTAACAGCATCTATTTTTTTTTTTTTTCCCCCAATAGAAAATTTCCTCTCAGGGAGGAAGAAAAAAAAAGGAAAGAAAGAAACTGAACAGAATTTGTTTTGGTTGCCAGCAAAACCTGGTCTATCGCTTTCATTGAAACTAGTCCAATTTAAACAAACACCAATGTAACATCCCACATTTCTCATGCTAGCAACTCTTATTAAGACTACTTCCCACAAACACATGGTATTGCTCAGTTATTAACAACAACAACAACAGAAATTCTGAAATGGGATCAATTGTAGGGAATCCATCTACTTTCTCAGCAATCTAGCTGGGAATCTGCCTCCTTAAACAGATGCACCACGTCAGATGATTTTCACTCTAGGTTGTAATATTTGAGCATCTTTAAATTGCCCTCAAATTATGCTTCATCAAGCTCTCGTGCTGATTGTAAGCTAACTGAACACAATCAGAAAAGGTAAACTGGAGCCTCTCTTTCTTAGGCACCCGTTTCTTAAAAATCAGACTCACTCCAAGCCAAAGATTTCATTACCACCCTGTTCTGACAGAAACCAATATTAATTATTATTTGAATTAACCTTTGAGCCATAGTTTTCATCAGTACTCAGTAAAGACATGGACAATTTCTAATTACATTCTACTCTCATTATAAGTCACTAGGCTGTAAAGCTGCATCTGACAAGACTGCTGCTCTTGGCCTTGAAATGCTTTGGACTTCCACTATAAATCTTTCAGAACCATCTAGGAACTCATCGAACACAAGAGCTATCACACAGGATGCCTCTCCAACACTTTAGAAGTGTTTTAAAGGGATACCAACTGTGCTATCACAGAACTTGACTCTTGCAGCATCATTCTGTGGATGACCTTCTACCTAAAGTTACATACAGTGGGATCCACTCAGCCTGCAGTTCCACAGTGATTAGACCCAACAAATGGTGTAAGAAGATGAGAATTTACAGCTTGACAAAAACCTGACTCTAAAACTTACAAGCAAACACCTAGATCACAGGCTGTGTGTATTAGAGACCAGAGAGAGGTTTTTATCTGCTAAAGGGTTATTGGTTCTCTAGTAGGAAATGTGAATTTTCAGGGTCATAAATGACAAATAACCTTCAATTAATATACAAAAATTAGCGCAAGAGGACAGCTTTTCTGTTGTAATTTTTCTGCTTTACCTCCCATAATCACTTGGCTGCGGTCAGTTAGCTGGCCAACAGCTAATGAAATATATGCACAGAGGGAAAGTGGCAGGCATTCTGGAGAGCAGGTTTCTACCCCTTCCTATGCCAAATCTCTTGAACGAACAAATTAAACTTCTAAAAGAGTGATTTCTGGCTCTGTAACCCGAGCCTCGTTTTCGCAGCTTCACAAAGCTCACATCTATGACTAACTCCAAATGTTCAATCTCTGAGCAGAAGACAGTTTTATTTGAAGGAATACCAGAGGCTGGGATCTATCAGGTTTCAAAACCAGAACTTGACTTAGCTGCTGACTCAAGACATATTTCAAGATAACAGGAACATATTTCAAGATATCATTTTTAACCTTCCCCTGTTGCAGATACCTGTATCTTAAAACAGAAGCCTCAGCCTGAAATCAGTTTAATTCCAGTGAGTGACATTTCATGGTACACAAACCTTGACCTGGACTAAGATGCACAACAGATACGCCATTAAATTTTCTTCATCTCAAGTCCCCCAATGATCTTTCCTTCACAGATCACTTTTATGGATGCTATTAACTCCACAGAAGATCCAAGTTACTAATTTCACCAAGATTTTAAAAAAGGGAAAGTCCAAGGCATAAGGAAATGCAATGTAAAGTTTGGAGATGTGCACACAGCAAATGCCAGCCGTGCCTATGTTCAAATGTGTTATGGATGCCATCAGCTAATGCACAACAGCTTTCTTATCACATTGGGTAAATGATAGTCCCTGACCAGAAGGATAGCTAGATCCAGAATCCCTGCACAGTGTGGGGTAGAAGGCACCTCTGAAGATCATCCAGTCCAACCCCCCTGCTAAAAGCAGGGCCATCCATGTCAGCTTGCTCAGGATCATAATGTCCAGGCAAGCTTGGAATGTCTCCACAACCACTCTGGACAACCTGCTCCAGGGCTCCAGTACCCTCACACAAAGGAATTTTTTCCTGATGTTCAGGTGGAACCTCCTGGGTTCCTGTGTGTGCTCACTGTGCCTCGTACTGTTGCTGGGCACTACTGAACAGCATCCAGCCCCATCCTCTTGACCCTCTTTATAGGCACTGATAAGAGCCCCTCTCAATCTGCTCTACTCCAGGCCAAACATAATCAGGCTTAGCACAGGATAGAATATGCTAAGAGAATTCAGAGATCTTGATTTTGGAGGGAAAGGACAGAGATGATGGATGGGACTTCAGCCTATAAAAATGCAAAGTGTTGGTGTCAGCAGTGATCCCAGTTCTAAAGAGGTACTCATTTTAATGCAGAAGCTGCATTTTTTTTCTCTCAAGCCAGGTGATCAGGACCACTGTCTTCACTTACATCCCCTTATTCTGAACACATCCAGACCCTTCACCATCTTGCTTGCCCACTCAAAAAAGAACTGGCCACATCCATTTGTTGCTTTAACCCTTCTGGTTGCATGCCCTTAAGAGTTACTCCAAGTTTACGTCATCTTTGTATCACAGCAGCATCTACCCAGATACTCAGCTAAGCATCTTCCTTTTACACTTGGTACATTAAATGCCTGAATTATTTTTCCACTCCTGCTCCATAAATCCTCTAAAACAGAGATGTGGAGCCTAAAGCAGATGATTGTTTCATATTGCTCATCTGCTTTTTGGATTAAAAATACTACCAAGATCATTAAATCATCAAGATCAAACTTCTCTGAAAGCCCTTTCTGGCCTGCAGACACACTGTCCTGCCTTTGTTTTCATACCTTTTGCATATTGCAGACTTAAACCCCACAAAGTTTCTGAATCAGAACCTAATACACACTTGTCTCCATTTTCAGCAATTCAAAGTCACAATTTAATGAGTAATGACCATTTGTGGTGCAGGACCCAGCTACTTAGAGGTCTTTAGTAAGAATATACTTGATGGAGCAGAGCTTTTCAAAAGCCAGTTGCCAGCCCCAAAAGATATGCCCTTATTGCTGAGGGATGGCAGGGGGCACAAAAGTGATGCATGCCTTTGGCAAGGATCACAGAGAAGAGCAGATACCTGTAACCCCTAGCTTTGTTCCTGCTTCCCTCTCCCAGTGCCACCTTCAAAATCCCATGTGTGGGGGAATGTGGGACAGGGAGGTGGAGGAGGGAGGAAGCAATATTATAGCACCTCTTGGTTTATCCACTCTTCACAGACCATGGCAAAGCCTTCTCCAACTGTCTTCATGGCATTTATTTTTTTCCTATCAAATTTGCCAGTGACACTTTGAGACAAGCCTATAAGCAAGGTGTTCTAATAAATCAGACCATAATAGCCCTATTCCACTTAAACCTGGCCACTAAATGACTGATAGCTTCTGATCCTACAGTAGCAGAGATGTACTAATGTGCAACACGGCTTTTAAACAAACAAATGCAGATTTCCCATCATAAGAGTGGCACACAGCTGCTGGAGTGAGTCCAGAGGAGACCACAAAGATGATCCAAGGGCTGGAGCAGCTCTGCTGTGAGAACAGGATGAGGATGCTAGATGTCTTCAGCCTGGAGAAGACTCCAGGGGATCTTAGAGCTGCCTTCCAGTACCTGAAAGGATCCTACAGGAAGGCTGCAGAGGGACTTTTCATGAGGATGTCTAGCCACAGGACAAGGAAAATGGTTTGAAGATGAGGGACAGTAGGTTTAAACTGAATCTTAGGAAGAAGTTCCTCAGTATGAGGGTGGTGAGACTCTGGATAGGCTGCCCAGGGAGGCTGTGGATGCCTCCTCCCTGGGGGTGTTGAAGGCCAGGCTGCATGAGGCCTTGAGCAGCCCATTCATTCCAAAGTGGGGAGGCTGGAGTAGATGATCTCTGAGGTCCCTTCCAACCTAAGCCATTCTATGATTCCCCTCTATTCTTCGTGAAAGTTACTTGGGAGAAGCTCAGAATGTGTTATATCAGGAAAAAATGCCAAAAATGGCATTAAAGACCCTCACTGAAAACCACCTAAGAGATTCTGCCATCTCACAACACACTGCTTTTAATTGTATTCCAGGCTGGATTGGTTTCAGCCCTTGTTACTTCTGAATTTTGTTACCAACCTTTTCTTTGCAGGCAGAAAGCCACCCCTCCTCTTTCTTCTGGGTGCTGTGCCAGTTATTATTTGTTCTAAATGCCTCCAAGTTCTTTCTTAAACCAAACCCCTACACTTCTGTAGAGTTTATTACTCACAACAAGTTCAGCTGTAAGCACAGTGACAAAATCATAGAATGCCTTAGGTTGGAAGGGACCTCAAGGATCAGCCAGTTCCAACCCCCTGCTATAGACAGGGACACCTCCCACTAGAACAGGTCACTCAAGGACTCATCCAGCCTAGCATTGGACACCTCTAGGGAGGGAGCAGCCACAACCTCCCTGGGGAACTTCTGCCAGTGTCTCACCACCCTCACTGCAAAGAAACCTTTCCTAACATCTAGTTTCAATCTCCCCTCTGCCAGTTTAAACCCACTGCTCCTCATCCTGTCATTACAGCTCCTTGTCAATAGCCACTCCCCAGCCTTCCCGTATCATAGAATCAAGCACGTTGGAAGAGACCTCCAAGCTCATCCAGTCCAACCTATCACCCAGCCCTATCCAGTCAACCAGACCATGGCACTAAGTGCCTCATGCAGTCTTTTCTTGAACACCTTCAGGGACAGTGACTCCACCACCTCCCTGGCCTGGGCAGCGCATTCTAATGCAGGCCTCCTTCAGATACTGGAAGGCCACTATAAGGTCTTCTCAAAGCCTTCTCCAAGCTGAAGAGATCCAACTCGTAGTCTGCCCTTATAGCAGAGCTGCTGCAGCCCTCTGATAGCCAGGTAACTTATAAAGAAAACAAAACAGCTGATGAGCTTATCTTGTACATATGGCACCTGCTATCTGGAAGCAGGTTTCATTAGAAAGTTTAAAAATTAACTTACCAAAGCACAACCAGGACTCCTCAACAACCCAAACAGGCACAAGCCTTTCATGGTAGGAAAATAAAAGATGTAAGATCTCTCTTCAAATTCTGGTTGCTTCCAAGTGTTGCCACCTTTCAGAGCATCTGTTTTAAAACCCCAGCTGCTCCTTCTTTAACAAATTCAATTTACCTGCTTTTACAACTGAAAGGTCTCAAATATTTCACCTCCTTTATTACATGAAAAGCATGGGGTTGGGGTTGGGTTTTTTTCCCTTCGTTATTTTAGTGTAAATCCCCCACCCCCAAATTCAGTTGCTTGTGTTGATATTGCATGAGTAGATGGCTGTGGATGCCTCCTCCCTGGAAGTGTTCAAGGCCGGGTTGGATAAGGCCTTGAGCAATCCAGTCTAATGGGAGGAGTCCCTGCCTATGGCATGGGGGTTGGAACTAGATGATCTCCAAGGTCCTTTCCAACCCAATCCATTCTCTGAGCCTATGAATCTTACAGACTACTTAGACTTTCAAAAGTAACAGAAATTAAAAGAAACATGGACTCACCAGGCAACATCTGTGAGTTGAGATTTACAGACTTGCTACTTTTCCAGCACTTCTCAAGCAAAGCAACATAATTCTTGAACAGAAAACCCAACCCCAGTACCAAGTGGTTATTATTTGTGCAAACATTTTGCTAAATACGTTTTCTGGCTCATCTCTCCACGAGGAGATGAATAAACTCTTACTGTTCTACCACTGCTTCAAGCACCAAAGGTTTTTTTATACAGAGTGGTACTGTAGCATGTCACATACTATGATAAAACAGAGAGACCTCAGTCTTAAACAATTAAATAATGTAGCTACAGTACAGTTTTTCACATAGGAAGCCAAGAAAAAGAGAAGCCCAAGTTATGGTTCCCACGATAACCACAGCTGGATTGTAATACTGCTTTACACTGTGTACATTTGAACAAATGCATCAATTTACAATTGATGGAGAATTAAAAGTCAAGAACATAGTCACACACTTTGTCTCGCTCTTAAATAAATCAGGGGCATGCAAAATAACATTTTCATGCCACCTGGACATCTTGGGAAGGTGACTGTGGTTTGCTGGCAAGAAGAAACCAAGGCAGAGACGCACATAAACCATATTTATCGAGCAACTTCTCCAAAGTCACAGGGAAACAAACACTGCTCTGATTTAACCAGATTATGGATTATTTCAACATCCAACAAATCACATTGCATTCAGATCTGCCCATGTCATGTTTCACTTGACTGTAACATGACTCACACTTTTTGCTATTGAGTATATTTAAGCTTAACAATCCTAATGAAGTACAACAAAAAAATCATGACCAAAATGCATGATTTTTCTGCCTTCCAAGAGACAAAAATGCATGAGAAAATAGGAAGCTTGGTAAGAACAACAAAATGAGACAGGCAAAAAAAAAAAAAAAAAATCTTACTACTGAAAATGCAGAGACCTGAGGGGAAAAAAAAAATCATCACAGTTACACCCCAAGCTGGGGAGGTGATCAGTAAGAACATTTTTCATCAAGAGGGGGGAAAAAAAAAATCAGGGAAAAAAAAAAAGAACTATCAAATAAAATTGCAAGTGAAAAGTATGTTCATAAAGGGGCAAAGTAATAAAAGGTCCTTTCACATATTCCAGCCTGCTAGAGAATCTACTGGGCTAAGGTCTAACCCAGAGATGAAAGAAATACTCCAAGAAAACAAACAAAAATTAAAAGTTTCTTGCATCAGCTGTCACTAAGGGAGGCTTTCATCTCGAGTCAAACCAAAGCAAACAGCAGCAAGTCACTAAAGTGAGATGATACTCACCCAAGAGTTCTGGAAAGCTGAGAGGATAAAACCCTATCCATCCACTATACCACAAACCCCTGTGCTGTCAAACACCTTTTGAAAGGTGGGCACACCTTTAGAGTGTCAGGAGCTACAGACCAGGAAGTCCAATGTCTCAGCAGAAAGCAGAAGATGTAAGCAACGATGTTCAAGGACACATAGCTAAGTACAGACTACAATAATGACATTGGTCTTGCCCATGGGAGAGCCCTGGCTTGCTGTTATGTGATAATTCTTTGAAGCAATTTATAGGTGGTCAAAGTCTGAGCTAACTTGGATGACCAAAACACATGCCAAGTGCTGAACAAAGGTCCTCCATCAATGCTTCCTAAAGAAACTAAGCTCCAACAGCAAGAGAGAAGAGTCTTCACATGGATAAGTGGTTCAAAACAGGAAAAAGATGTTAGGAAACATCCCCTCTTTTCCCAGACCTGTGGTGTTTTGCATGCACAGAAAAGATCTAGGAACAGGTGGTGAGGGAGTTTGCTGATAATACCAACAAGTTCATTTTGAGTGAAATGGAAATTAACCATGCAGGAAGCAGCAGACCTTCATCTTACCCAGTGAAGGTGTAATAAAATGCAGATGAGATTCAGGGTAGGCAAACAGCAGGCAATGCACCTGAGAAGATACAGTCCTGCTGGTTTGCATACATTTCACTGAGCTCTGATCACCTGAATGGTGAGAAAGAGATTTGGGAAGTAGGATAAATGGATCTAGGAATACAGGATTTGTCAGAAGAATCAGAACATTAAGCATATTTAAAAAGCAAAAGCCATAAACCAAACACAGAACTTCATGAGAGTTTAGATGCATGAGATGTACAATTCTAGGAGGTACCCATACCTTACTGCCATGTCAGTGTGCACTCTGCCCACTTCAAGAAGAAAAATCACCAGAGGACCAAAATGGGTTGAGAGACCCTTCAGAACCTCCAGCCAAGAGAAGGGACAACCAGAGGAAGAACAAGAGTCTATGAAATCAGGAGCCACACCGAGCAGGTAAGTAGTGAACCATTGTTCCCTTTTTTCTTTTAACAACGAAACTAGAGAACATCAAACAAAACTAGCAGGTGGTAGGTTCAAAATAAAACAAATAAAAGGAAGCAGTTCTTCATACAATGTGTACTTAAGCTGCACAACTCACTGCCACGGTCCCAATGGAAGCCAAGAGTTTACACAGACCGAGAAAAGACGAGATGAATTCATGCAAGAAAAATTCATTAAGTGTTACCTATCACTTTTTCTGAGGTAATTCTGGGCTGCAGAGTTGTGGAGCCTGAAGAGCTTGCTCTGGCTCTGGACAGCCTCCACCACAGTCAGAGAATTGCAGGATGGTAGGGGTTGGAAAGGACCTCCAGAGATTGGGTCCACCGCACCTGCCAAAGCAGGATCACCTCGGGCAGGTCACACAGAATCATAGAATCAGCCAAGTTGGAAGAGACCTCCAAGCTCATCCAGTCCAACCTAGCACCCAGCCCTGGCCAAGCAACCAGACCATGGCACTAAGTGCCTCATCCAGTCTTTTCTTGAACACCTCCAGGGACAGCGACTCCACCGCCTCCCTGGGCAGCCCATTCCAATGCCAGTCACTCTCTCACAGGAACACATCCAGGAGGGTTTGCAAAGTCTCCAGAGAAAGAGACTCCACAACCTCTCTGGGCAGCCTGCTCCAGGGCTCCAGTACCCTCACCATAAAGAAGTGTCTCCTCATGCTGCGGTGGAACCTCCTAGGTTGTAGATTGCAACCCATTGTTCCTTGTCCTATCACTGGGCACCGCTAAAAAAAAGAGCCTGGCACCTTCATTTTGACACCCACCCCTCAGATATTTATAGGCATTGATAAGATCCCCTCTCAGCCTTCTCCTCTCAGGACTAAACAGCCCCCAGGTCTCTCAGTCTCTGTGAAAGAGGATTCTGGATGAGATGAACCTCTGGTCTCAACTGGCAGAGCTATTCTCTGGCACTGAAGCAGCGAGATGGTATTTGTAACAAGGTTTTAATAGCTCTTGATAAATACGTTACTTTGATAACACACAGTTTGCAGTGTATCATTTCACCTTCCTTTCATGAAGAAACTGTTTCAGTCCATCTTATCAGTACTTCAAGAATGCAAGTTGAGATTACAAAGTTTGAGAGGACCACAGCATGAGTGAGCCAGAGACAGCCAAATAGCACCAGGCTGCTAAAATTCTCCCATTCCTGTATAAAAGATAACTCTACCCAACAGCAACAAGAGTTTGTGATCTGGTTTAACCCCTTGAGAGTGCAGCAACAACAACAAAAAAAACCCATGGATAGGGGTAGTAAAACAAACTGGTAGTACTAAACACTGCAGCACAAGCAGTGCTTCTCTGGATGCCATTCAGCACCTTCACAGGGCTTTAAGTTCAGTTTGGGAATAACTCAAAGCTGTGTTGAAACGTTGAATTTTTAGGCATACTGAACTTGTATTAAAAACATTATCTCAACGTTTGAAGAAGAAAGGATTAAAAACACCACCGAGTGGTGAAAACAAATTAAAAGAGTCATACTTTGTCTGATTTAAACAGCAGTTGTAGGTGATAATAACAGCTCCAAGTGCTGGCCCAAAGCTTTACTACTGTTATAAAAAGGTACTTAAAATAACTACAACATATTTAGGTTAATCACTTAAAGGAATTACTGCAAGGCCAAATTCAATCTTCGGCTCCAAGCCACCAGTCGTTGTGCAACACCCTAGCTGCTGAAAACAAACCCTCTCCTATGAAGTGAGGACCATGCCCATCTCTTAAGTTAGAGGTGCAGATCTTGCCCCTCAACAGATACAGAAAAGACAGAGGTAAGCAATGAAAGAACTCTGCCTCTTTGCACTTTCCAGCCTGCTCCTGCTTCCTCCAGAAAGGAAAGCTGCTGCTGCCACTCTGTGCCTGCCCAGCCCAAGCTTGGAGGCAGCAGCATGCACCCAGTGCAGAAAAAGCCTTCTGCTAAACCTCTATCACACACAAGGCAGCACAAGCTAATAGTTTTATTTTCAAGGCCTCATAACCATCCAAAAGTTTTCACAGGTAGAGTAAAACTCACCATGAGCCCCATATCACACCCAACAAATTGTCTACCTCACAGTTCTTCAGAGAGGTCGATGGGTTGTAGTTAAGTTCACTACTTGATTTGGGATGGGAGAAGAACTTCACAGAAAACCTGAGTCAAAAAGGCTAACAATATAGCAGAAAAGAGGAAATGCACCAGCTAAGGTCTTTCTACTCCTAAACCTAAGCTCAACAAAAAATAATCACAAAGTATTTGGCAGAGCTTATTCAGGAAGCTGTGTAGGACAAGGGGGAAGCTTATAGCCCCCGAACTCAATGCACAACACAGAATTGTTTGGAATTTACTCCTGAGAAAAATACGTAAAGGAAGGCCACGTAAATGCTGAGAAATAGCAGCCCATTCAGACACTGACTCTAAACACTTAAAAGGGATTGGTTTCTGACGTGCTAAATACCAGACCAACTCTGCTTCTGAGGGCTGGCAGTCATCTCCTCCAGGAGAGCAGCAGCAAGGCAAAATTAACACCTGGTAAAGAACCCAGATCATCTGATGAGAGCTGCTAGGCGAGCACAACTATCACAAATCCCGATGTGGCAGACCTCAAAAGACTTTGTTATGAACCTGGCTTGCCAGTCTGAAGCAGCACTCAGGTTCCTGGCTTCCAACCATCTGCTCAGACCACTAGCTTTGAGAAGAAGAAAAACCATCCCAACACTTGGAGAGGCATTGAGGAGACAAGTTTGCCTTTCATCATTTCCATGGGTGACTGAGACAAAGAGCACCAAATTCACTCAGTGGAAATGAAGATGGTACAGCAGAGTTGTGTGCTCAGAACTCCTCCTGATCTTCCAGCAAGCTTTGTGCTGCTGCAGACTGTACATCAGCAAGCAGGAAAACGGCGCCCACTGCTCCTATTTTGTCCCCTCTTAGTTCTTTCCTTTCAGGCAACACCATTTCTCAGTTTCTCTTAAGCTCTTCCTGTAGCAATGCCCACCACTCCAGACACCTCCAAATTTAATCCACTGGAATAAGCAGCCTTTAAATTAAGGTGTTACAAGGTCATATAGCAAGCAAGATGATCGGATTAAAGAGGAAGTAGAGTTAAGTTAATACTGAGTCACTATTTTAAGTTCTGGGTTCAAGACAACATCATGATAGCCTGACAAGTGTAAAGCAGTCTCCAAGCAGAAGGGCTTGTTTTTCATATTAAACTTTTTTTCTGAGAGTCTTATTTCTTTCTTTTAAATTTGAACATGAAATACAGGACCAAAATTCATCAGACAGACAAGATCTGGTCCCAGAGACAGATGTTTTACAGCTGTGCTTTGGGCTTCCTAAAGCCCATTAGAGCTAGCACATACAATTCCTAATGTAAACAAGCTGCTTTTAGTAACTACAATATTCACTCTGAACACACACAAGGCTAGTCAGGGCCACTGCTCCTCATGCAGTCTTCACCAGAAGCAGCTTGCAAGATCCTCTGTGTCTTGCAGTAGAATTTAAGTCCCCACTCCTGCTCCTCCTGCCATCCCCTGTACCTCCTGAAAGGGACTTTGAGATGGCAAACCTGCAGAGAGGAATCCAGATGGTGCCATAGTTATTAAAAAACACAACTATGTAGTGCAAGTGTTTACCTTCCATTGCTCAAACCTTGAGGAAAAAAGAGGGAGGAAGCCATGAGATTCCACTCTTCCACCTGCTAGGAAGGCCCTTTCTGTCCCACTGCAGGCAGTTTACACCACTAACTTCACAAACCAGCCAGGAGAGTGAGCAGCTTCTCATGCCATGCTCCCGAAGAGCCACCGCAAGCTGGCAGGTGGCTTGAGCAGGAGCTACAGTCAAGACTTCTCATTTTTAGTAAAGAGTTATTCTTCTCCAGTGGGTGAAGTGCCCATTTTTCTCTCTAGAGAACAACAAGAGCACACTACTACAGCAGTAACTAAGCAGTGTGGTATTTTACTCACAGTGCCATTTTTTCCCCACCAGTTTTAAAGAAATAGGAGCAGGTTTCACTATGAGAGAGCTTCAGACCATGATAGGAACTAACAATCTTAGCCACCTACTAGACCACTAATGTGGATACCTGGGATAAAACTCTTAACTAAATGAATCCACTGAATTAAACATTGATGTGATAAAATCTGAGACACAGAAATTGACTCAGAAGGTTGATGAACCTAACGGAGAACTCGAACCTAGGAAAGAAAAGAATCACACACCCTCCTCGCAGCAGTGCACTTCCTGGTGGATAAATTGTTTTAAAGATTAAATACTTTACATTTGAAATACCAGAGAAGCCATTTAGATAGGAATAAATCTTTAAGGTTTTTTGTTCTCCCACCTCAAGAGGCAAACTGATTTCTGGGCAGTGGGTTATTAATTCTAACCAACTGTTTGCAGCACACAAGCCACAGCGTCGCTAGAATAAACAAATTTTAATATCAATTTGAACCCAGGCCAGCACATTTTTCTTTTGGTGTCCTTTGCTTCACAGATGATTACTTTATTTCTATTTCTCCCATGAAGGTTCCCAGGCAACTGATCCAATCCACTTGCTCACTGCCACCAAAATGAAAAGATGAAAAGGGCTTGCTGCTTTCCAAGCCACCAGCCCCCCTCGTCCTCAGTACCAGCTCTGGTGTTCATCAGATCCTTTTATGAGCCAGTTTGATTCATTACAACAGCAAAAAATGCTCTCCATTTTACAGAGTTATTTTTCTGCCATTTTAGTGAACTAAAGTGGTTCACAGAAGGACCTGACAAGCACTGCTGCTGGAACAAAGTAGTAGAGCCATGTGGTTGGGAGGAAGGGTGCAGGGGGACAAAGGCAGAGAGGAAACTTCTCCTTTCAGAATAATGTCCGGTTAAATTAGCTCACTGCATTTCTCAAACCATAGCCCAACCTAAAAATCAATTAGATGGACAACAAGGAGACACTCAGTAACTTCAAGCCATCTGCAGAAGAAAAGAAAATATATGGTACTACATTATTTTATTTTTATACAATCTGTATTCCCACACAGATTTAATTTAAGTCCAGCAGGAAAAAAATCTTACAACCCTAACAGCAAGATAAGGAATATTCAATTGGAAGAGGAGGGCAAAGAAAACTTGGCATATTTCATCCTAGTTGTTGGGCTTTTTTCAGCTAAGAAGCCCTGGGAAAGTGACCACTGATCTCAATCAGCATTATGATAGAGGCAAGCTGCATGGATTTCCGATAAGGAGAACATGGCAAGAACTTTGCCTCTTCTCCTGAAGTTGCCACCAATATCCAAATAAACCTTTCAGAGGAAGGCTGATGTGGCTGAGAGCCAAAATCTGGAAGGAGGCAGCTGAGCCAGCATGCTGCAAGGTGCTGTAGCACAGGCAGGTGACAATGTGCTCTAGATGCCTAGTCCCAGGTTTTCTGCCCAGCCACTTCTCTCCATGGATCGATCTGCCTCGTTCTGTGATGGTCTGCCTCCTGTGGATCTGCCATTTCACTCCACAAGCAAGAAGAGAACATGGCTCAAATCTATCACTGCCACAGCCCAGACAGATCAATGACAGCAGCCAACAGGACAGCTCAGCTGCTGCAGTCCTTATCTTGCCATTCAAAGTTCATTGCCTACCTTGAGGCACCTCAAAACATAACTCATTCTGGTATGCCCTGGAGAGAAAAAAAACACCTTACACCAAACCACCACCTATCAAATTAGATAAGGGTCATTCAGTCTTCCTGACCCTCCCAGCTGCCCAGCAAAAAGTCTTCATGTTGGGCAGCCACAGAGCACACTGCCAGTCTCCGAGTGCCACTGAGACAGAGCCACAAAAGAAGACAGCAGCACATCCCAGCAGCTCCACTCTGGGGGTGTAAGACAAGGCATGCAGCCTGCATCCCAGCTGGCCTGCAATGTCCATCCACCTCCAAGAGCTCCTTAGGCAAGGTCCCTTCCACAGCACAAATTCACACTGCCGAACCATTACCACACTGCACAGCCCAGTTGTGCTGCTGGTCATGAGACAGCCTCAGCAGGGGAAACAGACAGGAGCTGCTGCCATGCCAAAAGTTGCCCATCCCCTGGAGAGGCAGCAGAGGCAGCTGAGCTGGTCTCCTTTCTTCCAGGGGAGGAGGAAGGGAACAGGGGACTGGTGGTGAAAGGAGAGACATAGATGAAGGAGAACAGTCTTTGAAACAAGTGTTAGGGAACTTCCTTAGGAGAAGAGCAATGGAAGCAATTCCTGTCAGCTTTTTTGTAGCCAAGGTTTTAACAAGCCAACATTTGGGGTGGGGGAGGGCAGGGGTGCAAGGCATTGGCTTATCTCCTTGAGAGCGCTCCTGAGCGAACTACCCTAGGCCATCCTGCCTTGGCAGGGAGCTTGGACTCCATCTCTGCATCTCTGAAGTTCTGTGATTCAGCTACCCAAGAACTCTCACTTTAGCCATGGCATTCCTCTAACTCTAACCATAAGTGAAAAGCCACACAAACCCACCACCCCATCCACTTCTCTTTCCAGCTTTCAGGGCAACACCTAACATGCTCGACTCCTAACAGCACCTACCACAGCAAGTATCAAACCCAGGCTGGAAAGCAGGTTTTCATGCTCTCCATGTTAAAACTGCTGCCTTTAACAAGCTGATTCTTCCAATAGCTGTGCCAGAACAAGTCCTTCCCTTCTGCATGGCTGACACAAAGTTCAAATCCTGTTTAAAACACAGATGTGTGTGCACTTAGAGTCATCTGAGTGAGGGAAAGTAGCATGGGCTGGGGACTGCTGCAAAACTGGAGTGAAGGGGAAATGCAGGTGGAAGAGAAGCAGGAGGACCCCTGTTGAGATTATAAGAGAAGAAACCCAGGTAACCACCTTCACTTCTGGGAAATACAAAAAAAGAAATGGTGCCTTTTCAGTGGTGCCCAGTCACAGAACAAGAGCCAGCAGGCACAAACTGGAACCCAGGAGACTGTCTGAACAGGAGGAAAAAAATCCCTTGGCGTGAGGGTGCTGGAGCTCTGGAGCAGACTACCCAGAGAGGTTGTGCAGTCTCCTTCCCTGGAGAGATTCCAAACCCACCTGGACATTGTGATCCTGGGCAAGCTGCTGTGGGTGCCCTGCTTTAGCAGGGGGATTGGACTGGATCACCTCCGGAGGTTCCTTCCAAGCCCACCATACTAGGAGTCCATGAAAAATAACAAAGTGCTTTACAGATATGAAGAGAGAAAGAGGAGCAGTGAAGCTGAAGGCTGCTTATTCACTTCCCCACCGATCAAAGGAGGATGATTACAGGAAGGATGAACAAGTCTGTGCCCCATTCACAGGGCAGAGTGAATGCAAAGCACAGCAGACGCTTCCTAACGGTACTGATAAATAAACTGAATTACTTAGCAGGTCTCTCCCAGACTCACCTCCTGAGGCAGTCCAGAAACCCTTATTTAACTCACTTTCTGAATGATTCCTCCCTAAATCAAGAGAGATATTAAATTGCTCACTATAAACTCTCAGTTTAATTCTTCACGGTTAAAACAACTCGAGGCAAGAATTACACTCTTGCTAAGAGTCCCCTCATCAGGGTTTAAAGGAATCTCTGAACTCACATAAGCAATTATTACAATGATACAGAGCCCTCCTTTAAGCCATCCTGACATGACCACACCGAGACCTTCCCAAGCATGAGAAAGTCCAAGAACCCCTCAAACCAAGAACCAAAGATGAACACCTGCCTGCTTGTAGCCTTGCAATAAACCACCACATCTAAGCATCAGTGACTGCAGCCCAACAGCAGTGGAAACCAGAGCATGTTCACAGAAAGCCACAGGACTTGCCTAGATAGAAGGTCAGACAGTTAAGACCAAAACCAAACCAAATCAGTCATATCTTTTACATCTTAATTGAAGCCAATAACCAGTTAGGGCTCTCTAGGTATTTCTGATCCCACACATTCAGAACCAGAAGCAGCACATTACCTGAGATGCCAGATTTCTGCCCTTCAGATGTGCTCTCCTGCCCAGGAATAGGTAAAGTCTTGGTAAGGTCTGTTATACCCTAAAGGACTCATTAAAATGCATCCTTGAGATCTCCCAGTCTCTCACCTATGTGGAATTTTATCTCAGCCTTATCAGAGTGGGTTTTTTTAACATCTGTTAGCCTCATCCTTGCCCACCTTCCCTTAGTACTCCTTCTATCCAGCAGTAAAACTGAAGTCAGTCCCACCTCCTTCCTGCTTGCCTTATTTTCAACTCAGAGAGTCTCTAAACTGTTCTTTGCATTCCAGTCTGACCTGCACTTTACTGCAAGACATTTTACCAAGTGACATTTCAGCTTTAGATTTCAGTTTCAACAGGTACAGGGATGAATCCTCTCTGAAGCAAGGAATGTTGTCTTATAGTAACTTACCATCAATTTGGACTTCCCACCGACCAGCTCACCCAAGCTGGCAATACAAAGTACTTTAACTGAACTTCTCCTTTCCTCTCATGGGAAGGGCTTGTTTCACATCTCTCCCACAGCAGCACTACTCCTTATTTTGCCCTAGCACTCATCTCTGAACTTGTAAAATTTCATCTTTCAGACCAGTTTCACTCAGTTTCTCCTGAATTTTCTCTCAGAGAGTGACTCTACTCCTTTGTACCTGAAGACTGCTCACTTAGCAAACCCCATTTACCCTGCAAGCAAATCCATAGGTTCCTCATTTCAAGATCCAGGGGGGGAAAAAAAGTGCTTTAATAAAGTCTTCCTTGGACACGCTCCAGGCTTTGATCTGCTTTACCACTGGTCATTGTCTTGGCCTTCCAAATCTTCTCTGCTCCTTTCAAATTCATCACAATCCCCCAACAAAATCTTCCCTTCACATCCCAGATTTGTTTGGCAAGGAGTATCCCACAATGGCTCTCCCCATTGCACACCAAATGTGACAGGACTCTCCCCACTCTCTCTTGTCCTCACCACAAGGACAACATGAACCTATTGGAGCGGGTCCAGAGGAGGACATTGACTGATCAAAGAGATGGAACAGAGGTGTTCCATGAAAAACATGAGGTCTCCTATGATGACAGGAGTTGCTCAGCCTGGAGAAGAGAAGGCTCCTGAAGGGCTTGGTCTCTTCTCCCAGGCAACCAGCAATAGAACAAGAGGACACAGTCTCAAGTTGTGCCAGGGACGTATAGGCTGGATGTTAGGAGGAAGTTCTTCATAGAGAGTGGCTTGCCATTGGAATGGGCTGCCCAGGGAGGTGGTGGAGTCACCGTCCCTGGGGGTGTTCAAGAGAAGACTGTATAGGGTTGGGTGAAAGGTTGGACTGGATGATCTTGGAGGTCTCTTCCAACCGTTTAGTGCCATGGTCTAGATGACTGGATAGGGTTGGGTGATAGGTTGGACTGGATGATCTTGGAGGTCTCTTCCAACCTAGTTGATTCTGTGATACTTAGGCTGATCAGAAAGTTGGGGACAGACTTCTGAGCAGGGCCTGTTGTGACAGGACAAGGAGGGAAGGTTTGAACTGAAAGAGGGATGGTTTGAACTGAAAGAGGGACATTTAGACTAGACAGAAGACAGACCTTTTTTCTAATGAGTGTGATGAGACTCTGGCCCAGGTTGCCCACATGGTGGATGCCCCAACCCTGAAACCATTCAGGTTGTGTGGGGCCCTGAGCAACCTGCTCTAGTTGCAGATGCCTCTGCTGACTGCATGGGTGTTGGACCAGATGACCTTGAAAGATCCCTTCCTACCCAGAGCGCTCTGTGATCCTCTGAAGCACTCCATGCAGAGGGAACGCTGACAGCTGTATTTCTTCACTATGAAATGATGGCAGAATGTCACATTCATGAAAACAGAACTTGAAACAAGAAGAGGCCTTTCTTATTCCAAGGGTCAGGAAGAACCTTTGGAAAGCTGCCAGCAGGCTGCAGCACCCAACTGACTCCCTGCTCTGGCTCTCAGCTGAAGACCGCCCCCCAGCCAGGCAGCACCCAAGGTCTAACACAAGGCTTTGGTGCAACCAGGCAGCTCCTCTCACACCAACAGCAGCATCCTCCATGCTTTGGGTAGAAAGCAGTGGGTTTGGGAGTTGAAATGCATGTTTATTCTGCAACATATCCTAATTACCTAAGGCTGGCAAGAAAATGCAACTCTACTGAACAAACAGCAATATAAATGGGAGAGAAGATTAAAACACCAATAGGAAAGCACAATCTGAAGAGGAAGAAAAACCTACGGAAAGATAGGGAAAGTGGGGGGGAAGGGGCAGGAAAGAGAAAGAAAAGGTTTAGATTTCAGAGCAGGGCTGCTGCATAAAAGGAATGATACTTTGCACATCTGATGTGCACCTCCGGGAGATGCCCTAAGAAGTGACGCTCACTTTGCAGATAGGAATCAGAACAAATGTTGGGCAGGCCAATTTCTTTCAAAACAAAAGAAAATCACTTAGAAGAAATGCTGAAGCCAACCACTACCTGTTGAAGTTGTAGCTGTAAACACAAAGCTCAACTGGATGGCTTAAAAATCAGCTCAAGGACATGAAAGCACTTCCAAAAGTATCCAGCATTGGATTCTCCACAGGGCAGCTACTCCCAAGTAAGTTGCTGTGCTGCTGTCTATGATCACCGACCCCTGTTCAAATGAAGCCTGAAGAGAATAACCTCCAGGATCAGGACCAGATATGTGAAATTCAATTTTCCTCTCGGAACCATTAGGAAGAAAGCAGACATTTGGGCTGCAATGACTTTTTTCCAGGCAATTGATTCTCAAAGTTATTTATTCCCTATCACTCCCCTCAAGGCCCTCTCGTCACAGCAATTGTCTATGTCACAGGAAGGTTGGACACAGCTCCCATGAAAGCCAAGCAAAACCACACCCAAAATAGCTATATAGGTCACTACAAAGCAAAGCCAGCCCTCCACCACGGGCTTCTGGTGACTTCCTATATGCCAATAACCCTCCAAAGGCATGTGTTGTGACACACTACTAATAGAGCAGCTTGCTGGATAATCAGCACTCTTTTACTGCATGTCAACTTGTAAATGAAAATGCCTAAATTAAGTAATATCTCATTTTAATCTTTGTCAGGAGAGTGCATTTAGCACAACTGCAGCAACATCCTCAGGATGCTTAGAAGCTGCTACTGAGCAGCATCCACGAGGTGAGAGAACCCAACAGCATGAAGAGCCTTGGGTTTGACTTGGCTTCTTCTGGGTGCGTGTTTACATCTCTGAAAAGTCACAATGTTGGAAGCTAAGAGCTAATCAGCTTTTGTGTACTTAAGAATATCCTTAAGAGCTTTGTTGTCATATTCAGGCGCTTGGTATGTGTCCTTCAGGTCACAGCCTCCTTTTGATTTCTTGTACCATGCCTTCCAACCTCATTTTCCAGCTGAGAATTCCAGTGTGCAGCTGCAACGTGTGGGGTTTCCATAACCACTGACCTCGAGTAAGACACAAACCACTACAAGCTGCAGTTGGATTCTGCAGGGTGGGGGTAAGAAAGCAAGAAGAAAAAAACCTCCTCCATCAGGCTCTGGCGACTTGTCAGATCCCTCATAACGACATGGGACATTTCTGCACCTTGTACCTCCCTCCTTCCTCTGAAGAGTTCTAAAAATACTTGGGAGCTTTCCCTTTGCCTTTCTATAGTTGCCAAAATACAGACAAGATTTGAGACTTTCTTCCATTCCAGTCCAGAGGTTTGTGTTTGTTCACACAAGCCATGCCCAGAAACAGGAACGATGAGAAACCACTAAGTTAATGCCTGCCTTAACGGCAGAGCAGTAAGTTAATACCGTAACTTTCCTGTTGGAAAACTGAAATCTAAAGCCTCACCTACACACACAAGACTCATTTGTAAAAGACAGTTTAATTATTGACTAAATTCTGCAGTTTTCTCATGTATACAGGGAACATAAAAGTAACATAAAAGTATCACCCGTCTTACTTGTGGGCATCAGTTAACCAGCTCGTAAATCTGAGCAGTTAGCGATCTGTTCAGAGCAGGCAAAGGCAGAATGGTTTGGAAGTGGGGATTTCGGGGAGCTGGGGGTAGGAGGGTGGCTCAGACACACACCACTTGTCACACAGCTGCCTGTTTCCTTGCTGGCCACACAGATTTAGTCCAGTAACGCTCGAATCTCCAGAGCAAAGACAAACCAGCAGACTTCAACAGCTTTCCCTCTGAAAATTCACATAAAAATAAGATGAATGGGGGAAAGGCACAAGATTCAAGGCAAGGCATCTGTTTATTCCCATCCTCTTCCTTTCTGCTGGCTTTCTTCCTCTCAACAACCCATTATGTACCAACACACCCTAAAAACAAAGCCAGACCCCCAACAGCCAGTTACTAGAGCACGCCATGGCAAACCACAGCCTTGCTGCCAGGTTTCAGCAGCCCGCTGAGAACCTGCAGAGCTCCTGTCACTCAGGCCTTCCACCTGTACGGAAAAATCACTTCTGGGTTGGGTTTGCTTCCTCGTGAGGGTTTTGTGCTGCAGATTCTCCTCCAGCAAAGGCCACAGAGCGCGTGCACCAGGGCAGGAGGGACCCAGCAGAAGCCAGAGGCCACCCAGCCAAGCTAGACCCAGCAGCACATCGCCTTTGCCAGGACATCTTCGTCAGCTCCACCATCAGCCTGTTTCTCCTTCAGTTACAAATAACTCGTTTGAAGCCTTATAAAGCTCTGGTACCGTTTGAGCGCGAACGGGAAATACTGCAGGCGTCCATCAAAAGCTTTGTGGTGCCAAACAGCAAATAACTCACGTGAGAAAAGCTCTGCTCTGCCTGCCTGACCCCTCTGCCTGGGCTGGGAAGCCCTTGCAGCACTCCCTTGACCTACCTCTTCAAGTTTCCAGATGAACCAAATTCAAACGAAAATGGTTACAAGTCCAATTCCCCAGCACAGCTCAGAGTCCCAACTGCAGTGGAGTGTTCCGCTACACCACTACATCCTCAGAAAGATTTCCACCACCACCCCCCAAATGGGCTGTGTGATCTTCACCTATGATCAAAACTTTCCTTAATTACCGAAGAGGCAAGAAAATCCTTTTGAGTTTTGAAGCTGAGCAAGTTTTTTCTCCGCTGTTTAAATAACCTAATTAGGATTCACAAGTAATAATAGAAATATCATTGTGCTGTTAAATAATTTAGTGAGATATTTGGTCAAATATGATCATCCAGTTGGTATCAGTGGATCTTTAATTCGGTTAAACTGGCAATGGTGAGCATGTAATGCTCTCTGACAGCCTGCTCTATGGCTTTCATAGTGATCTTTATGTATTTCTTAGTTTAACAAGCTCCAGAGAGATCAAAAAGAAGCAGTTTAGGTTAAGACGAAAGCAGGACAGAATGCGTAAATCTGTGGCATTTTCCAGTGCTACAGCAGGGGAAATTTTGTACTGTAAAAGTGTTTCAAAACTCCAAACCATTTCTTGCTTAAAAAAAAAGAAAGAAAGAAAAATAATAATTACTTTTTCCAAACGGTTGTGGTTTTCTCCTAGAGGAAAACGACTATCAGAAGGATCTCCATGAAACCCCGAGCAGGTTTACACCACCAAACAAGAGGAAACAAGCAAGGCTCCTGCTTTCATAGCAAGAGATACATCAGGTAATTGTTCTAATCACCTGTTACAAACCTCAGAAAGGCTTCCTTCATTTCCCCCCCAGAACGACTCCTATGTTAAAAGGCATTACTAGATTTTTTTTTCCGCCGCTGTTCAAAAGGCAGAGCTGTGGGAAGAAGCAGCCCTCTCTAACTACCTCCTCACCGTTAAGTTTGCCACCTCGAATCTGTTTTATGTAGAGCAACCTGAGGTTTTCTTCATTTCTTAAATAGGGGGGGAGGGCCAAAAAAATAAAGGCAAACCACGCTGAAAACTTTAGAAAGCAGGAAAAAAAAAAGCCTCGAAGTTCCTCCTTTAGCAGCGCCTAGCAATGGAGAAGAGAGAGTTCTGCAAACGTGCCCCAAGCATCCAGCTACATTTAGCTTTCAGCCTTTTTATTATCACTGTCAATGAATGGGCCCCAGTCAAATTAAAGCTGCCATTTTAGGTTAAAGACTGGAGAGCCTCTGTTGTGCAACAGCGAGACAAAAACACTCCAAGCGACAGATGCAGCACTCTCACTGGAAAGCAGCTGATTTCAACTTTTAGACGAAATAATAATAGCAAGAAGCAGGGATCACGCTTTTTGATACGAATTCTATCTTGATGCACATTACAGCAAGCTAACGGGATTTATAATTGGGATAAATCAGCTTCCCAAGCTGCTAAGGGTCATAGTCATTAAGATGGGTTTTTTTTTCAGACGTTAGAATAGATGAGCTGCGAGGAAATAAACAGAAACATGTTTTGTTCAACTTGTTTGTGTCTCTGCTAGCCTCACATACCGTGAGAAAGGGGGGAAAAGGACAGGGACACCACCACCAACAGAACAACAATAATAAAGACAAACAAATTCTCCTAAAAGCCATCATCTAGGATAAAACACCGCTCACGATCTGCTTTGATGAGAGTAAAACCGAGACGCACATCGGCACAGAAACTAACTTATGGCATCGGGGTGATCCTGATGTTCCCCGAGTCACAAACCCCAGCACAAGAGCAAGCGGCTGGGAAAATAAATAGAAGGGAAACGGGAGAGAGGGGAGAAGACTTTAAAAAAAAAAAAGGCTCTCGCAAATGAAGAAATGGCCCTTGCCTGGAGTTGGAGGGCACGCTCGGACCCTTCCCAAACGAAAACAAAGGCAGAAAGTGGGGAAGTGCGGGAGAGTTGCCGGCGCGCCGAGCGGCCCCGGCCCCGGGCAGGGAACTCCCGGGCATCGCCACTTTCCTTTTGTCCATTGTCTGTTTAAAAAACAACTACTTTCAGCCCGGGCGTGAGCGGGCTGTCGGAGCCAGCCGAGGAAACCGGCTCCATTTCCAACCCCTGCCCCACAGCCGCCCCCTTTTCCCAGGCTCCCTGAACCACCCCCTCCCCTTTTCCCATCCCTATCTCCGGACACCCACCCGCCAAGGCTGGTCGGGCGGCTCGGGGGGAACCCTGAGGCTCTCGGGCGGCGTAGGGAGCGCGTCCCCCGATGTAACGCTACCGGGATAAATGAAGGCAATGTAATGATGGCTGCTCATTGCCTGCAGCGCCTTCTCCCTGAGACTCACTAACAACCCTGCCCCCCTCCCCCCGCCACCGCACACACACACACACACACTCACACACTCACACACACACACACGCTGCCCCCTCTGCTCCCCGCCGGCCCCGCTCCGCTCCCCCCGCCCCGGCCCCGCCGACCCCACCGCGACCGAACTCCCCACACCAGCAGCACGCACCCCAGGCCCTAACTGCTTGGCCTCAAACCACCTTTTCCTTTTTTTTTTCCGCTCACCCTCAAAATGGCCTGGAACGGAGCTATAGGGGTTGAAACCGGGGGTGTGTGAGCGCCCCGGTCCCGACCCCATATGCGCAGTGGCGGCACCGGTAGCACTCACTCGCCCGCCCCGACCCCGCACCGGCGGAGCCCAGAGGTGCTCGGCGTGGGGTGAAGCCCCTATTATGCGGCGTCCGCCGGCACCGCTCCGGCTGCCTTAGGTAGCGTCCTTCCCATCCCCTCCTTCCCCACCCCCCCCGCTCCTCTTTCTTCTCCGTCCGCCGAAGAGCGACGGCTGCCCCCTGCCCCCTCTCTCGGTGCCGGGGCAGGACGGTACCCCCTACCCCCCTCCGCCACAGCAGCACCGCCGCACGCACCGGCGGCCGGAGCGGCACCTCGTGCTCCCGCCTCCCTCCTCCTCCTCCTCCTCCTCCCCGCCCGCCTTCCTGCCGCCCGCCGCCACCCACCGCCCGGCCTCCGCTGGGGGTGCCCCCGCTGCGGCCCGGCACCGGCCCCCGCCGACCCATGTGCCGGTGGTGGCGGGCGGGGCCGTGCCGAGCCGAGCCGGGCCGGGCCGTGCGCGGCGGGGAAGCGCCCTCACTTTGTTAGCGCTTGTTGTGCCGCCGGCAGCCGTCAGCGTGGTCAGCGGGGGAAGCGCTCCCGCGGCCAGCCCCGGGCCGCCGCTGGGCCCCGCCGCCCCCGCCGCGCAGCTCCGCTCAACTTTTCCCGGATTTTTAGTCACCTTCCAAACTTGCGGAGAGGAGCGGCTGGCGGGGAGGGGAGAAGAAGGAAGAAGGAAAGGAAGGGGAAGGGGCGCCGCCGCTCCGGCTCTCCCCGGTGCCCTCCCCTCCCCCGAGGCGAGGCAGGCGGCCGGCCGGCCGCAGCACAACAAAAAGCCATTTACACCCGGGGAAGTGCCCCGCTGAGACACCCCTCACCCCCCCAGCGCCCGCTGCCCCGCCTCGCCCGGAGCCGCGGTGGGGGGCAGCATCCCCCCCATATACACACACAGACCCCCAGAGCCACCACCGGCAGCGAACACCCCATGCTCAGCTCCGAGCCGCTCCGCCGGGGATCGGAGACCTGCCGCCAGTCCTCGGCTCCATGGCCGGCGCCTGCCCGCCCTCCTGCCCTCCCTCTCTTCCTGGGTCACTCACCGGGCCGGTGCGTGGCCGTCGAGGGGCCGTCGGGGACCGGTGTCCCCCGCTCGCTCCCTCGCTGCCCTCCGCCGAGGGGCCGGGGAGGAGGAGGGGACACGCTCCGGAGTTGGTGCCGCCGGTCGGGGAAGGGGGGGGGCGGGGGGTGGGGAGGGGGCGAGGCGGGGGGCGGGGCTCCG